>CM060912.1:832638707-832953707 GCA_030737875.1 Allium sativum | reverse complement strand
CCTATTTCTAAGATTGTAGTTGCAAGAGAGTCATGATGAAAAATAATAGAAATAGCTTACAACTACAGATCTAGATAGGTGTGCGTTATGAAAATAAATCACTGTATCTTTCTGTTAATTAAACTAATAAGGTGCATGAAATGTTTTCCTTAAAAGAAGTAAAGAACATGCATGATAGTGAATAAAGAAAGATTACAATAGTATAAGCATTGAAATGAACGGGGAATGATAATAACCTATTATGATTAAGTATGAATGAAAGAATGGAAGACAATAGGTAGGCTTGTCCTAGGGACAAATGGAAATTATAATGTAGGTTATAGAAAATGGAAAGAAACTTATTAATAAACCTTAGTTAATAGAACTAAGTAAATAAGTAAATAACAACAAGAGATTGTATTAAACCACGTCATGGTTAATGAAAAATAACGAAGTAGGATAATTATTGGTAGGCTTATAAAAGAGAATTATAAAGTCTAATAAAAGAAATTAATAATAAGCCGAATCCCGCTTAGGCGGCATAGAACTGAATGAAGTAAGTAAGTAGCCAACGGTGTGCTAATGAATCTGATAACCTGAGATAACAGTGAAACGAAATAAGTTGTACTTAATTATATGTATTAAATAGCATGTTAATAGAAAATATGTGGATTGTGATAAGATATAACATGTAAACCTAAAATTGGACAATGAATGACATGGTAATAGTGTAAGAAGATTGTAGGTTACTTTCGTCAACTACAATACAAGGAATACCATGTTATGGGATTATTAATGAACCTAAATGGGTAAAGTTATATCACTAAATTAATAAGCGAGAGGGGTTCGTTCCTTATAATATAAGGGGCTCATAGAAAACCTAGTAACTTGAATAAAAAGATAAAATGTGCATAATCAAGTTGATTAACAATCTGATAAGATAAGACAAGCACCCTGTAACAACCCGGAAAATACGATCCAATTTAAAAATTTTAAAATTGGTCATTTTAATGAAATTAGAGCAATTGAAATAAAATATTTCAATAAAATAATGAGTTAGAAATGGTGCGGCAGTTTGAAAATTTAGAATTTGAACTTTGACTGAACGTACTGAATGCAAAATAAAACGGATTTTAGTGAAACCAAAAATATTTAAATCTGTTTATGATTATCTTTCTAACGAATATGAAAAATCGAAATTTCATAGCGGGAATCAAAAGTTATGGCCAAATGAATTTTCAGAAAGGTCGCTATAGAGTTTATATAGCCCTTGAAAATAGACATTTTGCAAACGACCTCTGTTTTCGACGAAACCACTTTTGTTGGATCCGGAATGTCAAATTATTGCTAGGTTTCAAATTCCATAATTTTTGAAGTTAATATGTGAGCGTGGCGAAGAAAATGTGTTTGGTTAATTTCAGTTAAATCGGATCGACCAGAAAATGGCCATTTTTCAAACGGTCTCAGAATTCGACGAAACTAGTTTTGTTGGGACCGTATCGTCAAAACATAGCTAGATTTATTTTTCTGGAATTTTTGGGATCCTTTTGTGGCCCTGGCGTATTGAAATGTACGTTCAAATCAAATATTGAATGGTTTATATTTTAATTTAAAGAAAAACTAACTGTAAAAGTCGAATTGGCTTACGAAACATATTCCATTGTTTTCGGAATGGAGGTATTTAGCTAGGGCGACCGTCGTTGGGTTTGAATTGGAGTTCGTATGGAGCGAGGGGTATTTTCGGATTTAAATAAATTAAAAATAATTATTAAAACCCTTGCCCAATCAGAATTCACCACTCATAACCGCGTTGACCAAAAATCCCGCTCCTCTCTCTGCCGAACAACGGAAGCAACTTCTGACCTTCTCAGCTCGATCTCGCGCAAAATACTCAATACAATTTAAGGGTCCTATGGGTTTTTTTTAGAGAAAGTCGAGCTCTTCAAATCCATGTTCGTTTCACCCTCGATCGTGTGGTGTTCTTCGAGATCTGCGCCCAGGAAGTTTGGACCTTTCAACCGTCGATTCTTCTTCCTCCCTGCATCGATCTGAGGGTGGTCACCATGTGCTGGAGCGCCTCTCGGAGCTTCACGATGTGGAGCTGTTGGATCGGCTTCATACTTCGCGGTTTAGACAGAAATCGAAAACCTAGTTTTGAAAGGTTAAGGAAGGTAACGACTTTGAAATTTTAAACTGATTTTTACACTTTTAAGTGTTGCAAACTTCTAAAAATCGTATCTTTAACACATGTTAACGAAATTCGATGAAACAGGAGACATCGGAACTGTAAGGACGCTCTCTACATTCTAGAAGAGTCCGAGGATTTTTCTGAGCTTGCTACGATTTTTAACATCTCGAAAAACAATGTGAGATTTCTAAAGTGAAATGTGAATGGAAATTTATAAATTATATACGCGTTGTATACCTCGTGTACATGTGTTGTATAAGTTGTATGAGCGATGTATAAATTATACATGCGTTGTATAAATCATATGTGCGTTAGAATGGAAATAAAATATACTTATATATATATACACACACACACACACTCCCCTCGTCCACAAACCATGGACGATATTTATTTATTGTGAATTGGCGTGAAAAATTTGGTGAATAATGCGAATGGTCGATAGGATTGTTTGTGGTTGATATTATTGGATTGTAGTTGAAAAATACCATTATGGTTGAAAAATACCCTTTTTTGGTGAAACAAATTTAGAATAGGTTGTGGAAAAGAAAAGCATACTCGTCTGCGTACGAACTAGATGTATGAATTCCCCATTGTCAAAAACCGCGAGGTTTTAAGGTAGAGCGAGGAGTCGTACTCGGGACGGTGACAGTTTTAAATACGCTACCGTTATGCTGCCGAAATTTTCAATAATATTCATGTGTTAGAATTATTTTCATGTGTTGAAACTATTTTCATGTGTTGAAACCATATTCATGTGTTGAGAAATTCATGTGTTGAATAGAAATTCATGTGTTGAATAAATTCTTTGAAAGATAAAAATAACATTTTATCACATATATAGACTATATAAAATATTTGTGTTTTAAATAAATTGTTTTAACAATAAAAATCACATTTTTATTATATATATATAAACTATAGAAAACATTCATGTGTTTAATAAAGGACTAGAACGATAAAAATCATATTTTTATCGTATGTGTGAAGTCGAAAACATTCATGTGTTGAATATATGAATTGAACAATAAAATTTACATTTTTATTGTGAATATGAAGTGCTAAAAACATTCATGTGTTCAATAAATACTTCTGATGATAGAAATATCATTTTTATCATATATACGACTCACTAAAAATACACAAGTGTTGAAATAAATATTGGTTTGCTATGAATCTTATTTTTAACATGTATAGGAACTAAATAAAATAGTCATGCATTGAAATATATTTTTGTTCGCTAAGAATATCATTTTTATACGAAATATGAAGTGTTAAAAATAACCACTTGTTGAAATAAATATTTGTAAGTTGAAAATATTATTTTTAACATGTATAGGAAGTGTTAAAAATAACCATGTATAGAAATAAACCTTTGTTCGCTAGAAATATTATTTTTAGCTTAGATGTGCCTATATATATACATGTCATTAAACAGGGAAATGGATTGGCTGTTGAGTAAAGAATATATTTGTGTTCCCGACAAATAGGTAAACCTTAATGAGTTGGCTGCGCAATTTTATTTTTATATAAACTCCTGTGAATGCCATTGGATGAGGAGTGCTGGTTGTTCTGTGTGTAATTATAAAACGTCGCCATAGGATAGTAACAATTAATTTTGAACTACACTACATGGCATACTTCTTGAAGATAGAATACTTCATCATATACCACAAAAACACTTGGAGCTTATGTGAAGAGGTTGAAGATGTACCATACAAGCGAGAGGCTTGTATGGTGATGACTATATTTCAGGTTGAACCGAAGACTGATATGAACTATATAAAATATAACAGTAATTTGCCAGATTAATAAAAAACCCACATGGGTCTGGAGTTGACAAAAATCACATCTCTCTAGTTGGTATGGCACAAAAACTATTTATAGGGTGACGAGAATTTATTCTCTGGAGTTATGATCTATACACACTCCCCTGTGGACACTAGAATATATCACTATAAATATGTGCATGCTTTTTAGGATTTATTGGGTGCCTAATACGGCCCAATAAATTTCCAAACCCCTTCCCGTACAAAGGAGGTTATGGCGAATTTTTTTGAAATTTAAAGGCGTAGTGAAATATTTGAAGTGAAAACGATATTGAAATCGTCGAGTAATATATATATATATATATATATATATATAAATTAAATAAAACGAATCGAGCCCCTGCAGTTCGCGTTTTGAATTCGTAATTATAAACGATTATATCGAAAGATTCGACCATCGGATTTTCACGAAACTGGAACCGTTGGGTTCGCTTTGGAAATATCTTTCCAACGATATAAACTTTGTTAGGATCCAACAGTAAGATTTTCAGATATGTGTAAAAAAAATTTGAAGAAAAACAGCGCCAGTGCCTCGGCATGACCTGAAACGTCGTTTAATTAAATAGGGCCATTTTTAAATAAATAAAAATGGCGATATATCGTTATAAAATATTATGGACGATACAGAATGGAAATAAACCGATTATACTTGGTTTGCTTGTCATTTGATGGTTGAATGTGTTTGACATGAAAATTATACTAATGAACTAAATTGTGGATGTCAAAAAATTTGACCATGGACAGAATTGATTTGAATTCTAAATATACTTGAATTATTTGAAAAGGCCGAGTTAATTCTCATTTCAAATAATTGATCGACGATTAGAAGTCGAAGATATGAAGACGGTTCAAGACCGACGACCTTCACATCGGATGGATGGGTGCTACCGAGGCTCATGATTGGAGTAGCTACCTTGAAGGGGCTAAAGTGGTAGCCATCCGGACGTACTTGTTGATTGTATGGATATGCGAGGAATAAGGTGCCTTCGGTTTCGTTCAGACCCAGAATGAAATTGTAAATGGATGCGTGTCTGACATTGGATTTTGTTCTGTGCTGATTGATCTCTATTAAATATATATCTGTTTGGCAGCGGAGAATTTATTCTCTTGCTTAACGCCCTTCTCTGAGACGTACGAGCTCAGAGGTTATATATCGATAGAAATCAGTCGCACGGAGTGAATTGCCTGTGTGGCATGCCTAAGTGGCAGATGATCAAGGCTTCTGTTGAAAAGCAAAGTCTTGTGGTTGATGATCAGAGCACGGCCTACGTGGCATAGCTTTGTGTATAATGTTGATTCGCGAGCCTCACACCTCGGTATGAGTCATAAACGGGATAGTGACTACAGGGAGAACATGATGTTTCTTTCTAGCTATGGGTGATGTTAGTGACCTACCAGCCCTGACATTTATATTATTTTACCTGTGTGTTTGTTGGAATGCGAGGCGCCTCGGATAAAGGTCTTATAGGACCGGGAAACGTGTGTTCAGGAATAATTAATCCTCAAAAGTAGGAGAGGACCGACCCTGAAGCTTCTAAGGATCGCTGTGTGTGGTCCTGAGACATTTGCTAGAGTGTCTTGAATCGGAGAGGAGCTTGCCCCTTGCCTCGACTCATGATGGAATCCAATTTCCAATACGAAATTACGGATTTGATTGTAACTTATATATGGCGACATAGTAGATGGTAGCTATGCCGTCTAGGATTGATATTTATGAATTAATTTTCTTTTGAAACATATATGCACTAGTAATAATATCAAACACTTTTGTTTTATACGTATCAAGCATTTCTTGCCCATTATAAGGTAAAACTCTATCCTCCGGCCTGCGTTGCATTGTGTGATGGGACCTGAGTCTTATAATGGCTTCAATTTTATAAAAAGCATTGCGATGATTAAATAATTTACTTTATTTCATGCATTGGCAATCTCTAGAGTAAACCCCGTTCCATGAAAGTGGCGTGGTCCTATGATTTGCCTTATTATTGTTGTTTAATCAGTTAAGTAGATTTCTCATACCAGTCCCATGACTGACTCATAGTTTGTTTCACCTTGCAAACTCGATGCCCTTATTTTCACATGGGCAGCCTAGTGACAGGTAGCAGGATATATTTTAGCTTTTGCACTACAGCATGGAGTGCATCTTTTGGCTTGTATGGCGAGGACTTGACTTCTCAGTATTTTGGCTATTGATATTCCGCCATTGTTATCTATGTATATGATTCCGCTCATCGCGATGTAGACAGATTTACTGCTTTTATGTACTCTCTTATGTATATGTACCGCTTATGGCGATGTAGACTGAGATCTCTATTATGTCTCACTTTATGTATATGTACCGCTTATGGCGATGTAGACTGATCATTTCCTTTTATACACTAAGTTGTATCCTACACTATGCTACTCTGATGTTGTTACATGTTATTATTCCACTGTCATATTTATGTAAAATTATTCTATTTTCTGCTAATGATGATTTATGTGTTATATTCCAATGATTATCCTTAACGCCGTCATACGGGGTTTTGAGATCGTCACTAGTGGTATCAGAGCTTTGGTAAATCTTAGTTCTGGAATTTAACACATTAAACACCTCGTCAGAATAGAATCAATAGTGTTCTAAGGCGAGTATCTCATTAGAGATAGGATTAGTAGTGTCCTACAATGAGCTAAGCAGAATTGCAAAAATAATTTGATCAGTACATCATTGTCTTTCCTTAGGTTCTTCTGCTTTACCATATATTAAAATTATCATTTCTGTGGGCTTGACTTTTTTCTTGCTTATACAAAACTTGATAGATGGCTACCCGAGAAACTACATCTAGAGGAGGCCAAGGAGGCCGAGGTAGAGGACGAGGGAAAATCCCTGTTGTGGAAGAGCCTTTGATACAACCACCAGCCCCTCAGCCATTCGACCTAGACCGAGTGGCGAAGAAATACAAGAATCTTGGGGGCAAAACCTTTTCACGCACTGGCATAGTGATAGAAGCCTTAGCATGGTTGAAAACTTGTGAAAAGATCTTTGGTGGCTTAAGACTCGGAGACTACGATAAGGCATTTATGGGCGCATGGCTTTTATAGGAAGAGGCAGAATTATGGTGGGATGCCATCACCGCTGAGGAGCAAGATGTAGTGAGAACTTGGGATGAGTTCAAGGCATTGTTTAAGGAGAAGTTCATCCCCGAGCAAGCGAAGGAGCGTATGCACGATGAATTTACAAATCTCCAACAGGGAGACCGCTCCATCCAGGACTACCTTAACAAGTTCACGCAGCTATCTCGTTATGCACCAGAGCTTGTCATGACTGCAAAGGCAAAGAATAAAAGGTTCATACATGGACTTAAGCGTAAGTATCAGGATAGAGCCATGAGCCACATCAAACTTCCATTTGCAGAAATGATGGAAATGGCCTGCAACTATGAAGACTTGGACCAGAGGAACCTCGATCTAGACCGCACCAAGAATCAAGCGGGAAACAAACGCAAGGCTTCTGGGAACCAACCTAAGTCCAGCAACGCAGCAGCCGCAAATCAGCAAGCTAGTAAGCCACCCATGGGAAGCTGTTTTAATTGCGGTAAGATGGGACACTACTCCAATGTGTGCACCGCTCCAAAGCTGCAGAAGAAAAACCCACAAAGCTCAAGTCTAAACCCTCAGAGTTCTAAATCATGCTTCAACTGCCGCCGAACAGGGAATCTCGTCAAAGATTGTCCATTGCTAAAGAAGGCAGAAGTTGCTCATGTTTATGACGTGGCGAACCCGCCAACTACTTCAGATGGAGCAGGTAAACTCGATGTTTTGGGAGGTACCCTTGCTATTAAAAATATTCCTGCTTCTGTACTATTTGGCACTGGTGCATCACGTAGTTTTATTACAAGTAACACTGTTCACAAGTTAAAGTTAAAGATTAGAGATCTTAAAGAACCGATTATAGTTCATAATCCGATAGGAGGATCTCTTGTTCTTAGTTCATATTGCAGAGTACCTATCCCTTGTTCTTGTTACAAGTTTCCTATTAATTTAATCGTCATGAATTCCTCCGAATTCGATGTTATTCTCGGGTTGGAGTGGTTAACAAAATATAAGGCCGAAGTTAGATGTGCCAAAAGAATCGTTAAAGTTGAAACGAAGCTCGGGAATATATATATATATATATATATATATATATATATACACACCATGCCACGGCTCAGAAACTGAGAGAAAAGCATTTTGGTCTGCTTTAGAAGTTATTCCCACTTCATTAGAAAAGATCCCTGTTGTTAAAAACTATGTGGATTTGTTTGAAGAAGTTGAAAACTTACCTCCGCAAAGAGAAATTGAATTCAGAATCGATCTAATCCCGAATTCCAAACCAGTGGTACATCCAATTCGAAGAATGACTCTTAAAGAGAAAGAAGAATTAGGTGATCAAACTCGTCAATTGCTATGGAAGGGTCTGATCAGACCTAGCTTTTCTAATTGGGGTGCAGCTGTAGTGTTTTTTCCTAAGTCAGACGGTACCCTCTGATTGTCTATTGATTACCGAGACGTCAACAAGCAGATGCTCAAGAACAAATATCCACTACCCCGCATCGATGATTTGTTAGACCAATTGAATGGGGCATGAGTGCTTTCTAGAATGGACCTGGCTACAGGTTTCCATTAGATGAGAATTGCCGAAGAATGTGTTCCTTTGACAGCCTTCAGAGGTCCAGACATATTTTATGAGTCGTTAGTAATGCCGTTCGGCTTGTGTAACGCTCCAGCATACTTCGTCGATCTAATGAATAGAGTGTTCAGAGAAGATCTAAATAAATTTGTTCTGGTATTCATCGATGATATTTTAATCTACTCCAAGTCCGAAAGCGAGCATGAAAAACATTTAGAACAAGTATTGGGGATTCTGAGAAAGAACGTCTTCAAAGTTAAATTTTCTAAATGTATCTTCTGGCAAGATGAAGTGAAGTTCCTTGGTCACGTGGTGTCAAAGGAAGGAATTTCTGTAGATCCAAGCAAAATTACAGCAATTCAAGAGTGGAAGCAACCTACTACACCCACAGAAGTTCGAAGTTTTCTTGGATTAGCTAGTTATTATCGGAAATTCGTTAAGGATTTTTCGAAGATATCTGGTTCATTAACAAAGCTTACAAAGAAGCACGAGAGGTTTAAGTGAACTCCAGAATGTGAGGAAGCTTTCCAAGAGCTGAAAATAAAATTGACAACCGCTCCGGTGTTAACGATTATCGATGGCAATCAGGATTTAATGGTATGGACGGATGCTTCTATTTGAGGTCTTGGTGCAGTATTAATGCAAAGAAGCCAAGTAGTCGCTTATGCTAGCCGTCAGTTGAAGCCGCATGAGAAGAATTATGCAACTCATGATCTAGAATTATTGGCCATCGTGTTTGCTTTGAAAATCTGGAGACATTACTTATTGGGTGAGAAATTCGAATTATATACAGACCATCAATCATTGAAGTATTTGTTCACCCAGAAAGATCTTAACTTGAGACAGCAGCGTTGGCTAGAATTTCTCACAGCATATGATCTAGATATTATGTATACTCCAGGGAAAGCCAACGTTGTAGCTGATGCGCTCAGCAGAAAGAATGAAATCATCGTCAGTCTTATCGTTACGTCTTTATTGATTGACAAGATTTTCGTCCTCCAGAAAGACGATGAATTTATTCAGAGGATCAATCAGAGAATCAAGGAAGGTGAACCCACAAGTTTCCGGACTGATGACAAGGGAGTTCTTTGGTTAAAAGGCAGAATTTGCATCCCGAATATTTCAGAGCTTCGAAAAGAAGTCATGGATGAATGCCATAAGTCCAAACTTAGTATCCATCACGGTGTGAGCAAAATGTATAATGATATCAAGTGCACATTCTGGTGGAGGGCAATGAAAAGGGACATTTCAATATATGTTAGTCGGTGTCCTACCTGTCAACAAGTTAAAAGCGACCAACAAAAACTCGCCAGATTATTACAACATTAGATATTCCAGGATGGAAGTGGGAGCAGATTTCCATGGACTTCATAGATGGGTTGCCCCGAACAAAGAAAGGTAATGACAGTATTTGGGTGATCGTAGATCGTCTCACGAAGACCGCCCATTTCATACCTGTCAAATCGAGTAGAACGGCTCAGAGTCTAGCACAGATTTATTTCAAGGAAATTGTTAAGCTACATGGAGTGCCGCTCAGCACAGTCACTGATAGAGATCCAATATTTACTAGCAAATTCTGGGAAGCATTCCAGACAGAACTGGGAACAAAACTGAACCTGAGCACCACTTATCACTCAGACAGATGGCCAAGCTGAGAGGGTGAACAGAACTATAGAAGATTTACTGCAGGCTTGTATTATTGATTTTGGCGGGTCATTGGAAGTTCACTTGCATTTGGCTGAATTCTCATAGAACAAAAGTTATCAAGCAAGCTTGGAAATGTCGCCATTTGAAGCATTATATGGTAGACCGTGCAGATCTGCCGCATGTTGGGTAGAGCTGGCAATAGACTTGTTCTGGGACCCGATATGATTCGAGACGCTTCAGACAAAGTCGTTTTCATCAAGAAACGATTACAAACCGTGCAAAGCCGACAGAAAAGTTATGCAGATTCTAAAAGGAGAGATTTAGCATTTGCTGCTGGTGATTATGTTTATTTGAGAGTTTCTCCGATGAGAGGAGTAATACGATTCGGTAAAACTGGGAAGTTGACCCCAAGATTTATTGGTCCTTTTCCTATACTTGAACGAATTGGAACTCCCGCTTATAGGGTTCAATTACCTGATTGGTTGCCTGGAGTACATAATGTGTAACGAACTGGAATTTTCGACTCCGAAAATCAACATTCGTTACAGTGGTATCAGAGCTGAAGGTTAAGTGATTACCTTGGCTCTGTGGCGTGACTCAGTAGAGATGGGGTTAGTAAAACCCTAGAGTGAGTTTGAGTGTATATATATGAGTGAACGTATTTGTAGATTTTATAAAAATTGTTTTATATTGTGGAGATTTTTTTGGTTGAGTTGTTTATGAGTTCTGGTCGATCAGTTTGATCCACTGTATCGATAGGAGTTTCTAAACACTCAAGTACAATAAACCGACACAATATGTTTTGAAGAGGGTAAATGAAATAATTTACCCAAATTATATTTTAATATAAAAGATGATTAATATTTGAATTATTATAGTATTTGGATGTGTTGGTTGGTTATAATTGAAATGGTTATATAAATAACCAATTAGAATTCGTATAATATAAAAGCAGATTTATTAAATCTGAAATTAAAATCAGAATTGGAATTAAAATTCCCAAAAGTGGGAAAGGTGACTGCAAATGAACCTGGATTGAATATATGAGAAATTTAAGATCCTTGGAGATTTTAAATTTGTTTTACAAACTTTGAGGTGGGTATTTTGAAAAGATTTCAAAATGGAAATGTTTAAATATGATTTTGATAAGTGATATAGTATTGAACTCACTTCAATAGCTGGGAAATAACTCTGATGATTCTGGCCACATCATCAGTGTTCATTTGCGAGTTCTAAGTGACAGATTACTACCAAAGATTTTGTTCTGAATTTCTTTGAGAAAAACAAGTTGTTTTGAATCCTGAAAAGGATATTGGATTTTCGAAAAAGCTGAACTATTTAAAAACTCCCAGGAAAATTGTTTGAACAAAGGCAAAATTAAAAAGAAGTTTGTGAAAGCAAATATGAATTTAATCGAAACCAATTAACTGAAAATTGAATCGAGATATAATATATCAAGTGGAATCAGATTTGGAATTGGGAGACAGGAATCTGAAATGGTGTGGACTGGTAAGTTAAGAGTTGAAGTTGATAATGGATGGAAATTGGGTTAAGGATGGATTTTGGCCTGGACGAGTAAAGGATTTGGTTCTGAGGATAAAACTAGAATTTTGTCTGAGAAGGCATGTGTATATGCTGACAGGGCAGCAGATGGAAGGGATATAATGATATGCCCGACAAAAAGGTACACGTTTATTTTTATATGGGTTTGGAGATTTATGAGCCTATTTGGCAAGCCGCTTGGCTGTTTTATTTTCTTTTGGGATTGGAGAAGGCCTAGAAAGGCGAGTTGGAGTTGTACCGATTGAGCCGTACAGAGGAGGTGCTGGCAAAAAATTTCGAAAATTTTAGGTTTTAGAAAATTTTCGATATTTTTTAAAAAAAATATTTATTTACAATATTGAATCGATTTTCGATTTATAATAAATTGGATTTGAAAGTTATTGGGTTTGTAACGTCCTTTCTTACCTTAGCAATTTCGAGGACGAAATTATTTTAAGGAGGGAAGAATGTAACGACCCGTGTTTTTGGCACTCGAATATGTAATTTAATTTATTTAATTTAAATATTATATTTGGAATATCGATGGAATTAATATCTAATTCGTTATTTAAACGAAGTTGAACGTTATATATTTATATAATTATAAATCGAGCTTGAAAATGACGTGCAGTTCGTAAATTCGAGTTTTGAACTTCAACTAAGAATACATGATTCGATATAAGTCGGATTTCTGTGAAACAAGAAACGCTGGGAGCGTGTTGACGATAATTTTCATATGAAAGAGAAAAATTCAAATTTCGTGTTATAATTTGAAAGTTATGGTCAAATCAAATTTTGGAAAAAACGCTGTGGAAATCATTATCGGCCGTTAAAATAGCCGTTTTGCAAACGGACTCTGTTTTCGATGAAATTAGTTTCATTGGGACCGTATCGCTAAATTATTGTCAGAAAGTCAAACGGCGTGGCAAACTAATGTCGTATGTGACCACAGCAACCGTAAACGCCCGTTCAAATTCTATAGCGCGCATTCAAATAAATATAAGGAGTATTTGGGCGTAACTTGAGCAGACGATCGAATTAGGCCGCGGAACCAGTTCCGTTTAGTTCGTATCGTCGATTAGAGTCAGGATAGGTATATAGTTTGTTATTTTTAGAGATCGAGAAATTTGGCGTTAAAAAGGGTAGGGCGGTTCGGGGTAAAAACAGCCTACCGGGGAAACGGTCTCAAAATGCGATGAGACTACTGCCGTTGGGCTCGTATTGAAAAATTATTTTAGAATATCAAGGTTTCGAGTTGATTTGACTTATCTGGTGAACGTGGAAAAATTAAACGCGTGTTTATTTCTGGTTTCATAAAGGAAACTTTTTCATACGACGTCGGATTTCGACGAAACTTGTCCCATTGGATCCGGAATACCTTTTTACACTAAGATTGGCTTTTTTATCAGAAAAACGAAAATCTTTTATGGTGATTTTGGTGTGTTACTTCACGACGAAGTATCATTTAATAATATTTTAACCATTTGCTCCTACCTAAAGCTATCTGAACACAACTCCATTTTAAAAATATTCCTACTGAATAAACGCGAAATGCACGGTAGCCACCCGACATCCTTACAACCCGATACCCTTTCTTTTCAATAGCAGGTGTATTTCCATTGTCTCCAAATTTCATTTTCGTGCCGACCAAGTTTTTCTTGGCATTGGCGACCAACAACTACCTACACTTGTTCTACACGCCTACTGAAAACTCATAACAGACTACTCTGTTTTTCCTATACCCGATGTGATCAAATCAAACACAGACATATTAGAGAAAATATCACCAAGCCTACCCTAAAGTGCTAGTAGTCTAAAACTTGGGCATCAAGGTTTTGCTCTTATAAATACGTAGCCAGTTCAGCTTCTCAGCAAACACAATAAAGGATGAATAAATTAAAATAAGCACGCCCTGTGTCTTTTCTGTTTCATTCCAAATTATGAACATGCCAATCCCTTTTCTTCTTCCTTTGAAACCGAGAACACTTCTTCCTTTTAAATGCAAGCCTCGAGACACAGATCCACATGAACATGAGACGGGTAGGAGTGGAGAAATGGGTGCATCTGTTTGGGGTGTTATCACGTGAGGACTAGGTGTTGTTCAACACAGGAGGGATTTGCAGAATGAAGGGGACTCGAGAAGCAACAGGAGACGGTGAAGAGTGTTCAAGGGGATGTGCTGGTGGGACAAGTGGAGACCGGAGTGAAGGGAGGTACGACTATTTTCAGCAATGGAGTTGGCGCCAGGCGGGTTGGCGAGCATGGTAGTCAAGGGGAGTGGAGATGTCAGATCTGGGAATCAACGGAAGGAGCATTCGAAGATGGCTTGAAAACAACTGGCACCATGAGCTAAAAAGGGAACGAACTGGTAAGATGGAAACGAAGTGATAATCAGACCGTGTTGGTTAATGAGTAATTAAATGCTAATTTATCTAAGTTAGAACTTAATTAGTTAATCAAAAATTGTTTTACTTAGATAACTATCTAAATTGGGTGAATAGTTAACGCGGGGGGGTACATGCTGAACAAACGGAAGCATGCAAGTTGTTGGATGTCCATGGTTAAAATGGGTACAACATACATACAGTAATAAATGTCCACGTTTTATGCACCAATCCCTTGAGTTGAACGTGCCAACTGCATGTCATAGTGTCTAATATAAATTAGCACATGTCTAACCCTTTTTATGTATAATACCTAAGTAGATGATTAACTGTGCCCAAGTGTGATTCATTAAACATTAAGATTAGTTAATAAATTTTTAATTAAGTTTTAATAATACTAAAGTACAAAGCAACCATATTAAATTTATACATCGGTCATACAGTGACGAAGTCAGATGTAACAAGAGATGATGAAATCGTATTGGAAAACGTAACATCTTAGAGCTGGAGTTTGATCAGAAATGGGCAGCTACTGGGATCTTTAATTAAATTAAAACGTCAGTTTAATTTAATTAAAACGAACAGTTTCAGCGACGGATGAAATTCAAGGTGAGTTAAACTCACTCAGTTACCCTTTTTATATTTTATATAAATTGGGTATTTTTATTTTGTGTGCTTTGCTTGCCAATGGTTGACTGCTTTGCTAGTTATCTATTTAACTGTTTATTTAACCGATGAAATTAAACTGTGTTTAATTTCAGTGAAATACCAAATCTTTGTTTCAACGATTGGATCCAACGGAGGTAGCTTACCCTGTTGGTTACGTTTATTTATAAGCGTGCTTAGTTGTTGAATTGTTCAGTTATTTGATTGGTGCTAAATGGTTGTTATTTATTATGAGTTGAATGTGATTAATTTAATTTGTAAATTTTGACTGCATGTTCAACAGCTGGTTGGTTTAGACTAATAAGTGGGATTGGTTGGGTATTTGGCAAAGTATGGCCTATTAAATCAATTGTTTACAAATGGGGGTTCACCGTCAGGTGAATCGATAGAGTTGAGGTTAAAAATTTATTTTAACCAGAGTTAGATTTTGAATTATAATATTTTGAATAAAAGATATTAAAGAGATAAATAAATACTTTATTTAAGACCTTGATTTGTTATTAATTTTATAAAATAAATGTTGATGTTAATCAGATTTACAAGTAGGAGTATGAGAGGGGAATCGAGTGGTTAAACTTTGATAATTGTTGTGTAAAGGAAATAATCAATGGGATTATTTAAATTAATTATATACTTAATAAATTTAAAGTGTGGATTAAGTGGAATTGGTTAATAAAATAAATTGAGTTTCTGAGAGAATTAAATCGACCGTTTTGAATTGATTATCAAATTAATGTGTGTGGATTAAAATAGTTGGTTAAATATTGTTTAAATTCAAATAAGATTTTAAAGAAGGGATTTGCCATTAATTTAGTTAATAGGGGAATTAACTACTGAGGTAGTTAATGATTGAAATAAACTATTATTCTAATTAACTTAGAAAATTACTTTGTAATTGAGATGCATTTAAGAAGTAAACGATTTTGGAAAATAAAATCCAAGAGAACGGTTAAAGGAGTTATGAACAGGTTTTATGTTAAACTTGAGTTTTATACCAAAGTTATAAAGAGAATTTTAGGCCAATACGATAGCTTAGATTAGACGGACTCAATATTTGGGTTAAGTAAAAGAAGATGGGGATAAAAGGACCGATATAGACCAGTGTTATATATATACTTGAGGTTCAAGATGGGAAAGCGAAATTTTATGTTAATGTTACTTAAAATTTGGATTAAGAAAGAAAGGGGAATTGAAATAAGATTCCTAAGTGGGTAATGCTTAAATATATGTTTGAAAGGAGATTGGTAAAACTGATTTTGGGTAAAGAAGTGGGTCGTGGAGTTGTATAACCAAATCCAAATTATAAAGGGAAATGGTTTTGAGACTGGAATAGAATAGTGGTTTGATTACAGCTTATATTTGTCCAAGGATGAGAACGGTGTTGATCAAGGTCTGAGAGGTAATTAAAATACCCCAACTTGAACAACATCGGGATTATCTGAAGATAGTATTAAATGGTAATCGTAAGAGACGCTAGTGGATATGTTTTGAAAATCTAAACAACGATTTTAGCGCTGTTGTTATAATATATGTTTTGTAAATCTAATATAGCGATTGTAGCGCTTTTGCTATAGTAAATGGGTTGTAAACCTAAACAGCGATTATAGCGTTGTTGTTTTGTAAATCTAAATAGTAATTATAACGCTATTGTTATAACATATGTGCTATAAATTTCTTTGTTAAAACTAATGGATTTCCGAATTTAAAAGATGATTGGAAGGAAGATTTAAGTGGGAAATTGAATATAGTTATTCGAGCTAGAGTTAGTCAAACATAGTTTTTTCAAGATGAGTGCCATTTCGTACGACTGCTAGCGTAATTCGCAGGGCTGCAGATAGCCTACGGCGGTCGGATGTTTCCTAAGGGAATCAGGCGTAACCATCGTGATCGCCGCGATCTAGAGTTAAGCGAATGGAGTTAAGTAAAATAGTAGTAAATCGATAGGGTTAAAGAAGTCGAGTTATTCAGTTAGAGTTAACCACTTTGAGTTAATCAATTGGAGTTAATCGATTAGAGTTAAATCGAATTAGAGTTATTCAAATATCGTATTTTTAAATATTAACAGAGTTAGAAGTTTTGATTTAACAAAGTAAATCAAGTGTTAAAAGGCCAGGTGATGCTGAATACTTAACCAGTGTACTCATTGGAGTGTCATGATTGAAACACTGTATATTTTGATAGTTAAAACACCGACTATCAAACCTGTCCAATACGATTGTTGGTATGGAAAGACCGGGATCGAATTTATATTCGAAAACCATTCCGACCAACAAATACGTGAAGATCTCAGAAGAGGTTCAAGATGGAGCATTGAAGACCGTGGGTTTTCATAAACGGAAGAACCACTAATTTTCTCTGCCTGGCAAGCAGAGATAAGCTGTGATTCTGTCGTGGTTGGAATCTACGGGTTGCAAGGACTTCTCGCTACTGATCCATGGGGTGATTCCTATATGGATGCGGTGGGAGAGTACCTTCGGTTCATCCTGTTCCTGGATGACTTGTATGGACGGATGTCTGACAGAGTATTTCCAAATGGTCACGTACGTTGATTTCTTCAAACGTGCTATGGTTGTTGGCGGGGAAATTGCCGTTCTCTTAGCTTCCAGCTAGAGTATTTTTGTGGATATCAATTAGTGATATCTGACGGATCTGACGATGTGGCATTCAGAGTAAATGGCGACCAGATGTCAAGAGTTAATTCTGGCCTCAAGCCTCATCAACCGGGAAATGACAAAAATCGGGCAGGCAGCATGGCTATGTGGGTCGCTCCCATTAGGGTGTATAATCACCTATCTAGAGAAAATCCTATTTGCTTCTTTAATATATGTTTCGATGCTGTCCCTTTACGGGAGACGGTTGCTGATCCCAACCGTCGGTGATATACATTCGATACACTCAAGAGAAATGAGTGGTCGGTCATGTGAGGGCCAGGTTGCAAGACGTTCTTGTTGAACCCAGTGTATTCGTCTCTAGAGATACACTATCGGCAGGTGGTCCAATACCTTGTCAAGGTCGGAATCCAATCTCCAATAAGCGCCTACGGGTTTTGATTGTATACTATATATGTGGAGCGTGAGATGCAAGCGTTCCACTAGATTTCTATTTACTTGTGTTTAGACATTATTATAATATCAGAAAAGATATTGTTTTCAAAAATGTTTTGGGTTATCGTAAGGTAACAACCGTCCGTGTTTATGTGTGGATTTGGTCTTACGATTATCCTTTTCTTTTGAAAAGATTTTGAACTTTAAAATCATGATTGGATGATTTACCCTTAATACTGTGCGAGTTTACCTCAATCTGGTTCACCAGACTGACCCGGTGTTTTGTAAATGCTCGGGTTAGCCCGGGATGACAGGATCGGGATACCAAGAGCTGTGAAGAGACGAGCTGGAGATGTTCAGTCGTATGGTATTATATAGCTACTATTCCGCTGTGTGATGTATATGGGAACAGGTTATTATCACTGTCCCGTTGCTCTGATATTTGTAAGTATTTTTAAATCTCTCGGTAAAGATTTATTTCAGTATTATATCTTATTCCGCCGCGATGTGAGACTCTGTGGTGTTGTTTCTTCTTCTTCTATTCTAATATTTCTTTCTTTCTTATCTCACCCTCTAACTTCTTTCTATTAATGATCTGGAATGTTCGATGTCTGAATGGTCAACACGGTAGTTTGATGTTGATTTTCGGAGTCGAAAATTCCAGTTCGTTACATAATATGTTTCACGTATCTCAACTTAGAAAACATGTGCGTGATCCAGATCTTGTTGTAGAAGAAGCAGCGCAACAGGACTTGGAAATTACTCCAGAATTAGCAGTCAGAAGAGAGTCGTTAAAAATTATTGGCAAGGAAACTAAAGAGCTAAGGAACAAGAAGGTTCATTTAGTCAAACTGCAATGGAGTGGAGATCCTAGAAATTGTACTTGGGAGACAGAAGAAAGCATTAAGCAAGCATACCCCAAATGCAGAGTGGACATCTCCGACTAATTTCGATGCAAGGTACCTTTACAATACTTTGCATTTCCGTTCTATTTCCTACTTTACAGTTGTTTCCTTTTCGGGGACGAAAAGTTTTAAGTGGGGGAGATTGTAACAACCCGGAAAATACAAGCCAATTTAAAAATTTTAAAATTGGTCATTTTAATGAAATTAGAGCAATTGAAATAAAATATTTCAATAAAATAATGAGTTAGAAATGGTGCGGCAGTTTGAAAATTTAGAATTTGAACTTTGACTGAATGTACAGGATGCAAAATAAAACGGATTTTAGTGAAACCAAAAATATTTAAATCTGTTTATGATTATCTTTCTAACGAATCTGAAAAATAGAAATTTCATAGAGGGAATCAAAAGTTATGGCCAAATGAATTTTCAGAAAGGTCGCTATAGAGTTTATATAGCCCTTGAAAATAGACATTTTGCAGACGACCTCTGTTTTCGACGAAACCACTATTGTTCGATCCGGGATGTCAAATTATTGATAGGTTTCAAATTCCATAATTTTTGAAGTTAATATGTGAGCGTGGCGAAGGAAAATGTGTTTGGTTGATTTCAGTTAAATCGGATCGACAAAAAAATGGCCATTTTTCAAACGGTCTCAGAATTCAAGGAAACTAGTTTTGTTGGGACCGTATCGTCAAAACATAGCTAGATTTATTTTTCTAGAATTTTTGGGATCCGTTTGTGACCCCGACATATTGAAATCTACGTTCAAATCAAATATTAAATGTCTTATATTTTAATTTGAAGAAAAACTGACTGTAACAGTCGAATTGGCTTACGAAACATATTCCATTGTGTTCGAAATGGGGGTATTTAGCTAGGAGCAACAGTCGTTGGGTTTGAATTGGAGTTTGTATGGAGCGAGGGGTTTTTTCGGATTTAAATAAATTAAAAATAATTATTAAAAACCTTGCCCAATCAGAATTCACCACTCATAACCGCATTGACCAAAAATCCTGATCCTCTCTCTGTCGAATGGCGGAAGCAACCTCTGACATTCTCTCCTCGATCTCGTGCAAAATACTCAATAAAATTCAAGGGTCATGTGGGGGTTTTTGTAGAGAAAGTCGAGCTCTTCAAATCCATGCTCGTTTCACCCTCGATCGTGTGGTGTTCTTCGAGATCTACGCCCAAGAAGTTTGGACCTTTCAACCGCTGATTCTTCTTCCTCCCTGCAACAATCTGAGGGTGGTCACCACGTGCTGGAGCGCCTCTCGGAGCTTGATGACGTGGAGCAATTGGATCGGCTTCATACTTCGCGGTTTAGATAGAAATCGAAAACCTAGTTTTGAAAGGTTAAGGAAGGTAACGACTTTGAAATTTTAAACTGATTTTTACACTTTTAAGTGTTGCAAACTTCTAAAAATCATATCTTTAACATATGTTAACGAAATTCGATGAAACAGGAGACATCGGAACTGTAAGGACGCTCTCTACATTCTAGAAGAGTCCGGGGATTTTTCTGAGCTTGCTACGATTTTTAACATCTCGAAAACCAATGTGAGATTTCTAAACTAAAATGTGAATGGAAATGTGATGTATAAATTAAATAAGCGAAGTATAAATTATATACGCGTTGTATACCTCGTGTACATGTGTTGTATAAGTTGTACGAGCGATGTATAAATTATACATGCATTGTATAAATCATATGTGCGTTGGAATGGAAATAAAATATACTTATATATATATACACACACTCCCCTTGTGACGGCCCGCCCCGCACCAGCCTGCATTTCCTCCGAAGGTGCGCTGTACACATGCCCGACTAGCACGGAACGGTCGCCAAAGAAAGGAAAGAAGAAAATGAACTAACAAGGAACCTGTAGAATGTCTCACAACGCATGGAACAAAATATAATAATAACATAATCTTGACATAAAACAGGCGAGACAGTGCATAAGCTGAAAACTAAACCAACATAGCAGCGGAAATCCAAATACATCTTATTACAACTTTCCAAATTACTATCTCCAAACAAAAGAAAGCTAAAGTAGAAGATGCACTACTAATGCCCAAGCAGTGATCTTCAACAACAGAGGTAGAATATCTATATGTATCATACGTGGAAGTCTCCTGCTCGTCTCCGGATCAGCTACTCGCGCATATCCAGCTAACCTGTCTCTAGTCTGCTCGTGAGAGCACCCAGAGTAATAAGAAGAGACATAAAACTATGGGTCAGACAAAAAGTCTGATGTGAGCGATAAGCAGCTAAACAGAACAATAACAGGTATACTAAACCATACCTGAACCTGGACCTGCAACCAAAGAGTTAGCACTACATACCGTATAATACTCTAAGGTGCCACTGAACAGATGGTGTAAAGATAACGGGGGTGGGGGTGTGCATGTCATAGTGATGGCAAACAAATCAAACATAACAACCATCTTTACATCTCTCACTCAGTGCGTAAAGCATACGATGTTCAACACTGTCAATCACTAGACCCATCGAAGTAGTGACGGAGTTCGACTTGTACAACTACTGCTACTACCAAGCTTACCACATGCAGTCATGACCAAATCTTTATAACTGACCCCACTTCATTGGTCTATAGCTCTTTAGTCGTACCTAGGCCATTGTGGCCATGAATCTGTTCATGTACTCCCTACACATAGTGACTCAAAGTTACAGACATCGTCAACCCCTTAGCACACGTCCCGCAGCAAAGCCCAATCATCCAGCTCACTCATTGGTTCTCATCTGGATCCTGAGTCAAAGCTCCTCATTTGGACTTCCTTTGCATCTCGGGTTTTGGTCGAATTGGAGTTGGTCTTCAGAAGAGTTGTCACGATAGTCGTCGCGTAGTAGAGATGGAAGTTCAATTCGGTTCGGCCCAATCTGCTTCAGTCGATTTGGTTCGGCTACATCATTCCCAGGCTTCCCGTTCGGTCCGGCGCTCTACTTCATGATGGTTCGGTTCGGGTGTTGCCCTCCATTCGGTTCGGTTCGGGTACCATGCTCCATTCGGTTCGGTTTGTCCCTCCAGCTCCAGCTTGCTTACTCCGGTCTGATCCCCTCTTTGTCTCTCTGATCCGATCCCCTTTTTGTCCCTCCGATCCGATCCCCTTCCCAACTCCAACTCTAAGAAAATGGCCTTTCTTCTCGCCAAGTCTCCTTTAGTGCAAAGTTCCGATCCGGTTCGGTTTCTCTGCCCAGTCCACCATCCGATCTGGGGCCCCTAACCCGATCCGATCCGAAACCCTGCATATTTTCCTGCAACTTTTTCAGCAACTGTTTACGCCATTCGACGGCGTTTTCGACCAATCTAACACTTTTAGACAATCACAAATCATGTCATACAGTCATAGCAACATGTACAATCAATCATAAACACCAAAACAACAACCATAGCATGTAAAATGGATCAAGCATAGCCAAAAACCCATATTTTCCCCTTAAGCATGTTTAGGCATTATTAATGATAGGATTAGCAAAACTTAACCAAATCAAACCAAATTTCTAAGAGAGGTCTAAAACATTATTTTCGAATTTATAAATATTTTTCCAGAATTTATTTATGCTTAAATTCGCTAATCTTGACTAATTAGTCTTAATTAACCGTAATTAGTGCAAAACTATGCAAATCACTCACCTTAGCCACAAATAAAACCCCAAAACTGATATGATTCTCTGTTTGGCGCTGTTCTCAATGCAACTCAGCAGCTCTAACCTTGCTTTGGTGCTTTCTCTCCTTAATTTGATGTAGTTTAAGCCAAAACATGATTAAGAAGTGATTAGGTGTGTTTTTAGATGATGGATGCCATTGTTAGATTGAAGAAGAGTTTGTGGCGGCTGGAAAATGAGTGAAAACCCGAAATCCTAACCCTAGCAGCCCTCAAATACCTCTAATCCTGAAATCCCCCATTGGGCCTAGCTGTTGATCACCCGGTTAAGCATAATTAAGCTGTTTTTCACTATCAGAAACTTGTTTCAGCCATATCTCCCAAATGGTGAGTCCGTTTGGCTAATGTGACCACTCTACGGAATTATAAATCATCAAACAAATCTAATAGAAGTGGTTTCAGGTCAAAATTCCTTTCCAGTCAAAAGTTATGGTCAAAACAAGATCAGCTAAGGGAAGAACGGTCATTTAAAAATCAGCAAAAATCATGAACATGAGAAATGACCACAATAGTCGTCTCCCAAAGTTACATGAGCATATGACTTCGTATGTGAAAGAAATAAATATTCTACAATCCTGCGATGCGTAGAATGCGGGTCGTTACACTCTCCCCCCCCCCCCCCCTTAAGAAATTTTGTCCCCGAAATTCCTTAACCCAAAACATACAAAGGATCCCGCATGCCTACCAGCCACATACAACAATCAAACATGCAAAACAAACAAACAAGCCTATCCTAGCATGCAAAAAGACTAAATCGAAGTTAAAATCTTAGCAGGCGAAGAGTTCTGGATACGTCTTGCTAATGCTCTCCTCTTTCTCCTAATTATAGTCATTCTCATTCTCGCCCCACTGGACTTTGACTAGATTCACCGCTTTCCTTCGAAGTTGCTTCGTATCGTTCCCAACAATACACATAGGCTTGCGATTCCCAACCGCCTCTGGTTCAACTTCGATATCATCCAACTGATCAGGTGAAATAGTCACATCTGGGTCGTGCACGAACTTCCTTAATTGGGAAACATGAAATACGTTATCAACTCCTGCCATCTTCTCTGGTAATTCAACTTTATATGCCAAATTCCCAATTTGCTCAAGAACTGGAAATGGACCAACAAACCTTGGTGCTAACTTGCCTCTCCTGCCAAATCGTATCAAGCTCTTCAATGGAGAAATCTTGACAAACACCAAGTCGCCAATGGAGAACTTTAAATCTCTTCTCCTTTTATCAGCATAACTTTTCTGCCTATCTTGGGCAGCCTTCAATCGTTGTTGAATGACCTTAATCTTTTCTGATGTTTCTCTTATCACATCTGGTCCAAGCACAAACTTCTCACCAGTTTCTAACCAACATGACGGTGAGTTGCACGGTCTTCCGTACAAAGCTTCAAAATGAGCCATACCGATACTGGATTGATAACTATTATTATATGCAAACTCTACTAGATGCAAATGGTCATCCCATGATCCACCAAAATCCAATACACAAGCTCTCAAGAGGTATTCTAATATACGATTCATCGTCTCTGTCTGTCCGTCGGTTTGAGGATGATACGTGGTACTAAGATGTAATTCTGATCCTAACGCCTCTTGTAAGCTTTTCCAAAATCCACTAGTAAACAACGGATCTCAGTCACTCACAACGCCTTTGGGTATTCCATGGAATCTCACTACCCACTTTACATATAGTTCAGCTAACTTAGTTGCCGTCCTATTCGACTTGACGGGTATAAATCTTGCGCTTTTGGTCAATCGGTCCACAATCACCCAAATGCTATCCTGGCCTGATCTAGTCCTTGGTAACCCATCAATGAAATCCATTGACACTTGTTCCCATTTCCATTCTGGAATTTCTAATGGTTGTAACAAACCACTAGGCTTCTTTTGCTCAGCTTTAACTAGCTGGCAATTCGTGCATTTGGATATAAACTTCCCAATGTCTCTTTTCATCCCTTCCCAGTAGTAGGTCTGCTTCATGTCTCGGTACATCTTGTTACCACCGGGATGTATAGTCAATTTTGAGTGATGACATTCTCTAAGCACTTCATCTCTCAATCCATTGACATCGGGTACAACTAATCTTCCGTTCTTTCTAAGCCATCCATCTCGATCAAGCCCATACTTGTTCATCTCTCCGTCGATTCCCATCTCTAACTTTGAGATGATTTCCAGTAGGTTAGGATCGTTCCTCTGACTGGAACCACTCCGCTCAATCAAAGTGGGTCTGATCGTCAAACTTGCTAACATTTCTGGATCCAATTCGCACTTTGGTCTGAAATCATACCCAGCGATGTACTCCAGTTGCTTCCATTCAAGAAACATAGCCCCTAAACTGACATGTCTTCTACTCGATGCATCAGCCACCGCATTCCCCTTTCCGGGTGTATATGCGATATCGAAATCATAGGAAGCCAAGAACTTAACCATCTTTGTTGTCGGAGATTTAGATCCTTTTGAGAGAAGAGATACTTTAACGATTTATGATCGGTAAACAGCTCAAATCTTTCTCCCAAGAGAATGTCTCCACATCTTCAATGCAAACACGATTGCTGCCAATTCCAAATCATGGGTAGGATATCTTCTTTCATGCGGTTTCAGTTGCCGACTTGCATAAGCTACAACCCTACCTCCTTGCATCAATACAACACCTAGCCCTATGCAACATGCATCCGTATATACTGTCATCTCTTCATTCCCCTTAGGAATGACTAATAGTGGTGCACATGTCAACTTGTCCTTTAAACTCTTGAATGCATTCTCGCACTTTTCGTCCCAGACGAAAGCTTGATTTTTCTTGGTCAACTGAGTCAACGGTGCGGCTATCTTGGAAAAGTCTCGGATAAACTTACGATAATATCCAGCTAATCCCAAGAAACTTCTTATGTCCATTGCATTCTTGGGCGTAGACCAATCTTGTACCGTAGTCACCTTCGCAGGGTCCACGGCAATACCATTCTCTGAAACAACATGGCCCAAGAATCTCACTTCCCTCCTCCAGAAGTGCCACTTAGAGAATTTTGCTTTCAACTGGTGTTTTCTCAACACCTCCATCACTATCCTCAAATTTTCCTTGTGTTCTTCCTCTGTCCTCGAATAGACCAAAATATCATCCACGAACACAAGGACAAACTTATTCAACTGATCTCTGAATACCCTATTCATAAGATCCACAAAGTATGCTGGGGCATTGGTCAGCCCGAATGGCATGACCAACCACTCATAAAATCAAGACGGCGTCCGAAATGTCGTTTTAGCTATACTCTCAGCTTCCACTCTAAGATGATGGAAACCTATCGCGAGATCTAACTGAGAGAATACTCTCGCGCCACTCAACTTATCAAACAAATCATCTATCCGCGGTAGAGGATACTTATTCTTCCTCATCACTTTATTCAACTCGCGGTAGTCCACACACAAACGAAGGGAACCATCCGCCTTGGTAGCAAACACAACTGGTGCTCCCCATTCAGAAACACTCCTTCTGATAAATCCCTTCTTCAAAAGATCGCTGACTTGCACCCCGAGCTCTTGCTGCTCCCTTGGTGCCATACGACGAAGTGGCATCACTATAGGTCTGGCATCTTTCACTAAATCAATACGGAACTCAATCTCTCGGTGCGGTGGAAGCCCGGTCACCTCTTCGAAAACGTCCGGATACTGGCCAACCATGGGCAAACCTGACAACTCACTATGCGGGATGTCGAGGGAATTTAGAAAACTAGCCATTACCCCATCACCGGGTAGACCACCAAACACTACCCTCCGCCCATCATCCGCTCTAGCTGTCACCAAAAAGCCCTCACAGTCTACCACCACCTCGTATCTTTGGAGCTAATCGACTCCCAAAATAATGCCAAACCAAGTAAAGCCCAAAACAAAGCAATCACAAACAAACAAGCATCCATGACTCGATTAAGACCACATTACGAGAAATCATGCTAAGGTTAGTCGAACCACCAATCGGGTTCGTCACTACTAAAGTTCTATCGACAATTTCGGGCTCCAATCCCAACCTATCTACCGGGTCACTAGATATGAAAGAACTGGAAGCTCCGGTATCAAACAAAACTCTAACAGGAACATCATAAACGGAAAGCATACCTTGAATGACGACATTCTTTCCCTTCTCCGCCGCAGTCGGGACATTCGACAAAGAAGGAATAGCATTAAGGGCATATGCTTTCACCATCTGCTTTTCTTTAGGGAGTTGCGGACACTTGTCCTTGTGATGTCCCACTTGGCCACAGTTGAAGCACTTCCTATCCGCTGGCTTGGCCCGACAATTACTAACATAATGGCCCTTCTTACCACAACTAAAGCACTCAACATCCTTCTTATTCTTTTTCTGGCCATCCTTATTCTGGTTCTGCTTCCTCTTATTCTGAGAACCACTCTTGCCTCCACCGCTTGCTTGCGGTTTCGGTTCTTCTGCAGATGCAGCCTCAGTCTTCGGCTTAGGGTAAAGATTCTCTGACCTCAATGCTTTCCCCACAATCGATTCAAACGTCTCATCGATGTGGTTAATAAGCCTTTCCCCCAAGTACTGATCCAAGCTGGTTATGAACTTCTCGTTCTTCTTCTCGGCAGTATCTATTAGGGATAACCCATATTTCAACAAAGTGTTGTATTCGGAAATATACTCCGAGACAGCCCTGCCATTTTGCTTAAATTCCAAGAACTTCTTAAACAACACTGACTTCTGAGCAGTTGGAATGAACTTATCGCTAAAGCGAACCTTAAATTGATCCCAAGTAATCTGATCTTCGGGAGTAGCTGCCTTTATAGCATTCCACCAATTCATTGCTCGTCCTTGCAGCTGACGGGATGCTAGCCTTCTCTTCATCGCATTCTCGATACCCAAGTCTTCGAAGATGTGCTCGCAGCTATCCAGCCAATCCTGAACATCCGTAGCCGACTCCGTTCGGTGGAACGGCTTCCCACCAAGACTAGTATAATCCTTGTCCAGCTTGGCGAAATCGGCCCTAGGCGCCTGCACTATTGGACCACCACCATTACCACCATTGGGAGCTGCCCTCTGCATATCCCTAAGCATCTCCCTCATGAGGTCAGTAAACATCGCCCTTATGTCAGCAGCATTCCCATTATTGGCTCCCCTACCGGCACCTCTTGCGTATCGGCTCATTGTTCAATCTGTAAAGAGAAAACGACTAACCATCTCCATGGTGGTGCTGGTGCAGTGTGGCTTCATCCTTAGTTATACTAGTAATATATATATATATATATATAGCTTTGAAAACCAAAATAATCACAAATACGCGCTCTCATATATGTATACTATCTCTTTCAGATAACTTCCCTAGGTTAACTACGCAACCTAGAGCTCTGATACCAAGTGTGACGGCCCGCCCCGCACCAGCCTGCATTTCCTCCGAAGGTGCGCTGTACACATGCCCGACTAGCACGGAACGGTCGCCAAAGAAAGGAAAGAGGAGAATGAACTAACAAGGAACCTATAGAATGTCTCACAGCGCATGGAACAAAATATAATAATAACATAATCTTAACATAAAACAGGCGAGACAGTGCATAAGCTGAAAACTAAACCAACATAGCAGCGGAAATCCAAATACAGCTTATTACAACTATCAAATTACTGTCTCTAAACAAAAGAAAGATAAAGTAGAAGATGCACTACTAATGCCCAAGCAGTGATCTTCAACAACACAGGGATAATATCTATATGTATCATACGTGGAAGCCTCATGCTTGTCTCCGGATCAGCTACTCGTGCATACCTAGCTAACATGTCTCTAGTCTGCTCGTGAGAGCACCCAGAGTAATAAGAAGAGACATAAAACTCTAGGTCAGACAAAAAGTCTGGTGTGAGCGATAAGCAGCTAAACAGAACAATAATAGGTATATTAAACCATACCTGAACCTGGACCTGCAACCAAAGAGTTAGCACTACATACCGTACAATACTCTAAGGTGCCACTGAATAGATGGTGTAAAGATAACGACGGTGGGGGTGTGCATGTCATAGTGATGGAAAACAAATCAAACATAACAACCATCCTCACATCTCTCACTCAATGCGTAAAGCATACGATGTCCACCACTGTCAATCACTAGACCCATCGAAGTAGTGACGGAGTTCGGCTTGTACAACTACTGCTACTACCAAGCTTACCACATGGAGTCATGACCAAATCTTTACAAATGGCCCCACTTCATTGGTCTATAGCCCTTTAGTCTTACCTAGGCCATTGTGGCCCTGAATCCGTTCACGTATTCCCTACACATAGTGACTCAAATTTACAGACATCGTCAACCCCTTAGCACACGTCCCGCAGCAAAGCCCAAACATGAATCTCACTCATTGGTTCCCATCTGGATCCTGAGTCAAAGCTCCTCATTTGGACTTCCTTTGCATCTCGGGTTTTGGTCAAATTGTAGTTGGTCGTCAGAAGAGTTGTCACGATAGTCTTCACGTAGTAGAGATGGAAGTTCAATTCGGTTCGGCCCAATCTGCTTCAGTCGGTTCGGTTCGGCTACATCATTCCTAAGCTTCCCGTTCGGTTCGGCGCTCTACTTCATGATGGTTCGGTTCGGGTGTTGCCCTCCATTCGGTTCGGTTTGGGTACCATGCTCCATTCGGTTCGGTTCGTCCCTCCAGCTCCAACTTGCGTACTCCGGTCTGATCCCCTCTTTGTCTCTCCGATCCGATCCGCTTTTTGTCCCTCCGATCCGATCCCCTGCCCAACTTCAACTCTAAGCAAATGGCCTTCCTTCTCGCCAAGTCTACTTTAGTGCAAAGTTCCGATTCGGTTCGGTTTCTCTGCCCAGTCCACCATCCGATCCGGGCCCCCTAACCCGATCCGATCCGAAACCCTGCATATTTTCCTGCAACTTTTCCAGCAACTGTTTACGCCATTCGACGGCGTTTTCGACCAATCTAACACTTCTAGACAATCACAAATCATGTCATACAGTCATATCAACATGTACAATCAATCATAAACACCAAAACAACAATCATAGCATGTAAAATGGATCAAACATAGCAAAAACCACATATTTCCCCTTAAGCATGTTTAGGCATAATTAATGATAGGATTAGAAAAACTTAACAAAATCAAACCAAATTTCTAACCGAGGTCTAAAACATTATTTTCGAATTTATAAATATTTTTCCAGAATTTATTTATTCATAAATTCGCTAATCTTCACTAATTACTCTTAATTAACCGTAATTAGTGCAAAACTATGCAAATCACTCACCTTAGCCACAAATAAAACCCCAAAACTGAAATGATTCTCTGTTTGGCGATGTTCACAATGCAACTCAGCAGCACTAACCTTGCTTTGGTGCTTTCTCTCCTTAATTTGATGTAGTTTAAGCCAAAACTTGATTAAGAAGTGATTAGGGGTGTTTTTAGATGATGGAGGCCATTGTTAGATTGAAGAGAGAGTTTGTGGCCGCTGGAAAATGAGTGAAAACCCAAAATCCTAACCCTAGCAGCCCTCAAATGCCTCTAATCCCGAAATCCCCCATTGGGCCTAACTGTTAATCACCCGGTTAAGCCCAATTAAGCTGTTTTTCACTATCTGAAACTTGTTTCAGCCATATCCGCCAAACGGTGAGTTCGTTTGGCTAATGTGACCACTCTACGGAATTGTAAACCATGAAACGAATCTAATGGAAATGGTTTCAGGTCAAAATTCCTTACCAGTAAAAAATTAAGGTCAAAACAAGATCAGCTAGGGGTAAAACGGTCATTTAAAAATCGGCAAAAATCATGAACATGAGAAATGACCCCAATATTCGTCTCCCAAAGTTACATGACCATACGACTTCGTATGTGAAAGAAATAAATATTCTACGATCCTGCGATGCGTAGAATACAGGTCGTTACACCCCTCATCCACAAACCATGGACGATATTTATTGATTGTGAATTAGCGTGAAAAATTTGGTGAATAATGCGAATGGTTGATAGGATTGTTTGTGGTTGATATTGTTGGATTGTAGTTGAAAAATACCATTGTGGTTGAAGAATACCCGTTTGTGGTTGAAACAAAATTAGAATAGGTTGCGGAAAATAGAAACATACTGGTCTGCGTACGAACTAGATGTATGAAATCCTCATTGTCAAAAACCGCGAGGTTTTAAGGTAGAGCGAGGAGCCGTACTCGGGACGGTGCCGGTTTTAAATACCCTGTCGTTATGCTGCCGAAATTTTCAATAATATTCATGTGTTAGAATTATTTTCATGTGTTGAAACTATTTTCATGTGTTGAAACCATATTCATGTGTTGAGAAATTCATGTGTTGAATAAATTCTTTGAAAGATAAAAATAACATTTTATCACATATATAGACTATGTAAAACATTAGTGTTTTAAATAAAAAAATTTAACAATAAAAATCACATTTTTATTATATATAAAAAATACAGAAAACATTCATATGTTGAATAAAGGACTAGAACGATAAAAATCTTATTTTTATCGTATGTGTGAAGTCGAAAACATTCATGTGTTGAATATATGAATTGAACAATAAAATTTACATTTTTATTGTGAATATGAAGTGCTAAAAACATTCATGTGTTGAATAAATACTTCTGATGTTTTATCATATATACGGCTCGCTAAAAATACACAAGTGTTGAAATAAATATTAGTTTGCTATGAATCTTATTTTTAACATGTATAGGAACTAAATAAAATAGTCATGCGTTGAAATATATTTTTGTTCGCTAAGAATATCATTTTTATACGAAATATGAAGTGTTAAAAATAACCACTTGTTGAAATAAATTTTTGTAAGTTGAAAATATTATTTTTAACATGTATAGGAAGTGTTAAAAATAACCATGTATAGAAATAAACCTTTGTTCGCTAGAAATATTATTTTTAGCTAAGATGTGCCTATATATATACACGTCATTAAACAGGGAAATGGATTGGCTGTTGAGTAAAGAATATATTTGCGTGCCTGACAAATAGGTAAACCTTAATGAGTTGGCTGCGCAATTTTATTTTTATATAAACTCTTGTGAATGCCATTCGATGCGGAGTGCTGCTTGTTCTGTGTGTAATTATAAAACGTCGCCATAGGATAGTAATAATTAATTTTTAACTACACTACATGGCATACTTCTTGAAGATAGAATACTTCATCATATACCACATAAGCACTTGGAGCTTATGTGACGAGGTTGAAGATGTACCATACAAGCGAGAGGCTTGTATGGCGATGACTATATTTCAGGTTGAACCGAAGACTAATATGAACTATATAAAATATAACGGTAATTTGCCAGATTAATAAAAAACCCCACACGGGTCTGGAATTGACAATAAACACGTCTCTCTAGTTGGTACGGCACAAAAACCATTTATAGGGTGACGAGAATTTATTCTCTGGAATTATGATCTATACACACTCCCCTAAGGATACTAGAATATATCACTATAAATATGTGTATGCTTTTTAGGATTTATTGGGTGCCTAATACGACCTAATAAATTTCCAAACTCCTTCCCGTACAAAGGAGGTTATGGCGAAATTTTCTGAAATTTAAAGGCGTTAGTGAAATATTTGAAGTGAAAACGATATTGAAATCGTCGAATAAATTATATATATATATATAAATTAAATAAAACGAATCGAGCCGCTGTAGTTTGCGTTTTGAAATCGTAACTTTAAACGATTATACCAAAAGATCCGATCATCGTATTTTCACGAAACTGGAACCATTGAGTTCGCTTTGGAAATATCTTTCCGACGATATAAACTTTGTTGGGATCCAATGGTTAGATTTTCAGATATGTGTAAAACAAATTTGAAGAAAAACAGCGCCAGTGCCTCGGCACGACCTGGAACGTCGTTTAATTAAATAGGGCCATTTTTAAATAAATAAAAATGGCGATATATCGTTATAAAATATTATGGACGATATGGAATGGAAATAAACTGATTATACTTGGTTTGCTTGTCATTTGATGGTTGAATGTGTTTGACATGAAAATTAAACTATTGAACTGAATTGTGGATGTCGAAAAATTTGACCATGGACCGAATTGATTTGAATTCTAAATATACGTGAATTATTTGAAAAGGCCGAGTTAATTCTCATTTCAAATAATTGATCGACGATTAGAAGTCGAAGATATGAAGACGGTTCAAGACCGACGATCTTCACATCAGATGGATGGGTGCTACCGAGGCTCATGATTGGAGTAGCTACCTTGAAGGGGCTAAAGTGGTAGCCGTCCGGACGTGCTTGTTGATTGTACGGATATGCGAGGAATAAGGTGCCTTCGGTTTCATTCAGACCCAGAACGAACTTGTAAATGGATATGTGTTTGACATTGGATTTTGTTCTGTGCTGATTGATCTCTATAAAATATATATCTGTTTGGCGGTGGAGAATTTATTCTCTTGCTTAACGCCCTTCTCTGAGACGTACGAGCTCAGAGGTTATATATCGATAGAAATCAGTCGCATGGAGTGAATTGCCTATGTGGCATGCCTAAGTGGCAGATGATCAAGGCTTCTGTTGAAAAGCAAAGTCTTGTGGTTGATGATCAAAGCACGGCCTACGTGGCATAGCTTTGTGTATAACGTTGATTCGCGAGCCTCATACCTCGGTATGAGTCAAAAACAGGATAGTGACTGTAGGGAGAGCACGACATTTCTTTCTAGCTATGAGTGATGTCAGTGACCTACCAGCCCTGACATTTATATTATTTTACCTGTATGGTTATTGGAATGCGAGGCGCCTCGGATAAAGGTCTAATAGGACCGGGAAACGTGTGTTTAGGAATAATTAATCCTCAAAAGTAAGAGAGGACCGACCCTGAAGCTTCCAAGGATCGCTGTGTGTGGTCCTGAGACATTTGCTACAGTGTCTCGAATTGGAGAGGAGCTTGACCCTTGCCTCGACTCATGATGGAATCCAATTTCGAATACGAAATTACGGATTTGATTGCAACTTATATATGGCGACATAGTATATGGTAGCTATGCCGTCTAGATTTGATATTTATGATTGAATTTGCTTTTGAAACATATATGCACTAGTAATAATATCAAACACTTTTGTTTTATACGTATCAAGCATTTCTTGGCCATTATAAGGTAAAACTCTATCCTCCGGCTTGCGTTGCATTGTGTGATGGGACCTGAGTCTTATAATGGCTTCATTTTTATAAAAAGCATTGCGATAATTAAATAATTTACTTTATTTCATGCACTGGCAATCTCTGGAGTAAACCCGTTCCGCGAAAGTGGCGTGGTCCTATGATTTGCCTTATTATTGTTGTTTAATCAGTTAAGTAGATTTCTCATACCAGTCCCATGACTGATTCGTAGTTTGTTTCACTTTGCAAACTCGGGTGCCCTTATTTTCACACGGGTAGCCTAGTGATAGGTAGCAGGATATATTTTGGCTTTTGCACTACAGCATGGAGTACATCTTTTGGCCTGTATGGAGAGGACTTGACTTCTCAGTATTTTGGCTATTTATATTCCGCCATTGTTATCTATGTATATGATTCCGCTCATCGCGATGTAGACAGATTTACTGCTTTTATGTACTCTCTTATGTATATGTACCGCTTGTGGCGATGTAGACTGATATCTCTATTATGTCTCACTTTATGTATATGTACCGCTTATGGCGATGTAGACTGATCATTTCCTTTTATGCACTAAGTTGTATCCTACACTGTGCTACTCTGATGTTGTTACATGTTATGATTTCGCTGTCATATTTATGTAAAATTATTCTACTTTCTGCTAATGATGATTAATGTGTTATATTCCAATGATTATCCTTAACACCGTCGTACGGGGTTTTGAGATCGTCACTCGCCCGATTAAGCGATTAGACATAGGTCTAATAACACGATGGTGGGATGCGCTTGAACCAGTCTGCACGTCTGAAGGAGAAGAACACAACGAGGTTAATCATCGAGGTGTCTGGAGGCACGAGAGGAGCACGTCTATCTGATTCTTCTGCTTAATATTCTGCTCGTTGGCTTTGCAGGACTGGAAGGAAGCACGCAGCTTCTGAGGGACGTGGTAGGGTACTCCGTGGTGGTCCTCTGTTGTGGTGCATGTTTAGGTTGTACTCATAGAGGTTGGTTCTGCGCATTACCAACCGATGAGTATACCTTGACTGTAGTGGTAGTTTGGCAGTAAATAGGCTATGGCGGTATGACATTGGGTGGTTCAACGATTTTCTTACAGATAGGCAGGTCAGGACCAAATAATGATAGTAATCGTTAGGTACCTGTCATCGGTAGTCAGTGTGATGCGGAAAGACTTGAGCTAAACCTATAGACCATCGATCTTTCACTATCGAGACTTTGGTTGTGGGACACGCCACTATGGATGTAGATTTTTTGCTAGGGGCACGTCACTTAGCTCTTGATGTAGTCTTTCAGTAGTTGAGGGAGGGGTCGAGGTGGGACCATAGCCACCATAGAAATGTAGACCGTAGTTAATATATTTGTACTTTAGGCCTCTTTAGCAGACCTATACTGATATGGAAAAGCTCCTGACCGAGTTCCGTGCATTCAGATGCAGCCCTATTACGGAACTCGGGGTACAATAGACAGTACGTACGTGTGAGGATCCGGATACATGCACGCTGCACCAGGTGGTGTATCATAGACGCTAGGACATTACTCTGTGTTAAGATCTAGCTTGGTCAAGGAGTTTTGGATATGGCAGTTCGTACGCTTACGTAACATAGCGATGGTAGTTTTGTGTGAAACGTAGGGTAGTTTTTATGGAAATTTGTACATCGCTCTTGCGTAGGATGAGAGTTGCATAACGTGGCATAGTTTTATGGAGATCCGTACGCGGCACCAGCGTAGAATGAGAGTTGCATGCGCTTCCGTGGTGTGACAGTGTAGACCGTGCGAGGAAGGTACCATAGGAAGTACCTTGATATTGGGGTAGCTACATATATACTATATTAGGTTAATCTACTAGGAGGTAGATGGGTACGACATGTGTGTAAAAGCCTTGAGTGCTATTAACCCAAAATAACCTAACAAATAAGAAAACGTAACTGAACGGCATATGCAGGGTTATTTCAGAATGTTTAATTTAAGTCCAGTCACCAAATCTTGTATTCTGACCCGCTCCTCATAACATACTCGCAGGTTAGGCTTTTGTAACGACCCAGAAAATCTGAACCAATTTAAAATTTTTAAATTGGCTAAAATAATGGATTTTAAATATTTAAAATAAATATTTTAAATAATGGCGATGAAAACTGAGTTTGAATCGACAATTGAAAACGAATATAATTAATTATAATTATAAACAAGGCCTGAAATGGCGCTGCAGTTTCAAAAATCGAATTCAAACTTTGTCGGACTATACCGGGTGCAAAACAAAACGAATTTTAGTGAAACCAAAAATATTTAAATCTGTTAGTGAATACCTTTCCAACGAATCTGACAAATCAAAATTTGATAGCGGGAATCAAAATATATGTCCAGTTGAAAATTCTGAATAGTCGCTATGGAATTCAGGCCCTAAAAAATGGAAATTTTGCAAACGACCTCGGATTTCGACGAAACCACTTTTGTTGGGTCCGTGATGTCAAGTTATTGCTAGGTTTCAAATTTCATAATTTTTCGAATCAATATGTGAGCATGGCAAAAGAAAACGCGTTTGACCAGTTTTAGTTGATTTTAATCGACTGGAAATTGGCCATTTTTCCAACGGTCTCAGAATTCGACGAAACTAGTTTTGTTAGGACCATATCGTCAATATGAAGCTAGAAAATATTTTTCTGCAATTTATAGAGTTCGTATGTGACCCCGGTAATATGAAATGTACGTTTAAAGTTCAATATAGTGATTTAAATGTTAATTTAACGAAAACTAATCGTAATAGCCGAATTGGCTAACGAAACATATCCCATTGTGTTCGAAATGGGGGTATTTAGCTAGGGGCGACAGTTGTTGGGTTTGATTTCGAGTTCGTATCAACATAAGGGTATTTTCGAAATTAAATAAATTAAAATATTTTATATATAAGCCCATTCATTTCAAAACCCTAGTTCATTAATTGCGGCCACCGTCATCATCATTTCAAAGGCCAGAATCGCTCAAATTTTCACCCTTCAAATTCTTCAAATCCACACTATGAAGTTCGAAGATATTAATTGAAAATTAAAGAGCTTTTCACGCTCTCCAAATCAATACCAAGAAGACCGATTTTAATTAGGAACTCTGTTCGAATTTCGTGGCCAAACTGCCAACAGTCGGGCTCGATTTCTGGTCAAGGACCACCGGATGGGGCGTGCTTCAGGGCGGAGGAAGGTGGGGGGGGGGGGGGGGTGGCGCCTCGACTGGTGACCTCGGATCGGCGGTCAAACTCTCCGACGAGCGTGCGATGGGGGGAAACCCTAATGGGTTCGGTTGTTCATTCGTGGACTGTAAGTAGCTTTGTTTTTTTTATTAATATAAATGCAGTTTTTTTTTTATAAATATAAATGCAGTTTTTTTTTATAAATATAAATGCAGCAGTTTTTTTATATAAATATAAATGCAGTAGTTTTTTTTATTAATATAAATGCAGCAGTTTTTTTTTATAAAAATAAATGTAGTAGTTTTTTTATTAATATAAATGCAGTTTTGAATAAATATAAAGGCAGCTTTTATTTTCAATTTTTTTTTTAAATATATATAGCATTACGACAATAAAACTAGAAAGGTTTTAAAATAAAGTTAGAAAGGTTTTAAAATAAAATTAGGATTGATTTTGAAAATATAAAACATGATTGTTTTGGAAAAATAAAATACTTTCGAATAGAAAATATAAAATAGACTTTGACTTAAAAATAAAATTACCTCTGATTTGAAATTAAAATTATCTTTGTCTATAAAATATAAACCATAGTTTAAAAATGAGATTTTAAAAAGGGGCAAGACGAGATTTTTAAATAGTAAAAATATGATTTTTATATATTGAACATCGAAGTAAAAATATGATTTTTATATATTGAACATCGAAGTAAAAATATGATTTTTATATATTGAACATCGAAGTAAAAATTCGATTTTTATATATTGAATAGCATAATAAAAATTCGATTTTTATATATTGAATAGCATAGTAAAAATTCGATTTTTACGTATGTAGAGAATACGGGCAACGAAAGCGACAAAAGGCGAGATTGGCGAAGATTTCTATAAAGGAAGAGTCGTAGTTGGGATAGCTATCGGTGAGAATTTCTCACTCTTCAATTTCTTTTTCCTAGCTATATATATGTGTGTTGAAATAAAAGTGAATTGCTATATATAATACTATATATATATACGCCCCCTCGTCCACAAACCATGGACGATATTTATTGATTGAAATTGTTATGAAAATTGATTGATAGCGAATGATTGTTAGGGATTGTTTGTGGTTGATATTGATTGATTGTGGTTGAAAAATACCCGTTTGTGGTTGAAAAATATTTGATTGAAACCACATAGGATTAGTTTGTGGAAATGAAATAAATATATACATGCCGCCTGCGTGCGAACTAGATGCATGATCCCCATTGTCAAAAACCGCGAGGTTTTAAGGTAGAGCGAGGAGTCGTACTAGGGACGGTCCCGGTTTTAACTACCCTTCCATTATGCTGCCGAAATTTTGAATAATATTCGTGTGTTTGAATTATTTTCATCTGCTTAAACTATATTTATTCATTGTATAGAAAACCTTCATGTGTTGAATTGATATTCATTCGTTGATTTGAAATTCATGTGTTGAATGGTATTCGCGTTTTAAATATAAAAACCACATTTTTATCTATATATAGAAACTATAGAAAACCTTCATGTGTTGAATCGATATTCATTCGTTGATTTGAAATTCATGTGTTGAATGGTATTCATATTTTGAAATAAATTGTTTGATAATAAAAAAAATCACCTTTTATCGACTATATGAACTGTGTAAAATAATCTCGTTTTAAAAGAAATGGTTTTATGATAAAAATCCTATTTTTTTTCACCAATATGAAATATATCAAAATAATAGTGTTTTGAAAGGAGTTGTTTTACAATAAAAATCACAATTTTATTGTATGCATGAATCTTTGAAATGTGAAGTGTTAAAAATAGCCACTTGTTCAAATAAACATATATGAGTTGAAATATTCATTAATTAGCTAATGAAATGATTTGTACCTATGTATGTAACATTCGAATGAATGGTGTTTTTAAACCAAATAGAAATCAAATATGAAGTTGAATAGAAAATGATAAATGATAAGAACTGTATATATATGTACATCCATATTCACTGAACATGTTATAGCAAAGGGGCTAGAGAAGAGGAATAAAATTTTGTGCCCGACAAATAGGTACACATTTACTGTTTTGTTTGGGTGATGATTTTATGAGCCTATTGGCTAGCCGCTTGGCTTTTTCTTTTTCTTTTTGAGATTAGAAGGACCAGGAAAGCTATTTGCGATTTCCCGATGCTCCCGGTGCAGGGGAGGTTATGGCGAAATTTTCCAAAATTTTAAGGCGTTAGTGAAATATTTGAAGTGAAAACGATATTGAAATCATTGAATGAACTATATTTATATAAATATAAATAAAATTAAAACGAAACGTAGTCGTGCAGTTCGTGTTTTGAAACCGTGTTTTCAAACAACTAGTACGGGAAATCCGACCATTGGATTTTCCCGAAACCTCAACCGTCGGGTTCGCCTTGGAAATATCTTCCCAACGGCACCAACTTTGTAAAAATCCAACGGTTGGATTGTCTGGAATGTTTAATTCAAATCTGAAGAAAAACAGCGCCAGAAGCGATTATATTTATATATATATAAATATAATTATATATTTAATCGAATAACGACGCTGCAGTTCGTATTTTGAAATCGAAACTTCAAACGATTGTACCGGGAGATCCGACCGTCGGATTTTCCCGAAACTGGAACCGTTGGATTCATTTCGAAAAGACCTTTCTAATGATGTAAATTTTGTTAAGATCCAACGGTTAGATTTTCAGATATGTGTAAATCAAATATGAAGAAAAACAGCGCTACGGCCGCGCTATGGCCAGAAACGTCGTTTTGAATAAATTGGCTATTATTAAAATAAATAAAAATAGCGATAAATCGTTATAAAATACCGTCAACAATATGGACTGGAAATAAACTGAATTTGCTCGATTTATGTGGTATTTGATGGTTGAATGTGTTTGGTGTGAAAATTACATTAAAGAACAAGATTGGTGTTGTCAAATAATTTAACCATTGAAATATTTTGTTTGAAATTCTAAATATACGTGAATTATTTGAAAAGACCGAGTTAATTCTCATTTCAAATAATTGACCGACTATTGAAATTCGAAGATGAAGACGATGGTCGAAGACCGGAGATCTTCACCTCGTTTGGATGGTAACCGAGGTCCTGATTGGGAGGCATTCCGAAATATGGATAATGAGTGGTGATCGTCCAGACGTACGTGGTGATCGAAGGGTTTGCGAGGTATTTAGTGCCTCCGGTTTCGTTCAGACCCAGAACGGACTTGTACATGGACTGTGTGTCTGACATTGGAGTTTATTCTGTGTTGATTGATTTCTGTTAAATATACATCTGTTTGGCGGCGGAGAATTTATTCTTTTGCTTAACGCCCTTCTCTGAGACGCACGAGCTTAGAGGTTGTATATCGATGGACATCGGTCACATGGCATGAATTGCCTGTGTGGCATGCTAAGATGCAGTGATCAGGGCTTCTGTTGAAAAGCAAAGTCTTGTGGTGATGATCAAAGCACCACCAGTGTGGCGTAGCTTTGTGTATAACGTAGAATCGCGAGCCTCACACCCTGGTATGAACCAGAAACGGGAGAGGACATCAGGGAGGGCCTGCGTTTCTTTCTAGCTAGGGTGGTGTCAGTGACCTACCAGCCCTGACATTTATATACTTTTCACCTATGTGGTTGTTGCTATTGCGAGGCGCCTCGGTTTGATCGGACGATCCGGGTCCGATGGAGTCATTCGTTGGCTCGTTTACGCCCCAAAGGGCGGGGAGACGTAGCGTTCAGGCATAATAATCCACATCGGTGGACCGGCCCTGACGATCCAAGGGGCAGTTGCGGCTGTTCCTGAGACACGGGCTAGAGCGTCTCGAATTCGGTAAGGACTATCTTTTGCCTTGGTTCATGAAGGAAATCAAATTTCCAAATACGTGACTGTGCGGTTTTGATTGTATACCTATATATGGCGACATAGTGGTATGGGGCATTAATGCCGTCTATGATTGATAGTTATGATTCGAAATTGCTTTCAAAATATATAAACACTAGCAATAATATCAAATGCCTTTGTTTTATTCGTATCAAGTATATTTTGACCGTTATAAGGTAAAAACTCTATCCTCCGGTTTGTGTTGCATTGTGTGATGGGAACTGAGTGTTATAACGGTTTCATTTTTATAAAAAGCATAGCGATGTTTAAAAGAAAGATTTGTTTTAAAGCACTGGCAATCCAATGGAGTAAACCCGTTCCACGAAAGTGGCGTGGTCCTGTGATTAGCCAAATTATATATGTGTTGAGTAGATTTCTCATACCAGTCCCATGACTGACTCGTAGTTTGTTTCACTCTCAAACTCGGGTGCCCCTTTTTCTACACGGGCAGCCTTGTATTCAGGTTTAGCTGGTTCTTTCTGGATAGCTGGAGCTGAAGATGGATTTCTATCATTTATCCCTTTTTATGCTGTTCAGCTCCTATTGTACATATTTTGTTTGTTTTCCGCTGTAGACATTTATGTATAGCTGAACTGTATTTGTACTAAGTAAGATCCTGTTTACTATGTAACTCTGATGATTATCCAGTATATTTTATTGTTCATTATCTGGTGTATTTATTTAATTTTGTTCCGCTATTATCTGTTTCTATGTTATATTCCAAAGATAACCCTTGTTTCCGTCAGAACGGGATTTGGGGTCGTCTCAACGTGGTATCAGAGCTTTGGTTAAGCTTAGTTCTGGAATATAACATTTGAGCGAACTCATCAGAAATAGAACCAGTAGTGTTCTAGGACGGGTAACTCTATACAGATAGGATCAGCAATATCCTAGTATGAGTAAAGCAGAATGAAATTACACCTCGATAGACACATTTACACTTGAAGTATATGTTTCTATGTTTTAAAATATCTTTTCTGTGACCTGACACTTGATCTGCTAATTGCAGAAGTACTAGGAAAATGAGAGGAGTTATCCGGTTCGGTAAAACTGGAAAGTTAGCGCCCAAATTTATTGGTCAGTTTCCTATTCTGGAACGGATCGGTACTCTCGCTTATAGGGTCAAACTGCCTAATTGGTTGCCTGAAATTCATGATGTATTTCACATATCTCAACTTCGAAAGCACGTTCATGATCCATACTTGATCGTGGAAGAAGCAGCTCAACATGACATTGAAATAACCCCAGAATTAGCTGTGAGAAGAGAGCCGCTAAAGATAATAGGCAAAGAATCCAAAGAGCTGAGGAACAAGAAAGTTCACTTAGTCAAAGTGCAATGGAGTGGAGATCCGCGAGATTGTACTTGGGAAACTGAGGAGAGCATTCAGAAGGCTTATCCTAGATGCCGACTAGATATCTCTGATTGACTCCGATGCAAGGTACATTTAACCTACTTTGCACTACCATTCAATTCTCTACTCTATTGTTATTTTCTTTTCATAGATGTGCACTTTTAATTATATAGTCTGAATGATTTTTAAAGGGTATAGGATTTGATTAGTATATTTTTGAAGGTTAAAAACAATTGGATTGGTTGTTGTGTTGTGTGATTGTAGATTTATCAAACCACTTTCGACTTTGTTCCTTTTCGGGGACGAAAAGTTTTAAGTGGGGGAGATTGTAACGACCCAGAAAATCTGAACCAATCTAAAATTTTTAAATTGGCTAAAATAATGGATTTTAAATATTTAAAATAAATATTTTAAATAATGGTGATGAAAACTGAGTTTGAATCGACAATTGAAAACGAATATAATTAATTATAATTATAAACAAGGCCTGAAATGGCGCTGCAGTTTCAAAAATCGAATTCAAACTTTGTCGGACTGTACCGGGTGCAAAACAAAACGAATTTTAGTGAAACCAAAAATATTTAAATCTGTTAGTGAATACCTTTCCAACGAATCTGACAAATCGAAATTTGATAGTGGGAATCAAAAGATATGTCCTGTTGAAAATTCTGAATAGTCGCTATGGAATTCAGGCCCTTAAAATGGAAATTTTGCAAACGACCTCGGATTTCGACGAAACCACTTTTTTTGGGTCTGTGATGTCAAGTTATTGCTAGGTTTCAAATTTCATAAGTTTTCGAATCAATATGTGAGCGTGGCAAAAGAAAACGCGTTTGACCAGTTTTAGTTGATTTTAATCGACTGGAAATTGGCCATTTTTCCAACGGTCTCAGAATTCGACGAAACTAGTTTTGTTAGAACCGTATCGTCAATATGAAGCTAGAAAATATTTTTCTGCAATTTATAGAGTTCGTATGTGACCCCGGTAATATGAAATGTACGTTTAAAGTTCAATATAGTGATTTAAATGTAAATTTAACGAAAACTAATCGTAATAGCCGAATTGGCTAACGAAACATATCCCATTGTGTTCGAAATGGGGGTATTTAGCTAGGGGCGACAGTTGTTGTGTTTGATTTCGAGTTCGTATCAACATAAGGGTATTTTCGAAATTAAATAAATTAAAATATTTTATATATAAGCCCATTCATTTCAAAACCCTAGTTCATTAATTGCGGCCACCGTCATCATCATTTCAAAGGCCAGAATCGCTCAGATTTTCACCCTTCAAATTCTTCAAATCCACACTATGAAGCTCGAAGTTATTAATTGAAAATTAAAGAGCTTTTCACGCTCTCCAAATCAATACCAAGAAGACCGATTTTAATTAGGAACTCTATTCGAATTTCGTGGCCAAACTGCCAACAGTCGGGCTCGATTTCTGGTCAAGGACGACCACCGGATGGGGCATGCTTCAGGGCGGAGGAAGGTGGGGGGTGGCGCCTCGACTGGTGACCTCGGATCGGCGGTCAACCTCTCCGACGAGCGTGCGATGGGGGGAAACCCTAATGGGTTCGGTTGTTCATTCGTGGACTGTAAGTAGCTTTGTTTTTTTTTATTAATATAAATGCGGTTTTTTTTATAAATATAAATGCAGTTTTTTTTATAAATATAAATGCAGCAGTTTTTTTATATAAATATAAATGCAGCAGTTTTTTTTATTAATATAAATGCAGCAGTTTTTTTTATAAAAATAAATGCAGTAGTTTATTTATTAATATAAATGCAGTTTTGAATAAATATAAAGGCAGCTTTTATTTTCATTTTTTTTTAAATATATATAGCATTACGACAATAAAACTAGAAAGGTTTTAAAATAAAGTTAGAAAGGTTTTAAAATAAAATTAGGATTGATTTTGAAAATATAAAACATGATTGTTTTGGAAAAATAAAATACTTTCAAATAGAAAATATAAAATAGACTTTGACTTAAAAATAAAATTACCTCTGATTTGAAATTAAAATTATCTTTTTCTATAAAATATAAACCATAGTTTAAAAATGAGATTTTAAAAAGGGGAAAGACGAGATTTTTAAATAGTAAAAATATGATTTTTATATATTGAACATCGAAGTAAAAATATGATTTTTATATATTGAACATCGAAGTAAAAATATGATTTTTATATATTGAACATCGAAGTAAAAATATGATTCTTATATATTGAACATCGAATTAAAAATATGATTTTTATATATTGAACATCGAAGTAAAAATTCGATTTTTATATATTGAATAGCATAATAAAAATTCGATTTTTATATATTGAATAGCATAGTAAAAATTCGATTTTTACATATGTAGAGAATACGGGCAACGAAAGCGACAAAAGGCGAGATTGGCGAAGATTTCTCTAAAGGAAGAGTCGTAGTTGGGATAGCTATCGGTGAGAATTTCTCACTCTTCAATTTCTTTTTCCTAGCTATATATATGTGTGTTGAAATAAAAGTGAATTGCTATATATAATACTATATATATATATATATATACACGCCCCCTCGTCAACAAACCATGGACGATATTTATTGATTGAAATTGTTGTGAAAATTGATTGATAGCGAATGATTGTTAGGGATTGTTTGTGGTTGATATTGATTGATTGTGGTTGAAAAATACCCGTTTGTGGTTGAAAAATATTTGGTTGAAACCACATAGGATTAGTTTGTGGAAATGAAATAAATATATACATGCCGCCTGCGTGCGAACTAAATGCATGATCCCCATTGTCAAAAACCGCGAGGTTTTAAGGTAGAGCGAGGAGCCGTACTAGGGACGGTCCCGGTTTTAACTACACTGCCGTTATGCTGCCGAAATTTTGAATAATATTCGTGTGTTCGAATTATTTTCATCTGCTTAAACTATATTTATTCATTGTATAGAAAACCTTCATGTGTTGAATCGATATTCATTCGTTGATTTGAAATTCATGTGTTGAATGGTATTCGCGTTTTAAATATAAAAACCACATTTTTATCTTTATATAGAAACTATAGAAAACCTTCATGTGTTGAATCGATATTCATTCGTTGATTTTAAATTCATGTGTTGAATGGTATTCATATTTTGAAATAAATTGTTTGATAATAAAAAAAATCACCTTTTATCGACTATATGAACTGTGTAAAATAATCTCGTTTTAAAAGAAATGGTTTTATGATAAAAATCCTATTTTTTTCACCAATATGAAATATATCAAAATAATAGTGTTTTGAAATGAGTTGTTTTACAATAAAAATCACAATTTTATTGTATGCATGAATCGTTGAAATGTGAAGTGTTAAAAATAGCCACTTGTTCAAATAAACATATATGAGTTGAAATATTCATTAATTAGCTAATGAAATGATTTGCACCTATGTATGTAACATTCGAATGAATGGTGTTTTTAAACCAAATAGAAATCAAATATGAAGTTGAATAGAAAATGATAAATGATAAGAACTGTATATATATGTACATCCATATTCACTGAACAGGTTATAGCAAAGGGGCTAGAGAAGAGGAATAAAATTTTGTGCCCGACAAATAGGTACACATTTACTGTTTTGTTTGGGTGATGATTTTATGAGCCTATTGTCTAGCCGCTTGGCTTTTTCTTTTTCTTTTTGAGATTAGAAGGACCGGGAAAGCTATTTGCGATTTCCCGATGCTCCCGGTGCAGGGGAGGTTATGGCGAAATTTTCCAAAATTTTAAGGCGTTAGTGAAATATTTGAAGTGAAAACGATATTGAAATCATTGAATGAACTATATTTATATAAATATAAATAAAATTAAAACGAAACGTAGTCGTGCAGTTCGTGTTTTGAAACCGTGTTTTCAAACAACTAGTACGGGAAATCCGACCATTGGATTTTCCCGAAACCTCAACCGTCGGGTTCGCCTTGGAAATATCTTCCCAACGGCACTAACTTTGTAAAAATCCAACGGTTGGATTGTCTGGAATGTTTAATTCAAATCTGAAGAAAAACAGCGCCAGAAGCGATTATATTTATATATATATATATATAAATATAATTATATATTTAATCGAATAACGACGCTGCAATTCGTATTTTGAAATCGAAACTTCAAACGATTGTACCGGGAGATCCGACCGTCGGATTTTCCCGAAACTGGAACCGTTGGATTCGTTTCGAAAAGACCTTTCTAATGATGTAAATTTTGTTAAGATCCAACGGTTAGATTTTCAGATATGTGTAAATCAAATCTGAAGAAAAACAGCGCCACGGCCGCGCTATGGCCCGAAGCGTCGTTTTGAATAAATTGGCTATTATTAAAATAAATAAAAATAGCGATAAATCGTTATAAAATACCGTCAACAATATGGACTGGAAATAAACTGAATTTGCTCGATTTATGTGGTATTTGATGGTTGAATGTGTTTGGTGTGAAAATTACATTAAAGAACAAGATTGGTGTTGTCAAATAATTTAACCATTGAAATAAATTGATTTGAAATTCTAAATATACGTGAATTATTTGAAAAGGCTGAGTTAATTCTCATTTCAAATAATTGACCGACTATTGAAATTCGAAGACGAAGACGATGGTCGAAGACCGGAGATCTTCACCTCGTTTGGATGGTAACCGAGGTCCTGATTGGGAGGCATCCCGAAATATGGATAATGAGTGGTGATCGTCCAGACGTACGTGGTGATCGAAGGGTTTGCGAGGTATTTAGTGCCTCCGGTTTCGTTCAGACCCAGAACGGACTTGTAAATGGACTGTGTGTCTGACATTGGAGTTTATTCTGTGTTGATTGATTTCTGTTAAATATACATCTGTTTGGCGGCAGAGAATTTATTCTTTTGCTTAACGCCCTTCTCTGAGACGCACAAGCTCAGAGGTTGTATATCGATGGACATCAGTCACATGGCATGAATTGCCTGTGTGGCATGCTAAGATGCAGTGATCAGGGCTTCTGTTGAAAAGCAAAGTCTTGTGGTGATGATCAAAGCACCGCCAGTGTGGCGTAGCTTTGTGTATAACGTAGAATCGCGAGCCTCACACCCTGGTATGAACCAGAAACGGGAGAGGACATCAGGGAGGGCCTGCTTTTCTTTCTAGCTAGGGTGGTGTCAGTGACCTACCAGCCCTGACATTTATATACTTTTCACCTATGTGGTTGTTGCTGTTGCGAGGAGCCTCGGTTTGATCGGACGATCCGGGTCTGATGGAGTCATTCGTTGGCTCTTTTACGCCCCAAAGGGCGGGGAGACGTAGTGTTCAGGATAATAATCCACATCGGTGGACCGGCCCTGACGATCCAAGGGGCAGTTGCGGCTGTTCCTGAGACACGGGCTAGAGCGTCTCGAATTCGGTAAGGACTATCTTTTGCCTTGGTTCATGACGGAAATCAAATTTCCAAATACGTGACTGTGCGGTTTTGATTGTATACCTATAAATGGCGACATTGTGGTATGGGGCATTAATGCCGTCTATGATTGATAGTTATGATTTGAAATTGCTTTCAAAACGTATAAACACTAGCAATAATATCAAATGCCTTTGTTTTATTCGTATCAAGCATATTTTGACCGTTATAAGGTAAAAACTCTATCCTCCGGTTTGCGTTGCATTGTGTGATGGGAACTGAGTCTTATAACGGTTTCATTTTTATAAAAAGCATAGCGATGTTTAAAAGAAAGATTTGTTTTAAAGCACTATCAATCCAATGGAGTAAACCCGTTCCACGAAAGTGGCGTGGTCCTGTGATTAGCCAAATTATATATGTGTTGAGTAGATTTCTCATACCAGTCCCATGACTGACTCGTAGTTTGTTTCACTCTCAAACTCGGGTGCCCCTTTTTCTACATGGGCAGCCTTGTATTCTGGTTTAGCTGGTTCTTTCTGGATAGTTGGAGCTGAAGATGGATTTCAATCATTTATCTCTTTTTATGCTGTTCAGCTCCTATTGTACATATTTTGTTTGTTTTCCACTGTAGACATTTATGTATAGCTGAACTGTATTTGTACTAAGTAAGATCCTGTTTACTGTGTAACTCTGATGATTATCCAGTATATTTTATTGTTCATTATCTGGTGTATTTATTTAATTTTGTTCCGCTATTATCTGTTTCTGTGTTATATTCCAAAGATAACCCATGTTTCCGTCAGAACGGGATTTGGGGTCGTCTCAACGTGGTATCAGAGCTTTGGTTAAGCTTAGTTCTGGAATATAACATTTGAACGAACTCGTCAGAAATAGAACCAGTAGTGTTCTAAGACAGGTAACTCTATACAGATAGGATCAGCAATATCCTAGTATGAGTAAAGCAAAATGAAATTACACCTCGATAGACACATTTACACTTGAATTATATGTTTCTATGTTTTAAAATATCTTTTCTGTGACCTGACACTTGATCTGCTAATTGCAGAAGTACTACGGAAATGAGAGGAGTTATCCGGTTCGGTAAAACTAGAAAGTTAGCGCCCAAATTTATTGGTCAGTTTCCTATTCTGGAACGGATCGGTACTCCCGCTTATAGGGTCAAACTGCCTAATTGGTTGCCTGAAATTCATGATGTATTTCACATATCTCAACTTCGAAAGCACGTTCATGATCCAGACTTGATCGTGGAAGAAGCAGCTCAACATGACATTGAAATAACCCCAGAATTAGCTGTGAGAAGAGAGCCGCTAAAGATAATAGGCAAAGAATCCAAAGAGCTGAGGAACAAGAAAGTTCACTTAGTCAAAGTGCAATGGAGTGGAGATCCGCGAGATTGTACTTGGGAAACTGAGGAGAGCATTCAGAACGCTTATCCTAGATGCCGAGTAGATATCTCTGATTGACTCCGGTGCAAGGTACATTTAACCTACTTTGCACTACCATTCAATTCTCTACTCTTTTGTTATTTTCTTTTCATAGATGTGTACTTTTAATTATATAGTCTGAATGATTTTTAAAGGGTATAGGATTTGATTAGTATATTTTTGAAGGTTAAAAACTATTGGATTGGTTGTTGTGTTGTGTGATTGTAGATTTATCAAACCACTTTCGACTTTGTTCCTTTTCGGGGACGAAAAGTTTTAAGTGGGGGAGATTGTAACGACCCAGAAAAACTGAACCAATTTAAAATTTTTAAATTGGCTAAAATAATGGATTTTAAATATTTAAAATAAATATTTTAAATAATGGCGATGAAAACTGAGTTTGAATCGACAATTGAAAACGAATATAATTAATTATAATTATAAACAAGGCCTGAAATGGCGCTGTAGTTTCAAAAATCGAATTCAAACTTTGTCGGACTGTACCGGGTGCAAAACAAAACGAATTTTAGTGAAACCAAAAATATTTAAATCTGTTAGTGAATACCTTTCCAACGAATCTGACAAATCGAAATTTGATAGCGGGAATCAAAAGATATGTCCAGTTGAAAATTCTGAATAGTCGCTATGGAATTCAGGCCCTTAAAAATGGAAATTTTGCAAACGACCTCGGATTTCGACGAAACCACTTTTGTTGGGTCCGTGATGTCAAGATATTGCTAGGTTTCAAATTTCGTAAGTTTTTGAATCAATATGTGAGCGTGGCAAAAGAAAACGCGTTTGACCAGTTTCAGTTGATTTTAATCGACTGGAAATTGGCCATTTTTCCAACGGTCTCAGAATTCGACGAAACTAGTTTTGTTAGGACCGTATCGTCAATATGAAGCTAGAAAATATTTTTCTGCAATTTATAGAGTTCGTATGTGACCCCGGTAATATGAAATGTACGTTTAAAGTTCAATATAGTGATTTAAATGTAAATTTAACGAAAACTAATCGTAATAGCCGAATTGGCTAACGAAACATATCCCATTGTGTTCGAAATGGGCGTATTTATCTAGGGGCGACAGATGTTGGGTTTGATTTCGAGTTCGTATCAACATAAGGGTATTTTCGAAATTAAATAAATTAAAATATTTTATATATAAGCCCATTCATTTCAAAACCCTAGTTCATTAATTGCGGCCACCGTCATCATCATTTCAAAGGCCAGAATCGTTCAGATTTTCACCCTTCAAATTCTTCAAATCCACACTATGAAGCTCGAAGCTATTAATTGAAAATTAAAGAGCTTTTCACGCTCTCCAAATCAAAACCAAGAAGACCGATTTAAATTAGGAACTCTGTTCGAATTTCGTAGCCAAACTGCCAACAGTCGGGCTCAATTTCTGGTCAAGGACGACCACCGGATGGGGCATGCTTCAGGGCGGAGGAAGGTGGGGGGGGGGGCGCCTCGACTGGTGACCTCGGATCGGCGGTCAACCTCTCCGACGAGCGTGCGATGGGGGGAAACCCTAATGGGTTCGGTTGTTCATTCGTGGACTGTATGTAAGGACCCGTAACTTCCCCGTGAAGGAAAGCACGAATACTTTGAGAACAACACACAAAAGGACGCAGACGGAAGAACATTTCATTGTTATTACAACAATTCCATCAGATACAAGAATATACAGAGTATAAATGAATAAATTACATTCAACAAATATCAGAGATTACAATAAATTACATTTAAATTACATAGCAACGGAAAATAATACAAAAGCACAACTAGAAGTGATACACGGATACAGAGCTTTCCGAGCATCGTTCCAGCTGTATATCAGGACCCTGTGAATATAAATCTGCAAAACCAAAACTACTAGCTGCCCGTGCGGAAAATAGGGGCACCCAGAGTTTAGGTTAAAACAATAAACTCCAGGTCAGTCATGGGACTGGTGTGAGAACTAAAACAGTTATAATTCTTTATTTTAAAGTTCGGTAAATCAAGGGACCACGCCGTATAACACGGAACGGGTTTCCTCCCAAGAATACCAGTGCATAGAACAAACAGCGCAATGCTAAATAAAGAAAAATGAAGCTGTTATAAGACCCAGGTCCCATCACACAATGCAACGCAAGCCGGAGGATAAGGTTTTTACCTTATAACAGCCAAAGCATGCTTGATACGTTTAAAACACATTATTTGATACTATTATAGGTGTATAGTGTCAAAACAATTTCAATCATAAATATCAATCATAGGCGGCATGAATGACCCATACCACTATGTCGCCATACTAGGTTCTACAAATAAAACCGCACTATCACGTATTGGAAATTGGATTTCCGTCATGAGTCGAGGCAAGGGGCAAGCTCTTCTCCGCGTTCGAGACACTCTAGCAAATGCCTTAGGACCCCACTATGATCCTTGGAATCGGCTGGGCCGGTCCTCTCTTACTTTTGAGGATTAGTTATTCCTGAACACACGTTTCCCGGTCCTTACAGACCTATATCCGAGGTGCCTCGTATCCAACAACCACACAGGTGAAAAGTATATAAATGTCAGGGCTGGTAGGTCACTGACACCACCCTAGCTAGAAAGAAACGCCGTGCTCTCCCAGCGGTCCATCTCCCGTTTTTGACTCATACCGGGGTGTGAGGCTCGCGAATTCACGTTATACACAAAGCTACGCCACACAGGCCGTGCTTTGATCATCAACCACAAGACTTTGTTTTTCAACAGAAGCCTTGATCAATTGCCACTTACGCATGCCACATTGGCAATTCACTCCATGCGACTGATGTCCATCGATATACAACCTCTGAGCTCGTACGTCTCAGAGAAGGGCGTTAAGCAAGAGAATAAATTCTCCGCCGCCAAACAGATGTATATTTAATAGAGATCAATCAACATAGAATAAAATCCACTGTCAGACACACAATCCATTTAAAAGTTCGTTCTGGGTCTGAACGAAAACGGAGGCACTTTCCTCGCATATCCATCCATCTCCAAGTACGTCTGGACGATCACCAACTGTTTCCCTCATCCTGGGTGTACAGCCCAATCAAGATCATCAGTAATCACCCAAACGATGTGAAGACTTCCGGTCTTCTACCACCATCTTCATCTTCGACATCTCGTCGAATCGGTTATTCAGAATGGGTATAAACCCGGCCTTTCTGAATAACCCACGTATATAATAAACAAATGTTACACAAACAAAACAAACGCCTCATTCCAATTCAGAATATTCTTTTATTCACAAAATCACATTCTTAGGGAAAGATTCCCATTAATTTTATCCAAGATAAATTCTTCTAAATTTATTCTATAATCTTCCTTTGGATATCATTTCAAACTAGTCGGGATTAGCGAACCACACCGAAGTAATTATTTATTTCATTTCCCAATCCCAACCTATATATCCCATGGAGAAAACTGGCAACACTCCACATCTAACACCACGGTGTTATCGGTAAAATTAATTACCATTTCACGTTCAAATCTAATTAAAGATTTAACTATCGCTTTGGAGCAAAACTGGTGGTACTCCATTCTCGATCACCTTTCAGATTTGATAATTTAAATTATCAATTCACATTTTAATCTAATTAAAGATTCGTTAAAACTCCACTTAGTTTTAATCTTCTCAAAAATCGATATCTTGCCTTTAACTGGGTTAAAGAACCAATGTCATCTAAAACACGATCCACGATAAACCCAAATCACATTCGATATTAAATACAAGGCTCTGAATAGAAAATATACCGGCTTATATTCAATATCAAATTCTGAAACCAACAAATATCGTATTGGAAATAACGATATATAATATATCTTTCAAATTCCCATAACAATATCTGTATAGTCACGAAATCCAACATCGAAATATCCCGAAGATAATTTCGATTCAGCTCCAGTCCAATTCACATATTGAGAATATTGATTATTTTTAAAATCACTTTCAAATTCAATTTATTTATTTCACAAATAAATTGATTTTAATTCTAGTTCAAAACTAGTTCATTTCGATAAAAATCTATTTTTATCTTTTCAAATGTGGAATTCTCCAGCTCAATTCTTCCCAAATCATTTCTTATGATTTTACACAAATTATTAATATTTTTAATAATTTTATCAAGGCCCGTACGGTCGATTTCCCACAACGGCCATCGAACTGCACTTACAGCGACCTTTTTCGAATTTGATTTGGACATAATTCCAAATCCAACCGTTAGATTTCAAATTTCTAATATTCATTGGAAAGCTCTTTTCGATACGAACCCAACGGTTCCAGTTTTAGGAGAATCCGACGGTCGGATCTCCCGCAATGTCCGTTTGAAATAAATGGTCGAAATTCACGAACTGCCGCGGCGCGGCGCGTTCTATTCAGGCCATTATATTATATATATAATATATATAATATATATATTTCGTCGATTTCTATTTAAAACAAATTTTATAAATCGTTTTAAATTTGTTTCTAAAACAATTCAACTTCTACATTCAATTTCAAATCGATTTGATTTCAATTCAATTCGAATTCATTTTAATTTCATTTGAATTCATTTCTATTTTATTCGAATTCAAACTCACTTTCTATTCAATTCAAATTCTAATTCGTTTTCTATTCAATTCGAATCGAGTTCATTTTCTATTCAATTCGAATCGAATTCATTTTATATTCGGTTCGAATTCATTTCAAATTGATTCAATAAAATTTCAACTTCAATTTTTATCTAATTCAATTTGAATTTCATTTCAAAATATTAGATTTTGAAATCACCTTTCCATATTCATTATACAACGAATAAAATCGATATAAATATCGTTCGCGTTAAAATAACGCATCTCTAATCGACACGGCTTTATATTTTCAAAACTTCTTTATTCTATCCAACAAATGAACATTTATCCCATTCAACACATGAATCTATATTTCTTTCAACACACGACTAATCTCAACACATGAGTACTGTCAACACATCACTATTTTTGTTGTGTAAAATATTTTATAAAACTATGGTATCTATCGTTTGATTTTTAATTAGACTTCTACTGGGAAGTAGTTCTAATTTTAAATATGATAAAGATGTGAATTTTATTATTTAAAATATTTCACTCAACACATGAATAGTTTCAACACATGAATATCGTCAACACATTACTATTTATTATATTCAACGCATGAATTTTCTTTTATAATATTCATTATTTTGCCGATTGGAATGAGGCCCAATCAATCACCATATAATGTTAATTATATGGATTCCATACAACACATGTATATAATAGCTTTGAAAAATAATCAACCATCAACCAAAGTGCACCACACAACTGCATAAGCATCAAATATAAATAATCGACGCTTACACAGTCTGTCGACCAATCGATCGACATATTTAATCAATCAGGATGAGTGAACTTCAAATTTCATCCCAACACCCGTGTGGGGTTTCAAACAATCAAACACAGATTTTATTTGTGCAGTTGGGCGATGTGTAAAATTTATCGACCCAATCAATGTCAGTCAAATCAGTGTACATAAACAAACCGTCCGGTTTGTAAATGAATATTTTATTTATTCACTTTCACGTTAAAAATTATATTTTTAACGATAAAATATTCTATTTCAACACATGAATTTCTATTCATTTCATTTATTCAATAAAATGATATTTTTATTTTTCTAACATATTTTAGAAAATTTCGGCGGCATAACGGCACGATACTAGAAACGGGACGAGGCCTAGCCTTATCCCCGGTCTAGTGAAGGCCCACGCCATTCACACATCAATCAAATTCATTCCATTTCACCAAACAATTCAATTCAAACTAGATAAACTAACCAACTACACAACCAAACAATTTAACAAACAAGCCATCCATGGTCTGTGGATGACGGGTGTCGGGTGCTACTAAGCACCGTCTGCATCCTAGTATATATATAACTAGAAAAGAAATTTAGAGTGAGAAGTTCTCACTAATAGCTATCCAACTTCACGATACTTCATTGATAGAAATCTTCATCGTTATCCCATCTTCGCCATCTTCGTTGCCCGTAGTCACTGTATATATAAAAATCACATTTTTATATCTTGATGTCTTTAAAATAAAAATCACATTTTATTTATTCACTTTCAATTTAAAAGTCATATTTTTATAATCACTTCATATATATAAAAATCGAATTTTTTTCCTATATCACTTCATGTGATAAAATTTATATTTTTATCTTGTTATTCAAATAAAAATTATATTTTTATATCGCTTTCCCCCTATATAAAAATCATATTATTATTCTACACATATAATAAAGATCATATTTTGATTCTCCATACATAATAAAAATCATATTTTTATTATCTCTCTACTATAAAAATCATATTTTTAATGCTCTACTAAAATAAAAACCATATTTTTATTATGCTAAAAATATAAAAATCATATTTTTATATTGCTAAAAATCTCATCTTTATATTTTTAAAAGTCTAAACTTCGTATAAATAAAAATCCAAACTTTAGATAGTAAAAATCTATTCTTTTTGTAAATAAAATCTAACCTTCTCATCTCGCTTTACATATATTAAATAAAACAAATCAATTTTTATAACACATAAAAAAATCAGTTTTTATCACTCATAAAAATCAGCTTTTTTTATGACCTAAAAAATATAAAACTCACTGTGAATCGAAGTGGCAGGAGAGAGGTTGTGCTCGCTGAATCGGAGGTGGAGCGTCGGGCTTCAGGCGGTCGGCGTCGGGTCTAGGCTGTGGCGGCGGAGCAAGGGCTCGAGGTGGGAGGCGCGCCAGAGTTGCTGATTTGGGGGTTCGCGGTATAGGAGAGGGAGAAGCGGGATCGTCTGAGAAGGAGGGGGGTTGCGCGGAAGAGAGCGACGGCGGTTAGGGTGGCCAGCCGGAGGTAGGGCGGTGGAGCGGTCGAGGAGGGCATCGCCATTTTTGATTTGAGGGTGGCGTCGAGTTTGATCGAAGAAAATAACTGGGGGGGTTAAAGTGAAAAGAGGGTTGACCTTTTTTATTTATTTTATTTATTATATTTAATTACCCTTGAAAACAACTTTTTATTTTGAACCCGAAACGAGACCCAACGACTGTCGCCCCTAGCTAATTACCCCCACTCCGAACACAATGGGACATGTGTCGTAGGCCAGTTCGACCGATTCAATCAGTTTTCTTCCAAATCCAAATATAACTCTATATATTGAATTTGAACGCACATTTCAATTTACCGGGGCCACACACTAACTCTAAAAATTCCAGAAAATTTATTTCTAGCTTCGCATTGACGATACGGTCCTAACAAAACTAATTTCATCAAATTCTGAGACCGTTGGAAAAATGGCCAATTTCCAGTCGATTAAAATCAACTGAAACTGGTCAAACGCGTTTTCCTTTGCCACGCTCACATATTGATTCGAAAAATTATGAAATTTGGAATCTAGCAATAATTTGACATCACGGACCCAACAAAACTGGTTTCGTCGAGATCCGAGGTCATTTGCAAAATGTCTATTTTTAAGGGCCTGAATTCCATAGCGACTATTCAGAATTTTCAACTGGACATATCTTTTGATTCCCGCTATGAAATTTTGATTTGTCGGATTCGTTGGAAAGATATTATCAATTAGGTCCTAATGTTTTTGGTTTCACTAAAATCCGGATTGTTTTGCACCCGGTACATTCAATTGAAGTTTGAAATCGAATTATCGAACTACCGCGCCATTTTCAATTCCTTTTATAATTATATATAAATATTTATATTCTAACGACGACGTATATAATATATACGTTCGAAATATATTCAAAATAAATTTCTCGTCGATATTATTTAAAATAATCTATTTTAAATGTTCAAAATTCGCTAAAATTGCTAAAATAAAAATTTCAAACTGGCTCAGATTTTCCGGGTTATTACAATCTCCCCCACTTAAAACTTTTCGTCCCCGAAAAGGAACAAAGTCGAAAGTGGTTTGATCAATCAACTCTACGTTCGATCAGGCTTCCATTATCCAACTTTTCAGTTTCTGAGAAATTTCAAATTTTCAAAAATTTGGCTAACACCCTAAATTTTCGAAAAATTTCGCCATAACCTCCTTTGTACGGGGAGCACGAGAAAATCCCGAAATTGCCATACAGGCCTTCTGATCTCAAAAAGAAAAAGAAAAAGCCAAGCGGCTAGCCAATAGGCTCATAAAATCATCATCACCCAAACAAAACAGTAAATTATGATAAACATGTATCTATTTGTTGGGCAAACAAATTTTATTCTTCGGCTCTAGCCTCCTTGCTATGACCTATTCAATGTAAGTATATGTATATGCAAGCAGATGCGACCAATTTTCAATACAATTCAATATTTGATTCAAGTAGGCATAGTGGTTAAAAATTATCAAGCAAATAAACAAACAACACAAACATCAATCAATTAGTGGATTAACGTTTCAAATTGATAATTTTGATATATATACAGAAAATCTTGTTTTGATGCCAATTCACAACAATGTGTTCTAGCTTATATAAGTTTTGGTTCTCACACCAGTCTAATGGAAATATATAGAAATCACATCTTCGAAACACGAAAATAAACACTGATGATGTGGCCACATCACCAGAATTATCCCCGGGTGTCTAGAATGTGACCCTATATCTATCCAGTATATTAAAACTTCGACTATACGTTCATGACGCGTATACGCGAAATCTATATATACTCGATTGTCCATATTCAAAACAAATTAATGATCAAATACATATAAAATGGTTTAAATTTTCAAAACAAAATTGCTTTCATTTGAAAAGTATACTCTTCACACTCGTTCTAGGATACTACTGATCCTATCTCTAACGAGTCATTCTAATTGGATATTATTAATCCAATATCTGATGAATTCTTTCGTATGGTTCTAATGTGTCTTGTTCTCGAGCTCTGTAAACCAAAGCTCTGATACCACTGTAAGGACCCGTAACTTCCCCGTGAAGGAAAGCACGAATACTTTGAGAACAACACACAAAAGGACGCAGACGGAAGAACATTTCATTGTTATTACAACAATTCCATCAGATACAAGAATATACAGAGTATAAATGAATAAATTACATTCAACAAATATCAGAGATTACAATAAATTACATTTAAATTACATAGCAATGGAAAATAATACAAAAGCACAACTAGAAGTGATACACGGATACAGAGCTTTCCGAGCATCGTTCCAGCTGTATATCAGGACCCTGTGAATATAAATCTGCAAAACCAAAACTACTAGCTGCCCGTGCGGAAAATAGGGGCACCCAGAGTTTAGGTTAAAATAATAAACTCCAGGTCATTCATGGGACTGGTGTGAGAACTAAAACAGTTATAATTCTTTATTTTAAAGTTCGGTAAATCAAGGGACCACGCCGTATAACACGGAACGGGTTTCCTCCCAAGAATACCAGTGCATAGAACAAACAGCGCAATGCTAAATAAAGAAAAATGAAGCTGTTATAAGACCCAGGTCCCATCACACAATGCAACGCAAGCCGGAGGATAGGGTTTTTACCTTATAACAGCCAAAGCATGCTTGATACGTTTAAAACACATTATTTGATACTATTATAGGTGTATAGTGTCAAAACAATTTCAATCATAAATATCAATCATAGGCGGCATGAATGACCCATACCACTATGTCGCCATACTAGGTTCTACAAATAAAACCGCACTATCATGTATTGGAAATTGGACTTCCGTCATGAGTCGAGGCAAGGGGCAAGCTCCTCTCCGCGTTCGAGACACTCTAGCAAATGCCTCAGGACCCCACTATGATCCTTGGAATCGGCTGGGCCGGTCCTCTCTTACTTTTGAGGATTAGTTATTCCTGAACACACGTTTCCCGGTCCTTACAGACCTATATCCGAGGCGCCTCGTATCCAACAACCACACAGGTGAAAAGTATATAAATGTCAGGGCTGGTAGGTCACTGCCACCACACTAGCTAGAAAGAAACGTCGTGCTCTCCCAGCGGTGCATCTCCCGTTTTTGACTCATACCGAGGTGTGAGGCTCGCGAATTCACGTTATACACAAAGCTACGCCACACAGGCCGTGCTTTGATCATCAACCACAAGACTTTGCTTTTCAACAGAAGCCTTAATCAATTTCCACTTACGCATGCCACATTGGCAATTCACTCCATGCGACTGATGTCCATCGATATACAACCTTTGAGCTCGTACGTCTCAGAGAAGGGCGTTAAGCAAGAGAATAAATTCTCCGCCGCCAAACAGATGTATATTTAATAGAGATCAATCAACATAGAATAAAATCCACTGTCAGACAAACAATCCATTTACAAGTTCGTTCTGGGTCTGAACGAAAACGGAGGCACTTTCCTCGCATATCCATCCATCTCCAAGTACGTCTGGACGATCACCAACTGTTTCCCTCATCCTGGGTGTACAGCCCAATCAAGATCATCAGTAATCACCCAAACGATGTGAAGACTTCCGGTCTTCTATCACCATCTTCATCTTCGACATCTCGTCGAATCGGTTATTCAGAATGGGTATAAACCCGGCCTTTCTGAATAACCCACGTATATAATAAACAAATGTTACACAAACACAACAAACGCCTCATTCCAATTCAGAATATTCTTTTATTCGCAAAATCACATTCTTAGGGAAAGATTCCCATTAATTTTATCCAAGATAAATTCTTCTAAATTTATTCTATAATCTTCCTTTGGATATCATTTCAAACTAGTCGGGATTAGCGAACCACACCGAAGTAATTATTTATTTTATTTCCCAATCCCAACCTATATATCCCTTGGAGAAAACTGGCAACACTCCACATCTAACACCACGGTGTTATCGGTAAAATTAATTACCATTTCACGTTCAAATCTAATTAAAGATTTAACTATCGCTTTGGAGAAAAACTGGTGGTACTCCATTCTCGATCACCTTTCAGATTTGATAATTTAAATTATTAATTCACATTTTAATCTAATTAAAGATTCGTTAAAACTCCACTTAGTTTTAATCTTCTCAAAAATCGATATCTTGCCTTTAATTGGGTTAAAGAACCAATGTCATCTAAAACACGATCCACGATAAACCCAAATCACATTCGATATTAAATACAAGGCTCTGAATAGAAAATATACCGGCTTATATTCAATATCAAATTCTGAAACCAACAAATATCGTATTGGAAATAACGATATATAATATATCTTTCAAATTCCCATAACAATATCTATATAGTCACGAAATCCAACATCGAAATATCCCGAAGATAATTTCGATTCAGCTCCAGTCCAATTCACATATTGGGAATATTGATTATTTTTAAAATCACTTTCAAATTCAATTTATTTATTTCACAAATAAATTGATTTTAATTCTAGTTCAAAACTAGTTCATTTCGATAAAAATCTATTTTTATCTTTTCAAATGTGGAATTTTCCAGCTCAATTCTTCCCAAATCATTTCTTATGATTTTACACAAATTATTAATATTTTTAATAATTTTATCAAGGCCCGTACGGTCGATTTCCCACAACGGCCATCGAACTGCACTTACAGCGACCTTTTTCGAATTTGATTTGGACATAATTCCAAATCCAACCGTTAGATTTCAAATTTCTAATATTCATTGGAAAGCTCTTTTCGATACGAACCCAACGGTTCCAGTTTTAGGAGAATCCGACGGTCGGATCTCCCGCAATGTCCGTTTGAAATAAATGGTCGAAATTCACGAACTGCCGCGGCGCGTTCTATTCAGGCCATTATATTATATATATAATATATATTTCGTCGATTTCCATTTAAAACGAATTTTATAAATCGTTTTAAATTTGTTTCTAAAACAATTCAACTTCTACATTCAATTTCAAATCGATTTGATTTCAATTCAATTCGAATTCATTTTAATTTCATTTGAATTCATTTCTATTTTATTCGAATTCAAACTCACTTTCTATTCAATTCAAATTCTAATTCGTTTTCTATTCAATTCGACTCGAGTTCATTTTCTATTCAATTCGAATCGAATTCATTTTATATTCGGTTCGAATTCATTTCAAATTGATTCAATAAAATTTCAATTTTTATCTAATTCAATTTGAATTTCATTTCAAAATATTAGATTTTGAAATCACCTTTCCATATTCATTATACAACGAATAAAATCGATATAAATATCGTTCGCGTCAAAATAACGCATCTCTAATCGACACGGCTTTATATTTTCAAAACTTCTTTATTCTATCCAACAAATGAACATTTATCCCATTCAACACATGAATCTATATTTCTTTCAACACACGACTAATCTCAACACATGAGTACTGTCAACACATCACTATTTTTGTTGTGTAAAATATTTTATAAAACTATGGTATCTATCGTTTGATTTTTAATTAGACTTCTACTGGGAAGTAGTTCTAATTTTAAATATGATAAAGATGTGAATTTTATTATTTAAAATATTTCACTCAACACATGAATAGTTTCAACACATGAATATCGTCAACACATTACTTTTTATTATATTCAACGCATGAATTTTCTTTTATAATATTCATTATTTTGCCGATTGGAATGAGGCCCAATCAATCACCATATAATGTTAATTATATGGATTCCATACAACACATGTATATAATAGCTTTGAAAAATAATCAACCATCAACCAAAGTGCACCACACAACTGCATAAGCATCAAATATAAATAATCGACGCTTACACAGTCTGTCGACCAATCGATCGACATATTTAATCAATCAGGATGAGTGAACTTCAAATTTCACCCCAAAACCCGTGTGGGGTTTCAAACAATCAAACACAGATTTTATTTGTGTAGTTGGGCGATGTGTAAAATTTATCGACCCAATCAATGTCAGTCAAATCAGTGTACATAAACAAACCGTCCGGTTTGTAAATGAATATTTTATTTATTCACTTTCACGTTAAAAATTATATTTTTAACGATAAAATATTCTATTTCAACACATGAATTTCTATTCATTTCATTTATTCAATAAAATGATATTTTTATTTTTCTAACATATTTTAGAAAATTTCGGCGGCATAACGGCACGATACTAGAAACGGGACGAGGCCTAGCCTTATCCCCGGTCTAGTGAAGGCCCACGCCATTCACACATCAATCAAATTAATTCCCTTTCACCAAACAATTCAATTCAAACTAGATAAACTAACCAACTACAAAACCAAACAATTTAACAAACAAGCCATCCATGGTCTGTGGATGACGGGTGTCGGGTGCTACTAAGCACCGTCTGCATCCTAGTATATATATATAACTAGAAAAGAAATTTAGAGCGAGAAATTCTCACTAATAGCTATCCAACTTCACGATACTTCATTGATAGAAATCTTCATCGTTCTCCCATCTTCGCCATCTTCGTTGCCCGTAGTCACTGTATATATAAAAATCACATTTTTATATCTTGATGTCTTTAAAATAAAAATCACATTTTATTTATTCACTTTCAATTTAAAAGTCATATTTTTATAATCACTTCATATATAAAAAAATCGAATTTTTTTCCTATATCACTTCATGTGATAAAATTTATATTTTTATCTTGTTATTCAAATAAAAATTATATTTTTATATCGCTTTCCCCCTATATAAAAATCATATTATTATTCTACACATATAATAAAGATCATATTTTGATTCTCCATACATAATAAAAATCATATTTTTATTATCTCTCTACTATAAAAATCATATTTTTAATGCTCTACTAAAATAAAAACCATATTTTTATTATGCTAAAAATATAAAAATCATATTTTTATATTGCTAAAAATCTCATCTTTATATTTTTAAAAGTCTAAACTTCGTATAAATAAAAATCCAAACTTTAGATAGTAAAAATCTATTCTTTTTGTAAATAAAATCTAACCTTCTCATCTCGCTTTACATATATTAAATAAAACAAATCAATTTTTATAACACATAAAAAAATCAGTTTTTATCACTCATAAAAATCAGCTTTTTTTATGACCTAAAAAATATAAAACTCACTGTGAATCGAAGTGGCAGGAGAAAGGTTGTACTCGCTGAATCGGAGGTGGAGCGTCGGGCTTCAGGCGGTCGGCGTCGGGTCTAGGCTGTGGCGGCGGAGCAAGGGCTCGAGGTGGGAGGCACGCCAGAGTTGCTGATTTGGGGGTTCGCGGTATAGGAGAGGGAGAAGCGGGATCGTCTGAGAAGGAGGGGGGTTGCGCGGAAGAGAGCGACGGCGGTTAGGGTGGCCAGCCGGAGGTAGGGCGGTGGAGCGGTCGAGGAGGGCATCGCCATTTTTGATTTGAGGGTGGCGTCGAGTTTGATCGAAGAAAATAACTGGGGGGGTTAAAGTGAAAAGAGGGTTGACCTTTTTTATTTATTTTATTTATTATATTTAATTACCCTTGAAAACAACTTTTTATTTCGAACCCGAAACGAGACCCAACGACTGTCGCCCCTAGCTAATTACTCCCACTCCGAACACAATGGGACATGTGTCGTAGGCCAATTCGACCGATTCAATCAGTTTTCTTTAAAATCCAAATATAACTCTATATATTGAATTTGAATGCACATTTCAATTTACCGGGGCCACACACTAACTCTAAAAATTCCAGAAAAATTATTTCTAGCTTCGCATTGACGATACGGTCCTAACAAAACTAATTTCATCAAATTCTGAGACCGTTGGAAAAATGGCCAATTTCCAGTCGATTAAAATCAACTGAAACTGGTCAAACGCGTTTTCCTTTGCCACGCTCACATATTGATTTGAAAAATTATGAAATTTGGAATCTAGCAATAATTTGACATCACGGACCCAACAAAACTGGTTTCGTCGAGATCCGAGGTCATTTGTGAAATGTCTATTTTTAAGGGCCTGAATTCCATAGCGACTATTCAGAATTTTCAACTGGACATATCTTTTGATTCCCGCTATGAAATTTTGATTTGTCGGATTCGTTGGAAAGATATTATCAATTAGGTCCTAATGTTTTTGGTTTCACTAAAATCCGGATTGTTTTGCACCCGATACATTCAATTGAAGTTTGAAATCGAATTATCGAACTACCGCGCCATTTTCAATTCCTTTTATAATTATATATAAATATTTATATTCTAACGACGACGTATATAATATATACGTTCGAAATATATTCAAAATAAATTTCTCGTCGATATTATTTAAAATAATCAATTTTAAATGTTCAAAATTCGCTAAAATTGCTAAAATAAAAATTTCAAACTGGCTCAGATTTTCCGGGTTATTACACTGTAAGTAGCTTTGTTTTTTTTTATTAATATAAATGCAGTTTTTTTTTATAAATATAAATGCAGTTTTTTTATAAATATAAATGCAGCAGTTTTTTTATATAAATATAAATGCAGCAGTTTTTTTTATTAATATAAATGCAGTAGTTTTTTTTTATAAAAATAAATGCCGTAGTTTTTTATTAATATAAATGCAGTTTTGAATAAATATAAAGGAAGCTTTTATTTTCATTTTTTTTTAAATATATATAGCATTACGACAATAAAACTAGAAAGGTTTTAAAATAAAGTTAGAAAGATTTTAAAATAAAATTAGGATTGATTTTGAAAATATAAAACATGATTGTTTTGGAAAAATAAAATACTTTCAAATAGAAAATATAAAATAGACTTTGACTTAAAAATAAAATTAACTCTGATTTGAAATTAAAATTATCTTTGTCTATAAAATATAAACCATAGTTTAAAAATGAGATTTTAAAAAGGGGAAAGACGAGATTTTTAAATAGTAAAAATATGATTTTTATATATTGAACATCGAAGTAAAAATATGATTTTTATATATTGAACATCGAAGTAAAAATATGATTTTTATATATTGAACATCGAAGTAAAAATATGATTCTTATATATTGAACATAGAATTAAAAATATGATTTTTATATATTGAACATCGAAGTAAAAATTCGATTTTTATATATTGAATAGCATAATAAAAATTCGATTTTTATATATTGAATAGCATAGTAAAAATTCGATTTTTACATATGTAGAGAATACGGTCAACGAAAGCGACAAAAGGCGAGATTGGCGAAGATTTCTATAAAGGAAGAGTCGTAGTTGGGATAGCTATCGGTGAGAATTTCTCACTCTTCAATTTCTTTTTCCTAGCTATATATATGTGTGTTGAAATAAAAGTGAATTGCTATATATAATACTATATATATATATATATATATATATATATATATATATACGCCCCCTCGTCCACAAACCATGGACGATATTTATTGATTGAAATTGTTGTGAAAATTGATTGATAGCGAATGATTGTTAGGGATTGTTTGTGGTTGATATTGATTGATTGTGGTTGAAAAATACCCGTTTGTGGTTGAAAAATATTTGGTTGAAACCACATAGGATTAGTTTGTGGAAATGAAATAAATATATACATGCCGCCTACGTGCGAACTAGATGCATGATCCCTATTGTCAAAAACCGCGAGGTTTTAAGGTAGAGCGAGGAGCCGTACTAGGGACGGTCACGGTTTTAACTACCCTGCCATTATGCTGCCGAAATTTTGAATAATATTCGTGTGTTTGAATTATTTTCATCTGCTTAAACTATATTTATTCATTGTATAGAAAACCTTCATGTGTTGAATCGATATTCATTCGTTGATTTGAAATTCATGTGTTGAATGGTATTCGCGTTTTAAATATAAAAACCACATTTTTATCTATATATAGAAACTATAGAAAACCTTCATGTGTTGAATCGATATTCATTCGTTGATTTGAAATTCATGTGTTGAATGGTATTCATATTTTGAAATAAATTGTTTGATAATAAAAAAAAATCACCTTTTATCGACTATATGAACTGTGTAAAATAATCTCGTTTTAAAAGAAATGGTTTTATGATAAAAATCCTATTTTTTTTTCACCAATATGAAATATATCAAAATAATAGTGTTTTGAAAGGAGTTGTTTTACAATAAAAATCACAATTTTATTGTATGCATGAATCGTTGAAATGTGAAGTGTTAAAAATAGCCACTTGTTCAAATAAACATATATGAGTTGAAATATTCATTAATTAGCTAATGAAATGATTTGTACCTATGTATGTAACATTCGAATGAATGGTGTTTTTAAACCAAATAGAAATCAAATATGAAGTTGAATAGAAAATGATAAATGATAAGAACTGTATATATATGTACATCCATATTCACTGAACAAGTTATAGCAAAGGGGCTAGAGAAGAGGAATAAAATTTTGTGCCCGACAAATAGGTACACATTTACTGTTTTGTTTGGGTGATGATTTTATGAGCCTATTGGCTAGCCGCTTGGCTTTTTCTTTTTCTTTTTGAGATTAGAAGGACCGGGAAAGCTATTTGCGATTTCCCGATGCTCCCGGTGCAGGGGAGGTTATGGCGAAATTTTCCAAAATTTTAAGGCGTTAGTGAAATATTTGAAGTGAAAACGATATTGAAATCATTGAATGAACTATATTTATATAAATATAAATAAAATTAAAACGAAACGTAGTCGTGCAGTTCGTGTTTTGAAACCGTGTTTTCAAACAACTAGTACGGGAAATCCGACCATTGGATTTTCCCGAAACCTCAACCGTCGGGTTCGCCTTGGAAATATCTTCCCAACGGCACCAACTTTGTAAAAATTCAACGGTCGGATTGTCTGGAATGTTTAATTCAAATCTGAAGAAAAACAGCGCCAGAAGCGATTATATTTATATATATATATAAATATAAATATATATTTAATCGAATAACGACGCTGCAGTTCGTATTTTGAAATCGAAACTTCAAACGATTGTACCGGGAGATCCGACCGTCGGATTTTCCCGAAACTGGAACCGTTGGATTCGTTTCGAAAAGACCTTTCTAATGATGTAAATTTTGTTAAGATCCAACGGTTAGATTTTCAGATATGTGTAAATCAAATCTGAAGAAAAACAGCGCCACGGCCGCGCTATGGCCCGAAGCGTCGTTTTGAATAAATTGGCTACTATTAAAATAAATAAAAATAGCGATAAATCGTTATAAAATACCGTCAACAATATGGACTGGAAATAAACTGAATTTGCTCGATTTATGTGGTATTTGATGGTTGAATGTGTTTGGTGTGAAAATTACATTAAAGAACAAGATTGGTGTTGTCAAATAATTTAACCATTGAAATAAATTGATTTGAAATTCTAAATATACGTGAATTATTTGAAAAGGCCGAGTTAATTCTCATTTCAAATAATTGACCGACTATTGAAATTCGAAGATGAAGACGATGGTCGAAGACCGGAGATCTTCACCTCGTTTGGATGGTAACCGAGGTCCTGATTGGGAGGCATCCCGAAATATGGATAATGAGTGGTGATCGTCCAGACGTACGTGGTGATCGAAGGGTTTGCGAGGTATTTAGTGCCTCCGGTTTCGTTCAGACCCAGAACGGACTTGTAAATGGACTGTGTGTCTGACATTGGAGTTTATTCTGTGTTGATTGATTTCTGTTAAATATACATCTGTTTGGCGGCGGAGAATTTATTCTTTTGCTTAACGCCCTTCTCTGAGACGCACGAGCTCAGAGGTTGTATATCGATGGACATCAGTCACATGGCATGAATTGCCTGTGTGGCATGCTAAGATGCAGTGATCAGGGCTTCTGTTGAAAAGCAAAGTCTTGTGGTGATGATCAAAGCACCGCCAGTGTGGCGTAGCTTTGTGTATAACGTAGAATCGCGAGCCTCACACCCTGGTATGAACCAGAAACGGGAGAGGACATCAGGGAGGGCCTGCGTTTCTTTCTAGCTAGGGTGGTGTCAGTAACCTACCAGCCCTGACATTTATATACTTTTCATCTATGTTGTTGTTGCTGTTGCGAGGCGCCTCGGTTTGATCGGACGATCCGGGTCCGATGGAGTCATTCGTTGGCTCGTTTACGCCCCAAAGGGCGGGGAGACGTAGTGTTCAGGCATAATAATCTACATCGGTGGACCGGCCCTGACGATCCAAGGGGCAGTTGCGGCTGTTCCTGAGACACGGGCTAGAGCGTCTCGAATTCGGTAAGGACTATCTTTTGCCTTGGTTCATGACGGAAATCAAATTTCCAAATACGTGACTGTGCGGTTTTGATTGTATACCTATATATGGCGACATAGTGGTATGGGGCATTAATGCCGTCTATGATTGATAGTTATGATTTGAAATTGCTTTCAAAACATATAAACACTAGCAATAATATCAAATGCCTTTGTTTTATTCGTATCAAACATATTTTGACCGTTATAAGGTAAAAACTCTATCCTCCGGTTTGTGTTGCATTGTGTGATGGGAACTGAGTCTTATAACGGTTTCATTTTTATAAAAAGCATAGCGATGTTTAAAAGAAAGATTTGTTTTAAAGCACTAGCAATCCAATGGAGTAAACCCGTTCCACGAAAGTGGCGTGGTCCTGTGATTAGCCAAATTATATATGTGTTGAGTAGATTTCTCATACCAGTCCCATGACTGACTTGTAGTTTGTTTCACTCTCAAACTCGGGTGCCCCTTTTTCTACACGGGCAGCCTTGTATTCAGGTTTAGCTGGTTCTTTCTGGATAGCTGGAGCTGAAGATGGATTTCTATCATTTATCTCTTTTTATGCTGTTCAGCTCCTATTGTACATATTTTGTTTGTTTTCCGCTATAGACATTTATGTATAGCTAAACTGTATTTGTACTAAGTAAGATCCTGTTTACTGTGTAACTCTGATGATTATCCAGTATATTTTATTGTTCATTATCTAGTGTATTTATTTAATTTTGTTCCGCTATTATCTGTTTCTGTGTTATATTCCAAAGATAACCCTTGTTTCCGTCAGAACGGGATTTGGGGTCGTCTCAACTTTTGGCAGATGTAACGAACAGTGATTTTCGATCCCGAAAATCAACACAAAACACCATGTTGAACTTTCAAGCATTGGAAACATTGGAACGTTATTAGAAAGAAATTAGAGGGTGAGATAAGAAAGAAAGAAATATTAGAATAGAAGAAGAAGGATCAACACAACACAGAGTCTCACATTGCAACAAAAATAGACATACTCCTATGTCTTAACGCCTCAGATCCAATAAAATTAACTTCGTTGAATTCCGACTTTGTTTGCACACCGTCAATATATTAATCGGTTTACCTTTAAATTTCGTCTATCGATAAAACAAATCTGATTGGTTCCAAAGTGGAAAACTAGCAATAACTAGTCATACGTATCCCAATAAAATTCGTTTCGTCGAGAACGGAGGTCGTTTGAAAAATAACAATTTCTACGGCTTATATAATATAGTAAAAATATAAATAAATTACAAAACAATTAAATTATATAATTATAAATTATTATTATCGTATATATCCAAATAAAATAATATACAAACTCCAATTGTAAACCAATATGGAATTGTATCTCAATATTTATATTTTCGGGTTAAACGATATTCGAAATCTATTCAAATTCCTATTAAATTTATTAAATAAATTTTATCGCTTATAAATGAAATCCATAGCGACTATTTTAATTTTTGAATTGGACATAACATACAATATATAAGATGAAATCTTGATTTTTATCTTCCGTTAGAAAATTATAACCAATAAGATCACAACATTTCTAGTTTCACAGAATTCCGACTTAAAACGAATTATGTATATTCAATTGAAGTTCAAAACTCAATAGTACGAATTACCTTATCATTTCGAGTTCGTTTTATATTAAATATAAATATATACATTTAATCGTCGTTAAATAAACGAATTCAATATTAAATCCATAAATATTCCTAATATAATATTTATAATCAGTTTAAATAATCGAATACAAATAGTCCAAAAATCTGGGTCGTTACAGCAGAGATATGATATCTTTGGATACTAGTTATGCAATATTATTATCTTTGTAAGGCTATATTTGGCTATATTATATTTTATTCCATTCCGCTGTGAGATGTTTTCTGAGCTCTGATGTATTTTATTCTCTGTCTTTTCTATAGGAAACCAGACAGGCCAACTCGAGTTTCGATAGATTGGGATTTTTGAAAAAAAAAACCTGCCATCAGAATTCGGGTTGTTACAAATGCTACAAAATAGGAGTGTTATGGAACCCTCCTCACATACACACACACACACAGATATATATATATATATATATATATATATATATATATAAGCATATATAAAGGGAGGTTCCAAAGCACCTCTATTATCTGGCACCCCTTGTGCCCTTCACTAATAGCCTCTCATTTATGATTAAATAAGTTAGTATGGGGAGAGAAAATTAGTGGAAGGAGAAAGAAACATGAATGTGTGGTGAAAATCAGGGGCTATTAGGGAATTTCACTATTAAGGGTCCTCTTGATCCTACACACACACACACACACACACATATATATATACATACATACATACATACATATATATATATATATATATATATATATGAGCATTTCGGGGAACCCCTACCCTACCGTGAGCTACACTAATCCAAATCCAACAAGAATTTGTACATGTTCAACCTACATATATATTATCATCTATCCAAAATTTGAGATCATTCCGACATTCGTAGCATTTTCAAAATATTAGCTCAATTATTTACCGCTCATACATTTATTCGAACCGTTTAATTTAAACAACAAATATATTATTCTATGAATGTCGGAACGAGCTCAAATTTTGGATAGATAATAATATATATGTTGGTTGAACATCTACAAAATCTTGTTTGATTTCGATTAGTGTAGCTCACGGTAGGATAGGGATGCTAAAGAGGTGCTATAAAATAGGGGTGCCCCGGAACGCTCCTTATATATATATATATATATATATATATGTGTGTGTGTGTGTGTGTGTGTGTGTGTGTGTGAGGTTATATGGGATCCCTTTTTCGTGGCACCCCTTTTGTACCTCAATGTTAGCCATGCGTTTATAATTAAATAAGTTGGTGGGGGAAAAGATTGTTAGTGGGAAGAGAGAGAAAACAGATTGTGTGGTGGAAATTAGTGGGGCTAAAGGGGTGCTGCACTATTTGGGGTGCTCTTGATCCTATATATCTAATAAATAACATTCACATACAAAAGTCCTAAATTTCATATACAAATGATAATTGAACTTAATATTAAACCTTCTTGTTGTTATACATACTAATATATTTTAACTATTAATAAAATAGGAATGTTGCATATTATAACCCATATAAAGACAATTAAATAGGAAGAGTCAATATTTTTAACATGTCATTCAGCTGATTCGATGACTCCACGGTATATAAATTAATATAATATATTAATTAAAAATAAAAAAAACTAACAAATAAAATCTAATTTCTATGCAGGTTATAGACAAACGCTTAGAGAATAAAATGAAAGCAAATCACAAAAACATCTTACCCTGAAAATCATACGTAGCGATATAAAACACATAAAATCGTAAATAAATACCACATGAATAATCACAAATATTAATAATTCAAGATTACAAACCAGCATATGATTCTTCCATAATCAAAGTGTTGGACGAAGAAGTTATGAATTGCAAAAAAAATGATACCACTGCATCATAAAACAAATTATGCTTTGTGGGAATTCAATGCAATTGACAAAACCTAGGCACATTGTGATTCCCAATGGCCAAGGAATAAAGCTACAATTGGCCACAAAAATAGTAAGAAAAATAGTGGTACAATTTAAATATGTTAATAACTACTGGTGATAAATATATGATTAAAAAATATTTGCTTGGTGCCAAATATGTATTTACCTAATTAATTTGATCATTTTTGTATAGAGATAAACAAATGGATGTTCTAATTTTTTTTTTAAGAACCATCAAAACTTCAAAACAACCTAGTGAGCTTTGTGGATTGTCCACAATAAAATTTCTACTTGTAAGTATACAAAATTATCTTATAACAGTAAATTTAATATCATTAAAAAAATTAAACTGATGCATAATTGATTAGCAATATTTATTATGTGATATATAGAAGATCTATCCAATGACATACAAATAAAATAAATTTTTGATTTATATAAAGATGAATAAATGCAAAAACTAAGAGCTCACTTCCTAGATGAGATCATCAAAGACAAAAATCATTGCTGAAAATTTAAACTGAACACTGTTAAATGTACTTAAGATTGTGTAGACATAGACAAATTTTTTTAAATGATCACATTTTATATAACCTAGTTGACGGTATCAAAACCAGAATAATAAATGCTAGATATGTAAAAAAATAATAATTGCAAAGTCAGCATGGTTGAATGGCCCCTTCCATTGTATTTACAGGAAAATATTCACAAGGACAAAAATTCAAGATTTGTTAACCATAAGGACCGTCCATTAAAATTTTAATCAAAAGGACAATAAACTACAATAATTTATTCGGCTGCTATTTTCTTTTCTTCATAAATCGGCTCTCGCCTATATGTTGATCTCGTCGTTGATTTTCAACACCAATTTTTTTTCCTGTAATATTTCGATCTCCAGCAATCATCTTCAAACATCCATATTGATCGCAACTTTCAGAATGCAAAATCAATCTCACGCGTATTGTTTTGGGAATTCGTTCACGAGATTAGGGTAAAAAACATTTCCCAATCGATGCAAACGAGATCAAATTTGCAAACTGAATCGAATTTACAATCTAAAATTGGCAATCAATGAAACTGTATGAAACGACGTGGTTGATTTTATGCGCAAGAAACAATCGAGGAAGAAGATGGAAACCACGCATGAAACTGGAGAAAAATGATCAAAATTGAAAATAACAAAAACTGATACCTACAGTGCCATAAAACAGATGCGCAAAAACAGTAACAAAGAAAATAACAAAAACTAATACCTAAAATGGTATAAAACTGATACCCAGTACCTGTAACCAATAAAATACAGAAAACTGATACCTAAAGGGTGGTAAAACTGGTATCCATAAGGATGTTCAAAGAGCATCATAAAAAAAAGTTAAAAACATCATACTTAATGCTACCAGTGATCAGAAAAACCTGAGATCCTATTATACAGGAGAACAATAATTTGAGGATAAAATAAAAAAACACAATACAAAGAATTTGTATTGAAATTATAAACGATTCAGCACATTTCCATTGTATCATATACCGCTATGCTTATCAACTCAATTCAATTCTCACAAAAATAATATTTATTCTCAATAATACCCACTGATTAAAAAAAAATACTAATCAGTTCAATTCAATTCTCACAAAAATAATATTTATTCTCCATAATACCCACTGGTATTAATTCATCACTAGTGCAGAATGTTGCTATAATCAAATCACTTGTATCATATGATACCTACAATGATACATAACTGATATACTAGGATAGATGGTTTTTATGATCACTGGTACCAGTTTGTAACATGAACTGGGTATCAGTTTTTAAACGTTCTAGGTATCAGTTTTCTCTAATTCTCTTATATGCAGTTTGTAGGTATCAGTTTTATATCGCAGTAAGTATCAGTTTTAATTGTTTTATTTCTTCACGGTGTTTAGGTATTAGTTTTATGCCTTAGTAGGTATCAGTATTTTGTTTTTGTTTTTGTCTATAGTGTATGGGTATCAATTTTACAGCATTTTAGGTATTAGTTTATGAAAAATTCAGTCGTGCATGACTGTCACAGTGTGACTACTGCATTAAAATTGGTATCACTTCAATAATTTGTCATGCAGAACAGCAATATTATGAATATTTCATCCACCGGCATATATAAGAGCAACATTAGTATTGGGTACATCAAATCAGTTAGAATTGATATGCAAAACATTGTTTCCTACACGATCTAAGTACATATAGCACTGTTCCCCATTCCAGGCATGCATTCATGCATTTACTTTTACTTGTACTCAATCCAGTCCTGAATTCAGGTAAATTCCAGCAACATGCAGTATCTGCAAGTATTTCATACACAATCAAAATTGATACCAACATAATTATGTAAATTCAACTAGAAAATATAAAACTGATACCTTAAAAAAAATAAACTGATACCTAAAAATAGATCTGATAATTTAAAGAAAAACTAATACAAAAAATGTTTACATCACAGTTTGATTGATTAAAATGACATAATTTCGATTGAGTTACAAAGTTAATGCAATAGTACAAGTACAAAACTAATATAACACCAAAATTATATAAATACAAAAGCATAACACTGTTAATACAGGAAAACTGATGCCTAAAGAAATAGCAAATTGATACCTAAAAACTGCTGCTAAATTCACCATCAAAAAAAGTATTTTCCGTCGTTCTTCTCTCTCGTTCAATTTTCTATGACGAAATCACGAAATCATCTTTACTGCCAAACGAATCAAAATCTGTAACATCCCATATATTTCGAGCATTTAAGTTATTGAATTAAAAATATATTTTTCGATGTTATTAATGAACAATTTCAATTTTTTTTAATAAACAACAAATTATAATAAGATGAATGGTGATTTATAATAACCAAATTATTAACAAATTTTATGTATATTTGGGATAATTAACTTTGAACCATTGATAAGTAGTTTAATCATTGTTTTGTTTAAAAACTTGAATATAAGAGTTTTACGCTAATTGATAATAAATTAATTAACATCCCAAGTTTAAATTATATTGGAGAGACTGTAATGAAATGGAGTGTCAATGATAAATAAAGCATATTTTAACTAGCAGCTAACGAAAATTAACATTGACATTAATAATCAAATAAATAATACACATAATTTCTCTACACATTCACATTTCATGCATGTTTATCTTCTTTCCCCTTCTTTTTCTACTTCCCCCAAATTCACTAACTCCTTTCTCTCCACCTTATTTCTTCATTAATATGCATTCATTTTTTCCTCCAATTTATTAATTTCTTTCCCAACATTATATTTTCATGTATCTTATGTCGTATATATGTATATATTTTCCTTATATTTTATACCATGTTTTTTATATTCAGAAGAAAAATAAAATACCATAAAACTTTTAACATTTATCTATGCAAAACGTTAAACACATGATATGTAATATTATGTGCTTGAAATTTTAAAAGTCACATACTTTCTAGAATTTAGCTTTTAACAATAAATTATGCATTCATTACTTCTGATTATTCTCTTTCCTGATGAAATTTTCTTTTGAATTTTAAATGAGAAACAAATGTTGATTAGATTAACGTGTCATGTCTAGTCAGCTATTTTATTTTCTTTGTAACCTTAATACATGCAATAAGTCACATTCATTACCTGCCCTTTTTACCTTCCTCCCTTCTTTTTGTGAAATGCCTACTGAAAATATTAAATGTTTTGATGACTACATATATAACATAATTGTTTTCTATTCTTTCTAAACACGTTTCCATAAACATTCGAAAATTTTGTTAAAAATAGCAGCTATATATATATATATTCTCGAATTATAACCTTATAATGCGATTTAGGAATCTTAAAATATGTATAAAATAAAAATACCAATGTTGTTTATTAAATTTTAGGAATCGTTAGTTGCGTTTAAATAGTTTTATATAAACAGTTAGCAAACTTCATCGCTTAGTGCAATGTAACATCATGTGTATGTAGTTGTTTGAGCTATGTTAGACAATTTAAATTTAAAAGAAATAAATAAACGATATTATCGATCGTGAAATAATAACCATAATCGCATAGAAATGGTTGACGTTGGAATTTAAACTCAAACTTTAAATGTGAACATGAAAATACATCTGTTTATTTAATTTAAGTAAATTAAATAAAACATTAACAATGGAAATTTCAACGAGATTGATATTAAATGGTGTAGTTACCGCAAGTAGAACGTAAAATTTTGTAGTCAAATTAATTAAGAAAATTTGATACTTAGAATACGTTCGATTTAATATAGATGAAAGAATTTCCGTAGTAACTTACGAAATTTCGTTTCATTTGCAGCATAAAAAAATGACAAATAATTAAAACCGTTAACAATAAATTTGAATACATTAGGACGAGGAAGAAAAAAATTAATTAAATAAACAAGCGTATGAAACGGTAAACATTTGGATTTGGAAACATGGGACCTCGTTTAAATACATATTTAAAGTCTACTGTTTCTTCAAAATTTGCGCCGTTCCTTCTCCTGAATCTGGCTACGTTCGATCATTTTAATAAACAAATAAAAGGAAATTGTATCATTTTGGTTTATCTACCCTTTTTGACTGCTTCTCTCTCCTCTTCTTTATTTAACTCTTGCCATTCTTCTCCTCAGTTTTGCTCACGCATCACTCCTCCCTTCTTTCTATTCAATGCAAACCACTCCTCACAGAAAAAAGAAGAAAAAGAAAGAAAGACGGCTCCTGAAAGCTACCGATCTCTCACCTTATCTACCACATCAGCCTGCCACCGTCGCTTCCCTCCTTATACATGGATCGAGACCCAACGCTATTGTTCACCATCGCATGGCTCTCTCCCATAACCAAGTTATCGCACTGCAAGTTGTCGCTTCCCACTGAAAGCCCTAACGCGTCCACCATCTATATCAATCCCGACACCAACGCTACAGCTCCGGCCGAGCGCCTTTCTCGCTGTTTCTTCTCTCGCTTCATCGACCGAATGTAAGTTTAACTTACGATTAGAGTTATATCAAGTCCGCTATTTCGTGTGCACTATATAATCTTTTGGGTTGTTTTGCATTGCCACTTTGAATCCATTGCTGTAGGAATTATGTTATAGTAGACCACTTGAGTTTGGCACCTGTATCCCATATATTGGTTTAAATTTGTTACATGTATGAAGAGTACATTGCGTTTCCGGTTTTTCAAATAAAATGGGTTCATTTGACTCTTCAGACAATTTAGTTTTAACCAAAAATCTACCCTTTCAAAATACTTTATGAAGCAAGACAGTTAGAAAAAAAGAAAAAAAATAGAATTTATTCTTATATACTGGGAACATATTTCTGCCAAGACCGGAGTCCTTCCCTTTTTAATGATGTCTACACACTGCATACATTGCTATGGGTACTATAAATACTGCACAAAAAATTGTCCACTTTCCATGATTATTGTTTATGTATAAACAACACTGTTGTTTCACGTGAAGACTAGAGTAAATTGGGCATTGTTTTACCCTATGAGCACTTGGCACATTTATGTTTACTGGTTTGGTCAAGTATCAGTTTTTCTATGCTAAATGTTACATGCACAGTAGTTTACATTTAGTTGATATATATTTTGGTTTTGGCACACTTGTGTTAAGTAAAGGTCGACATCCGTACATGCTGTACTATGCACCTATAATTCTTGAAACCATACACCTTTTACTATTAAATATATGTATATGTCAAATAATGTCATGCATGTTCATTCCCATGTAGGCTGCTAATGTACATGTGCTATTGTATGTTCTCATTTTAGTAATATATTAAAGATGGTTGAATTATTCGCATAGTTTGATATTGATCACCATACATGATTTTCATGCTTATATGTGCTTGGTTGTACTTATTTATTGAGGAAGTATATGATGAAAATGCATGCTTATGCCCATTTAAAATTCCTAACTGTCGCTTCCCTTTTTCACTATTCACGCTGGTCATTTTTTTTTCATGACTTACGCATGTTGTCTTGCTTGTTATGGCCATGATATTCGGTAGTTTCCCACAGATTTATACTTGAACTATTTAATATACTTCAGGATTAACGATTATATTTTGTGAATATCGAAGTTCGCTAACTTGAGATAAGTTTAATCCTGACTCGAGTGTTTTGTGTATTTTGCATGGAACGCTCGGGTTAGGCCCTAAGTGTTCCAGATATTCAGCTCGCAAACAGGAGAGGAACGTGAAGATGCAAGACGCAAACAGCGCGCGCTCGACAAAATCGTAAATTTTTTATTCTTTAAATTTCATGTAAACATTATACATTTTTTTGCTGTACCTAATATTTGTATAAACTCTGATATGTATACAAAAAAAAAATTTCCGCTGCAAGTATTATTGTACTGTGATTCTGTGTTTATTTCTGTTTAAACCCTGTAAGCTAAAATAACAATACGTCTATGTGAACGTTCTAAGTTGGTTTTATTACTGACTTGGAGCGGTCAAAAAAGCAGGTTGTCACAAAATCCGCGGCATCTTCATGAATCGACGAAGCTTTTGAGACGGTTAAATTAGGCAAATCGAATAAATTGAGGAGCTCGAGAAATTCTGAAGAAGATGATAATGTTGGAGAGATGGCCGACGCTGAATATCACTAGAGGAATAGGAGAAGAAGACAGCGGCTGGAAGCGCGATGTGGTAGAAAATCGAACGAGAGTGAAAATCGAATGGGAGCATTGTAGTGTATTGTCCTTTTGGAAAAAAATATTAGACGGCTGTCCTTATAGATAAATTACAGTAGGCGGTTGTCCTTGTCGTTAATTGGCCCTTGTATTTATATCAAGAGGAAGTCTTACAATATAAATAGTTCAGAGATACAGAAGAAAAATATATTAAAGTAAAGTAAAGAAAGAGACTAAGAATAAGCTCCATCTATCAAACACCGTCGAGCTGAAGACAAAAGTTGATAACATTAATGATATTTTAATGCTGCTACGGATATCGTTGAATAATTGCAATCTAGTTCTTGCTTTGCTTTTGTAGATTTTTTGATTTCATTTTGCCCATACTTCCCATACCATACACTAAAGAATTATCAACAAAATGTATGTAGCTTCCTCCTTCCACCTTGTTGCCTTTTAAATGGAAAACCATTCATCTTTGCCCTCACATTTTGCAGCATTAAATCCTCCATATTCCTGATTTTACTCCATATATACCCAATATATATGTTACTGAAATATAAGTGCTCCACGTCTTCATAGGTTGCTCTATAGAATTTGCAGCTGTTGTATACATTAAATCCCTTTGTTGCCAAGTTAGGTAAAGTATGCAAAGCATTTTGGCTTACCTTCCATAAGATAAAGTTCAGCCTTTCATTTGATTTGTTATTCCAAATTCTTTTATAACATGGTAATTTTGGCATCTCCTTTTCACCTATGAGAGCAGAATATACTTCACTTGTGCTGTGACATTTATTGTCCTCAGTCCAAACATAAGAATCATGGCTCAAAATAGGGTATGTCTCTTGATTAAAGTTGTTCCACAGATTGTTCATGTAAAGGCCCGTAAATCCGTACCAATTTGAGTTGACTAATATCCCACACATTCAACTCAAAGTGCATGAAAATACAAATCTTTAATATAAAGAAGTTAGAGGATGAGATAGGAAAGATAGAACTTATAAAATAGAAGAATAAGAAGAACATCAAAATCATAGTAAACACGAATCTCACAGCGAAACGAATAACATATATTACATAACTTTGGAATACAAATTGGAATTTGTATACATACCATATCAGAGTATAACTCATATACATTACAGCGGAAATAATCTCTACATAACTAACGGTGAAGCCCCCCGCTTCGAGCTCCTCCAAGGGAATCTGCAAAATCCTGAAACACTTGACAGCCCGTACAAATTTGGGCACCCAAGAGTTTAGGGAAAACACAAAGAAATAAACTCTGGGTCAGTCATGGGAATGGTGTGAGTAAATTCCAACCATATCGTTTAACTTTGAAAAATCCTTTGAAAGAAATGTAATAGTAAGACCAGCCCACACATAAACACGGACGGTTTTTACCTTACTATAACATAAATATTTTGATATCAAAATCCAATGATATTATAATAATGTCTAATCAATATAAATAACCAAATAGTAGAACGCTAGCATCTCACGCTCTACATATATAATATAAAATCAAAAACCGCAAGGCGCTTATTGGAGATTGGATTCCAACTATGACAAGGTATGGGACCACCTCTCGATCAGTGTACTCTAGAGGGGATACACTGGGGTACAACAAGAACATCTTGCAACCCGGCCCATACATGACCGACAACTCATTTCTCTTGGGTTTATCGAATATATTGTCACCTACGGTTGGGCCCATATAACCGTTATCCGGAGATACAGAAACAAAAGAAGAACAAATACAAATTTTCTCTAGATGGTGATAATACACCCTAATGGGAATGACCCACATAGCCATGCTGCCTGCCCGATTTTTGTCATTTCCTGGTTGTAAGGCTTGAGGCTATGTCTATCTTTTCAGGACATCTTTCCACCATTCACTTTGAATGCCACATCGTCAAACCCGTCAATTCACTAATAGATTTCCAAAAATATCACGGGTATAATAAGCTAAAAGGAACGAATTCCTCCGCCACCAGACGTAATACCTTTAAGAGATCAATCGTAAGTGATTTGTTAGGTATACTCTGTCAGACACTCATCCATACAAGTTGTCCTGGGACTGGACAAATTGAAAGCACCATTCCAGAATAGAACAACCCTTGCATTTCACTCCTTCAATTATCTTCAGCATAATCTAATTCGCAGCGCCTATGCCTGTACGGAGTGGTTTTCGGATAATAAATCCAACCGATCTCTCTGTATCAACAACGATGGTCAAAACACTTCGATAGTCGGTTATTTAACTATCAAAATAAAAACAAACATCCATTCTAATGTATAACTAAACATCATACAATCACGGGCGCTTTTATTTAACATTCGTTTTTATTATCCAAATTTCTATATCTTACCGGATATTTCCCAAAACCCGTTTAGCCCTTCACATTTCTTGGAAAACATTCTCAGTTATTATAGACTTTTATTCTCCCATGTTCTAGAAAATATATGTTATTAACGTTCGAAACATTTCCATTCTTTTCACATTCTTTATTTTCTACACTTGGATAATATACCCTACCTAAAATGAAAAAAAATATTTCCAATTTCATTACAAATATTTTAGTCTACCAAACGTTCACTTTTAAAACATTATTCGCTTTAAAATGTGAATATCATACCTACTATAGAAATCTGAACACCTTTATCAAATAACTCTATATTCTAGTAATAAATACCTTTATCTCGTTTACTGAAATCTCTTCATAATTTTATATTTTCATTCCACTTTAAGAACTCTGTTTCTAAGTCGACTTCTTGCTAAATCAATATCATGTTTATAACTAAATATTGATTACATATCCTTATTCTAATCTATTGGTTCAAAAATAAATATTAACTTATCCTATCAGATTATAATTCCTAAAAATAATTTACTTTAATACATTCGACATCGTCGGATTATAGTTCCGATTCCAAATAGTGTTATATATAAAAATCACGCTTAAGCTTGGTCAACAACGTTAATTTATAATTACAGTTAAAAACTCGCAATGCACTGCGATATTCCCTTTATAACTAATCTCGACATAACAGTCACGCTTAAGCCTAGTCAACAATGTTATTTTATCGTTATAGTTTAAAGACTTACTATACGCTGCAATACCCCTTTTATAACTAATCTGGACATCTCTTTTTGTAACAAACTGATACCATTCCTCGATAATAGTGAAGCCTTCAAGTTGGGGTATTTTATTACCTCTCAGTCCTTGATCGACAATGTCCTTATCTTACAACAGATATAAGTCTGTAACTCTAAACTCCTTATTACTTATAGTATCCCTCAAACCTTATTTCTTGTTTTATTTGGAATATGGTTTTATAACACCATATTCAAACTTCGAAATCTCTGTTGTTTATGATTATTTATATTAAACATTAACTCTTCGCTTTCCCCATTCCACAGTTCTATTTATAACTTCTTAAATTAACAAGGTAATTAAATCTCATTAATTTTGATTAATTTATATCTAAACTATTTTCATTAGATTAATTAAAGACCAATTAATCTAAAAATCATTTTCCAAATAACAGTTGAAAAAATCAACTTCATTCCATCGGTAAATTCGTCAACTGATTTTAATTACTTCTTACCATTAGATTAATATAATTAATCTAATAATATTTCTTAACTGTTTGCTTTTAAAATAATTATCCAAATTATTTACTCGTAGGAAAATTTCAGCTTAATAACTTATTTAAATGTCAATTAATCATTTATATTAACTTCATAAAATAAACTATAAAATACTAGTTTACAATAGAACTTCTATTATAAGTTAAACATCTCTTAAATTATAAAAATATAATTTTTATAATTATCATCATTGATTTTCCTGACGGCCAATAAACTTCTTAACCAAACGATGGATTTATGGCCAGTTGCTGCCACTTTCTTAATCATATCGTCTATGTAAGTAATATACAACCAACAGTACAGATAAATATTGTGGAATCCGGTTGGATTCCTCCAACCGGTTTCCCGCATCCACAGATGTTAGTCCGTACAATTTACACTAATTTCATACTAGGGAATCTTATAACCGATGGAATCAGTATCCAATCCGTGATGTGTATATATGCAACGATATGTATATATTTCAACCAATTTAATTGTAATTTACCTAAAAAACCATCACACAACATTCAAACAACATTAAAATATAATTATAATATTTTAAAATAGCTCAGAGATAGTGAATTTACTCACCTTGGCGCGTTAACCGTTAAATAACGATTTGCGTCAGTCAATTTCCTTTTGAAAATCCGTACAGTCCAGTTTCTTCCTATCCATGATTTTGAGCACTGTTAATCCCTTTCTCCTAAACGTCCCCTTTTCCCCCGGTGAAGACAGTGTTCCACTTGTTACTTCATAGCTACGACTGTATCACCAAACAGTACATCCACCGAAATCAGTTCACCACCGTGCTTTACAAATCAATTTAACTACATCATTCTCCGCTAATTCACCACTGCTCACCTCTGAGCAATTTACAGCTCTGTAGCCCATCATCCCATCATTACTCCCACTTCGTACAGTTCGTCGGTGTCTTCCCCAATCCTTCATCGCCTGTATATGTTCGCTACAGCGGAAGTAGCGACAACAATTTACATAGAACCTTCCAACGAAATCCACGTGAGCTCCAGTACACCCATATACATCGCAACCCACTTCCTAATTTCCACGTCAATTACTTCAAATTCTAATCCTTCTGCTGGTGTGACCATACAAGATGCAAGTGAAACTATGCCAAAAGCTACAGCTCCTATTGTTTCCTCTAGTGGAACCATTCAAGATGCAAGTGATGTCTCCTCTGTCTTCCCATTCCAAAAACGCTGCTTGCTCCTAATATAACACACACAGAACTTTGAAAAAAGATTCCAACATCTTTTGCACCAAATCCTCGAGACCAATGTCGAACAATATTACACTGCATTTGAGCGCAACAACAGTCTCCAGTATTCTTGATCTTCTAGTGAAAAATGCACTTCCTACATCTCCCAAATTGGCAGACTCCAGTTCCTTTTCCCATGTGACTCAACTCCAATAAGCACTGTTTCTATTTCTTCACCATCCATGCAAGTCCTGTACAATACGCAACGTCCCTGCCATACATCCCATCTCTCTCCTTTCTTTCACGTCCCCTTACTGTCTTTCGTATGCACATCACCTCCGCACCATGTTTTTACACAACACAGTACTTCTCTTTCCAACAACAACGTTAGTTTGCTTCTCCCTTTTATCACCATTTTTATAACCATTTTATTCCAAGCATTCACCAATAAAACCGCTTGGACACTGCTTAACCTCACGTGAACTTTGATCCGCTTCCCCTTCTCCCTGAGTATTTTCCTCAAGCTTCCCATCACGTCTTGAATTCGAACTGCACTTGTATATTTCGAGCATGCTACAGTATTTCTTTCTTCTTATTTGATGTAATACATTTCCAGAAACACACACAAGAAAATAATGTGTTGATCTCCTCCTGCTCCATATATTTTCGCAACTTACTATGAACCCTAGGACTCGATTTCTTCACGGATCCTTGTTTCGAGATTTACAAAGGAGAATGGGATTAAATTTCTATTTTTGGCCGCCATTAAAATGTTGACTTGAGTTTGTTTCTCCGTGAAAGCTCAAAGAACGAAGATTCACTGTCTGTGTATTTATAGTGTTTTCGGATCCTATATGGCAAAGGAAATGGTACAACATAGATCAGTGTAGGCATGTTCTTAGGTTCCATTTTAGAACTGTAGCATATATTTTCTCTTCGGCACGAAGTTACATGACGAGGTAGGACTACGTCTATGAATTTTAGGGTGATATAGGATGTCTTGTATGATCATAGAGTGATGGTTTTAAAAACATAGCTCTGCGGAAAAATATATGGCTATGTACGTTTGCTTCTTTAGCTTACATGTCCAGTTTCGGATAGGTGACAATTCATGTGTCTTAGGTTAGAATAGACGATATTTCCCACATATAGCTTTGCAGAAGACAACCACACATGTTCCTTGGTTTACTTTAGGTGGAAGACTCCCTTTTTATATTTATTATTTTATTTTGATGAGAAGCCAATAAACGATCGGCTACTTTTGTACTGAAGCCTGAGAAGAAACGAGGGACAGATATATTTATAAAGTTTTAATGTCGTGGTGATCAGGTTTCGTACACTATATAGTATATTTTATTTAGGTATAACTATGTGATATGTAATCTTAGGTAGTTGCGTGATTTGAGAGGGTAGCTGTGATAGAATAGACTTCTTAGTTTCACATCTTGTTGCTTGCGTGAAAGTCGGTTGTGCAAATTCCTTCACCTGTAAGCTAAAGATATTTGCATGTATATTTCGTGGAAGATAGGCTTGATATGTACCTTTGTGCTGAGAAGGTATGGTGCAAGTGTACTGCTGCATGTGTGGCACGACTTCTGTAGTATTTCTTTTGCAGAAAGAATGGAGATGTTCTGATCAAAGAACATAGGGATAGTATGTCTAAATTTTAGGGTGGCTTAGGCTGACACAAGATAAATATTTCATGCGAGCTGGTTATACAAAAATGAAGTGTATTTGTGGTTTAAAATTTTAATGTATCGTGTTACGTAATACTTCGTTCCTATTTGAGCTGCTACAGACAAGAATAAAATTACAGTCATGTCTAGCGAGGTGCCACGATCCCAAAAATATAATAATATCGGTAGGTTAACTCATATTGTGAAACCCCAAAATATTGATATAGGGTGCAAACTACTCCAAATAAAAAGTTGTGTATTTAATTAATTAAAAATTACAAAAAAATTCTAAAAATTAAATTATCACTACGTCTCAAAGAATCTTGTCTAAATTCGAAACCGATATCCAGTTATATCAAATTAACCGTTACGGTCAATAAACGATTCTATAGCGATTATTTGGAAATTTGATTTGGACATAACTCACAATTTGTAATACGAAATCTTGGTTTTTCACTTCCACTAGAAAAATACAGTTCAACAGATTCCAACATTTCTTATTTCGAAGAAATCCGACTAATAACGGATCTTGTACACTCAGTCGAAGTTCAAAGGGTTAAATTACGAACTGCCGTGATATTACGGGCTCGATTATATTTAATATATATTTTTATACGTTCAACTTCGTTTTAATTAATATATAAATCCACTTATATTATGAATTCAATATTTAAACTGATTTAAATATTCAAATACAAATCGATAAAAATGCGGGACCTTGCATTCCTTCCCCCTTAAAAGAATTTCGTCCCCGAAATTACTAAGGTAGGGAAAATGATATTAATCCTATCATAACTAGATTAAAAGTCTTTTGTTTTACTTCTTGATTCCAGTTTCATTTGAATCAGTTTATTTTAATTAGAATATTATTTCATTATTCACGAATATTTTTAGGAATTCCGAAAATATTCTAACACCTTAAATATCCGAGCATCTCCTATGCACGGTCAATCGGTACTACTACAACACGCCATTCTGGGCCTTCTCCACCCTACAAGAAAATTTATAACTAAGCGGCTTTCCAAATAGGCTCATAATTCTCATATCCAAATTTAACATAAACTTGTACCTTTTGTCGGGCATTCAACTTTATCTCTTTCTACCAATTCAGCCTATATTCCAGAATTCCAATTGATCTCCACATAGTTTATCTTCAATCTCCATCAATTCGCTTTTACCGAGATAAATTTCATTTCAGCTCCAGCTATATTCTAAATTCCAAATTCTTCCTCAATAATACATTTACATAACCAAGTTATGTTCCATTCCAATGTTTTATTTCCCATATTTAATTACTTCACCAATTTTAAATTCTATTCCAATACGACTTTCCACTTAATTGGCTTCAATTCTATTTCAATTTTATTTAACTTAGTTTCAAGTTAAATTCAAATTTATTCACTTATATCATTTCAATAAATTTAACTTCACATTTTAGAATTCAGATTCCTGGGTTTTATCTCAAATTAATTTCGTCCTGGGAGTTTAAACAGCTTTTCTTTTCAAAAATCAAATGCTTCTTTTCGGAAATCAAAACAACTTGTTTTCTCAAATAATCCAAAAAAAGACTCTTTGGTAGTAATCCGTCACTTAGAAACTCGAAAATGAACACCGACGATGGTCGACTTCATCATTGGAATTATTTTCCAGCTACCGAAGTGAGTTCAATACTATTCAAAACTCGTTTTAAAACACTTTTATTTTATTTCAAAATGCTTGGAAAACATTTCCAAATCTCTCCAGGATTTTAAATTTTCCATATGTCCCATTCAAAATTCATTTACAACACCTTTCCAAGTTTCTACAGTTTTATTTCGATTCTGGTTTTAAATTCAGATTTAGTTCATCTGATTTTGCATATTATGCTTATATAATATTTTGACTGGTTATTTGTATAACCAACTCAATTATAAATCTTATTTGATCATAATAACGATCAACACTATAATAATCTCAAGATATATATTCCTGTTTATATCAAAATATATTTTGGGTAAAATTTATTTCATTTACCCAGCTTTTTAAACCAATATTGTGTCGAATTACTCTGTTCAAGAGTTTAGAAACACCTATCGACGCAGTTTGCATTACTATTTCGATCAGAATTCATAAACCACTCGACTGACCAGTCAACACAATATAAAACAGTTTTTATATTAATTTACAAATACGCGCTCATATATATACACTCCAACTCAATCTAGAGTATTACTAACTCCATCTCTATTGAGTTACGCCATAGAGCCAAGTTAATCCATTAACCTTCAGCTCTGATACCAACTGTAAAGGCCCGTAAATCCATACCAATTTGAGCTGACTAATATCCCACACATTCAACTCAAAGTGCACGAAAATACATATCTTTAATATAACGAAGTTAGAGGATGAGATAGGAAAGATAGAACTTATAGAATAAAAGAACAAGAAGAACATCAAAATCAGAGTAAACACGAATCTCACAGCGGAACGAATAACATATATTACATAACTTTGGAATACAAATCTGAATTTGTATACATACCATATTAGAGTATAATTCATACACATTACAGCGGAAATAATCTCTACATAACTAATGGTGAAGCCCCCTGCTTCGAGCTCCTCCAAGTGAATCTGCAAAATCCTGAAACACTTGACTACCCGTACAAATTTGGGCACCCAAGAGTTTAGGGAAAACACAAACAAATAAACTATGGGTCAGTCATGGGACTGGTGCGAGTAAATTCCAACCATATCGTTTAATTTTGAAAAATCCTTTAAAAGAAAAGTAATAGTAAGACCAGCCCACATATAAACACGGACGGTTTTTACCATACTATAACCCAAATATTTTGATATCAAGATCCAGTGATATTATAATAATGTCTAATCAATATAAATAACCAAATAGTAGAACGCTTGCATCTCACGCTCTACATATATAATATAAAATCAAAAACCGCAGGGCGCTTATCGGAGATTGGATTCCAACTATGACAAGGTATGGGACCACCTCCCGATCAGTGTACTCTGGAGGGGATACACTAGGGTTCAACAAGAACATCTTACAACCCGGCCCACACATGACCGACCACTCATTTCTCTTGAGTGTATCGAATATATTGTCACCTACGGTTGGGCCCATATAACCGTTATCCGAAGATACAGAAACAAAAGAAGAACAAGTACGAATTTTCTCTAGATGGTGAAATTACACCCTAATGGGAATGACCCACATAGCCATGCTGCCTGCCCGATTTTTGTCATTTCCTGGTTGTGAGGCTTGAGGCTATTTCTATCTTTTCAGAACATCTGTCCACCATTCACATCGAATGCCACATCATCAAACCCGTCAATTCACTGATCGATTTCCAAAAATATCATGGGTATAAAAAGCTAAGAGGAACGAATTCCTCCGCCACCAGACGTAATACCTTTAAGAGATCAATCGTACGTGATTTGTTAGGTATACTCTGTCAGACACTCGTCCATACTAGTTGTCCTAAGACTGGACAAACAGAAAGCACCATTCTGGAAAGAACAACCCTTGCATTTCACTCCTTCAATTATCTTCAGCATAATCTAATTTGCAGCGCCTATGCCTATACGGAGTGGTTTTCGGATAATAAATCCAACCGATCTCTCTGTATCGACAACGATGGTCAAAACACTTCGATAGTCGGTTACTTAACTATCGAAGTAAAAACAAACATCCATTCTAATGTATAACTAAACATCATACAATCACGGGCGCTTTTATTTAACATTCGTTTTTATTATCCAAATTTCTATATCTTACCAGATATTTCCCAAAACTCGTTTAGCCCTTCACATATCTTGGAAAACATTCCCAGTTATTATAGACTCTTATTCTCCCATGTTCTAGAAAATATACGTTATTAACGTTCGAAACATTTCCATTGTTTTCACATTCTTTAATTTCTACACTTGGATAATATACCCTACCTAAAATGAAAAAAATATTTCCAATTTCGTTACAAATATTTTAATCTGCCAAACGTTCACTTTTAGAACATTATTTACTTTAAAATGTGAATATCATACCTATTATCGAAATCTGAACACCTTTATCAAATAACTTTTTATTTGAGTAATAAATACCTTTATCTCGTTTACCAAAATCTCTTCATAATTTTATATTTTCATTCCACTTTAAAAACTCTGTTTCTAAGTCGACTTCTTGCTAAATCAATATCATGTTTATAACTAAATATTGATTACATATCCTTATTCTAATCTATTGGTTCAAAACTAAATATTAACTTATCCTATCAGATTATAATTCCTAAAAATAATTTACTTTAATACATTCGACATCGTCGGATTATAGTTCCAATTCCTAGTAGTGTTATACATAAAAATCACTCTTAAGCTTGGTCAACAACGTTAATTTATCGTTACAGTTCAAAACTCGCAATGCGCTGCGACATCCCCTTTATAACCAATCTCGACATAACAATCACGCTTAAGCCTAGTCAACAATGTTATTTTATCGTTATAGTTCAAAGACTTACTATACGCTGTAATATCCCTTTTATAACTAATCTTGACATCTTTTTTCATTACAAACTGATACCATTCCCCTATAATAGTGAAGCCGTTCAAGTGGGGGTATTTTATTACCTCTCAGACCTTGATCGACAACGTTCTTATCTTACAACAGATATAAGTCTGTAACTCTAAACTCCTTATTACTTATAGTATCCCTCAAACCGTATTTCTTGTTTTATTTGGAATATGGTTTTATAACACCATATTCATACTTCGAAATCTCTGTTGTTTATGATCATTTATATTAAACATTTACTCTTCGCTTTCCCTATTCCATAGTTCTATTTATAGCTTCTTAAATTAACAAGGTAATTAAATCTCATTAATTTTCATTAATTTATATCTAAACTATTTTCATTAGATTAATTAAAGACCAATTAATCTAAAAATCATTTTCCAAATAACAGTTGATTAAATCAAATTCATTCCATCAGTAAATTTGCTAACTGATTTTAGTTACTTCTTACCATTAGATTAATATTATTAATCTAATAATATTTCTTAACTATTTGCTTTTAAAATAATTATCCAAATTATTCACTCGTAGGATAATTTCAGCTTAATAACTTATTTAAATGTCAATTAATCGTTTATATTAACTTCATAAAATAAACTATAAAATACTAGTTTACAATAGAACTTCTATTATAAATTAAACTTCGCTTAAATTATAAAAATATAATTTTTATAATTATCATCGTTGATTTGCCTTACGGGCCAATAAACTTCTCAACCAAATGTTGGATTTATGGCCAGATGCTGCCACTTTCTTAATCGATATCATCTATTGATTTAATTAATATCCATAAAGCATTTAAATGTCATTTGGGTTCAAACAGTGCTTATATAAATAATATACAACCAACAGTACAGATAAATATTGTGGAATCCGGTTGGATTCCTCCAACCGGTTTCCCGCATCCACTGATGTTAGTCCATACAATTTACACTAATTTCATACTAGGGAATCTTATAACCGATGGAATCAGTATCCAATCCATGATGTGTATATATGCAACGATATGTATATATTGCAACCAATTTAATTGTAATTTACCTAAACAACTGTAACGACCCGGAAATCCGAGCCAATTTAAAAATTTTATTTTGGCAATTTTATTGAATTTTGAATATTTAAAATGAATTATTTTAAATAATATCAACGAGAAATTTATTTTGAATAGAATTCGAATGTATATATTTATTCGAATCGTTGTTAGAATATAAATATTTATTTATATATATAAAAGGAATTGAAAATGGCGCGGTAGTTCGATAATTCGATTTCAAATTTCAAATGAATGTGCCGGGTTCAAAATAAACCGGATTTTAGTGAAACCAAAAATATTTGAATCTAATTGACGATATCTTTCCAACGAATCAGAGAAATCGAAATTTCATAGTGGGAATCAAAAGGTATGTCCAGTTGAAATTTCAGAATAGTCGCTTTGGAATTTCGACCCTTAAAAATAGTCATTTTGCAAACGACCTCGGTTTTCGACGAAACCACTTTTGTTGGATTCGGGATGTCTAATTATTGCTAGGTTTCAAATTTCATAATTTTTAGAATCAATATGTGAGCGTGGCGAAGTTAAACGTGTTTTAACAGTTTAAATCAATTTGGGTCGAACAGAAAATGACCATTTTTCAAACGGTCTCAGAATTCGATGAAATTAGTTTCATTAGGATCGTATCATCAATACGAAGCTAGAAACAATTTTTCTGGAATTTTTAGAGTCCGTATGTGACCCCGGTAATTTGAAATGTGCGTTTAAATTGAATATATAAAGAATTATATTTTAAATTCAACGGAAACTGATCGTAACAGCCGAATTGGGTTACAAAACATATCCCATTGTGTTCGAAATATGGGTAATTAGCTAGGAGCGACAGTCATAGGGTTCGGTTTGGAGTTCGTATGCAAAAACACTTTTCATTGGAATTAAATAATATTTAAAAATTATAAAAGGTATAAATAACCCCTTGATTTCTCCAACCCTAGTCAAACGGGTTCAAACATTCTTCAGCCGCCAGTCAACAGAAATGGATGAATTAAAACCTCACTCGTTCCTCCCTCAAATTCGTGCGAGATAATTCGAATTAATTCATCATTTCAAAACCAAAATTAAAGAGCTTTTTGAGCTCGTCAAACCACTACAACTATGATCGGTTTTCATCAGGGGTTGAGCTCGATTTTCGAGCTGGAAGGCCGCGACTTTGCAAGGGTTTTGGTGGCGCGGGGGACCACCGGAGCTGGTGTCAATGGCAGGCGCAGGGCGGCGGCTTCGAGCTCTTCCACGAGAGCTACTCCGATCGATGCCTGATCCCCATGAGCAACGGTGGAGGTGTGGTTCCCGATTTGAGGTATCGGCATGAATGGGTTTTGGTGAGCCCTCTTCGATTTGGAAGCCTGGAGCGATGCAGGGCATTGTAGAAGAAGAATTACAGTGAAAGGAGATGAAGGTTTAAATTTTTTAACCTTTAATTAGTTACCTATTTAGCAATTCATTTAATCTTCTTAGCATTGCTCTTAAATGTGATATATATCAATGAATGACAAGGTAATTTTTCATATAAATAGTTTTAAATAAAATTATAATTTTTGTATATATAGGATTGTTCTAAAATATATATATATATAATTAGAATTGTTTATATATATATATATATATATATATATATATATATAGCGGTGTTTAAAAATGAAATTTTTATATCAATATATATTGTTTTAAAAATAAAAAGACTGTTGATTTAAAAATAAAAAGACTATTGTTTTAGAAATAAAAAGACTAGATTTTTAAAAAATATAAAGATGTGATTTTAAATATGAAAAGATTAGATTTTTATTAAAGAAAAGACGCGATTTTTATATGTATAACAAGAGGATAAATATTCGATTTTTATGAAGTTAAAAATATGATTTTTACATATATTATAGCGGTAATAAAAGTATGATTTTTATATTATGGAAAGAATAAAAATATGATTTTTATATTATAGAAAGAATAAAAATATGATTTTTATATTATAGAAAGAATAAAAATATAATTTTTATATTATGAAAAGAATAAAAATATGATTTTTATATTATGGAAAGAATAAAAATATGATTTTTATATTATAGAAAGATAAAAAATATGATTTTTATATTGGTAGAGTATTAAAAATATGATTTTTAATGTATAGAACATCATATTTAAGATGTGATTTTTATCTCTATAGCGTTGAAATAAAAATGTGATTTTTAATGTGAACATCGTGGAAAAGATTGTGTTGGAAGTACAGGCTAATCCAGACTATTTTCAATTTCAGAAATGTAATGGAGGAGTGGAACACCAAGGTGAGAACTTCTCACTTTTAATTTAATTTTCTAGTTAAAATATATACTAGGGTGCAGACGGTGTTTAGTAGCACCCGACACCCATCGTCCACAGACCATGGACGGCTTGTATGCTTGTTTGTTTGATTTTGATGTGTAGTTGATTGTGTGATGTGATGTGAAATGAAATAAAATATTTATATAGTTAAAAATATTTTATTGTTGAAAACAGAATTTTTAACGTGTATGTAAAATGAAATAAATATAAACAAATCGGACGATTTGTTTATATACACACATTTGACTGATATTGATTGGGACGATAAATTTTACACATCACCCAACTGCACAAATAAAATCGGTGTTTGATTGTTTGAAACCCTACACGGGTATTGGGATGATATATGACATACACTAATCCCAATAATTAGTTGTATGTCGATCGATTGATTGACAGACTGTTATGAGCGTTAAATATTTATATTCGATGCTTATACAGTGTAGAATGCACTTTGGATGATGGTTGATTATTTGTCATTGTTGATATATACATGCGTTGTACGGAAATTCATAGAAATAAAATCTATGGTAATTGATTGGGCCTCATTCCAGTTTTGAAAAAAAGGAATATTTGAAATAGAAATATTTGAAATAGAATATTTGAAAATAGAAATATATGAAGTCGTGTTGATTAGATTGATGCCATTTTGACGCGAACGATATTTATATCGACTTTATTCCTTTTTCAATGAATATTAAAAGTGATTTCGAAATTTGAATTATATTGAAAAGAATTGAAATTCGAATTAAATTGAAAAGAATTGAAATTCGAATTAAGTTGAAAAGAATTGAAATTCGAATTAAATTGAAAAGAATTGAAATTCGAATTAAACTGAATAGAATTGAAATTCGAATTAGATTGAAATAGAATTGAAATCGTTTTGAATTGAATTTAAAATGTATTGAAATTGAACTGAAAATCGATTTGAATTGAAATCAATTTAAAACGAATTTGTATGGGAAAATTCAACTTTGATTTGAATTTGAAAAGGAAGTTGAAATCGTTTTGAAAACGAATTTAAAACGATTTATAAAATTCGTTTTAAAAGGAAATCGACGAAGTATATATTATATATATAATATAATGGCCTGAATAGAACGCGCCGCGCCACGGTAGTTCGCGAATTTCGACCATTGACTTCGAACGGATATTACGGGAGATCCGACCGTCGGATTTTCCCAAAACCGGAACCGTTGGGTTCGTATCGAAACGGGCTTTCTAAAGAATATTATAAAATAGAAATCTAACGGTTGGATTTGGAATTATGTCCAAATCAAATTTGGAAAAGGTCGCTATAAGTGCACTTCGATGGCCGTAGATGGAAATCGACTGTACGGGCCTTGATAAAATTATTAAAAACATTAATAATTTGTGTAAAATCATAAAATGATTTGTGAAGAATTGGGATGAAAAATTCCATATTTGAAAAGATAAAAATTGTTTTTTTTATCAAAATGAACTAGTTTTGAACTAGAATTATAATTCTATTTATTTTTAAATAAATAAAGTGGATTTGAAATGGTTTTGAAAATAACCAGACTTTCCAATATATGAAGTGGAAATGGATTTGAATCGAAATTGTCTTTGGAATATTTCAATGTTGGATTTGGTGATTATACAGATATTGTTATAGAAATTTAAAAGATATATTTATATCGCTATTTCCAATACGATATTTGTTGGTCGTAGAATTTGATATTGAATATAAGCCGATATATTTTTCTATTCAGAGCCTTGTATTTAATATCAAATGTGATTTGGGTTTGTCGTGAATGGTGTCTTCATTAACACTGTTCTTAAGCCCAGTTGAGAAAAAGATTAAATATTTTTATTTAGATTTAATGAAGTGTACCTATTAAATAATATTTAATTGAAATTGAATTGAATTGATTTTTGGGTTTATCGTGAATAGTGTTTTAAATAACACTTATTCTTTAACCCGAAAATTGATGGAATGTGATTTTGGGTTGTCGTGAATGGTTTCTTCAATAATACTGTTCTTAGACACAAAGGAGTTAATAAAATCAGAAACTAACTGGAGATTAGTTAAGTTGAATGGTTTCTGGAGTATTGATCTGATGTTGGTTTCGGCCTTCGGGGTTAATACTTAGGGAATTGCTCACTTGCTAATTTACGGTTAGGGACTGATTGAAATGGAATGTGATTTTGGGTTTATCGTGAACCGTGTTTTAAATGACACTGATTCTTTAACCCAGTCAAAGATTAAAACTAAGTGGAGTTTTAATGAATCTTTAATTAGATTGAAAAGATCGAGAATGGAGTATCACTAGTTTTGCTCTAGGCGATAGTTAAATCTTTACTTAGATTTGAACGTGAAATGGTAATTGAATTTACCGATAACACCGTGGTGTTAGATATGAAGTATTACCAGTTTTACTTCATGGGATGAATAGGCTGGGATTGGGAAATTAAAATAAATGATTACTTCGGCGTGGTTCGCTAATCCCGACTAGTTTGAAGTGATATTCAAAGGATGATTAAAGAATAAATTTAAAAGAATTTATCTTTGATAAAATTAATGGGAACCTTTCCCTAAGAATGTGAAATTTAGAAACTAACTATAGGTTAGCTAAGCAGAACGGTTTCCTGGGTATTGATCTTATGTTGGTTTCGGCCTTCGAGGTTGATATTTGGGGAATTATTCTCTGGTTAATTTACGGTTAGCGACTGATGAATTGGAATGAGGCGTATGTTGTGTTTGTGTAACACTTATTTATTATATACGCGGGTTATTCAGAAAGACCGGGTTTATCCCAGTCTGAATAACTAATTCGACGATTAGTCGAACATGAAGACGATGGTTGAAGACCGGAGGTCTTCACGTCATTTTGATAATTACTGATGATCTTGATTGGGTCGTACACCCAAGAAGAGGGAATCAGTTGGTGATCGTCCAGACGTACTTGGAGATCGATGGATATGCGGGGTACTAGGTGCCTCCGATTTCGTTTATACCCAGAACGAACTTGTAAATGGACTATGTGTCTGACATTGGATTTCAGTCTGTGTGATTGATATCTATTAAACATATATCTGTTTGGCGGCGGAGAATTTATTCTCTTGCTTAACGCCCTTCTCTGAGACGTACGAGCTCAGGGGTTATATATTGATGGATATCCATCGCATGGAGTGAATTTCCTATGTGGCATGCCTAAGTGGCAATTGATCAAGGCTTCTGTTGAAAAGCAAAGTCTTGTGGTTGATGATAAAAGCACGGCCGGTGTGGCATAGCTTTGTGTAATGTGAATTCACGAGCCTCACACCCCGGTTGTGAACCAGAAAAGGGAGAGGACATCAGGGAGGGCATGCGTTTCCTTCTAGCTAGAAGCTGCGTCAGTGGTTTTACACGCCCTGACGAGTTTGACTTATGTTGTTGTTGCTGTTGCGAGACGCCTCAGATATATCGGTGACTATGTGAAGCCGATGGAGTCATTTGTTGGCTCATTTACGCCCCAAAGTGCGGGGAAACGTAGTGTTCAGGCATAATAATCCACATCGGTGGACCGGCCCTGACGATCCAAGGGTCGATGCATTCTGTCCGTGAGACATGGGCTATATTGTCTCGAATTTGGTAGAGGACGATCCCTTGCCACGGTTCATAGATGGAAATCCAACTTCCAATACGTGACACTTGCGGTTTTGATTGTAGAACCTAGTATGGCGTCATAGTAGCATGGGATACTATGCCGTCTATGATTGATATTTATGATTGAAGTTGTTTTGACACTTTATACTATAATACTATCAAAATAATCTGTTTTAAATGTACCAAGCATGTTTGGCTATTATAAGGGAAAACCCTATCCCTCGGCTTGCGTTGCATTGTGTGATAGGACCTGGGTCTTATAATAGCTTCATTTTTTCTTTATTTAGCATTGCGCTGTTTGTTTTATGCAATGGTATTCTTGGGAGGAAACCCGTTCCGTATTATACGGCGTGGTCCCTTGATTTACCTAACTTTAAAATAAAGATTAATAACTGTTTTTAGTTCTCACACCAGTCACATGACTGACCAGGAGTTTATTTTTTTAACCTAAACTCTGGGTGCCCTTATTTTGACACGGGCAGCTAGTAGTTTTGGTTTTGCAAATTTATATTCACAGGATCTTGATCTACAGCTGGAACGATATCCGGAAAGCTTTGTATCCGTATATCTCCTTCAGTTGTGTATTGTATTATTTTCCGCTGCTATGTAATGTATTGTAATCTCTGATATTATTCTGGTGCATATTATTTGTTTTTACTCTGTATATTCTTGTATTCTAATGGAATTGTTGTAATCAACAATGAAATGTTCTTCTGTCTGTGTTCTTTTGTGTGTTGTCCTCAACTCAATCCGGGCTTTCCTTACCGGGGGAAGTTCGGGTTGTTTCAGCTGGTATCAGAGCTTTGGTTTACAAAGCTCAGAGAACAAGACACATTAGAACCAAACGAAAGAATTCATCAGAGATTGGATTAGTAATATCCAATGGGAATGACTCGTTAGAGATGGGATCAGTAGTGTAATAACCCGGAAATTCTGAACCAGTTTAAAATTTTTATTTTGGCAATTTTAGCGAATTTTGAATATTTAAAATAGATTATTTTAAATAATATCGACGGGAAATTTATTTTGAATATAATTCGAACGTATATATTATATACGCCGTCGTTAGAATATAAATATTTATATATAATTATAAATAGAATTGAAAATGGCGCGGTAGTTCGATAATTCGATTTAAAACTTCAATTGAATGTACCGGGTGCAAAACAATCCGGATTTTAGTAAAACTAAATACAGTAGGATCTAAGTGATGATATATTTCCAACGAATCCGACAAATCGAGATTTCATAACGGGAATCAAAAGATATGTCCGGTTGAAAATTCTGAATAGTCGCTATGGAATTCAGGCCCTTAAAAATGGACAATTTGCAAATGACCACGGATCTCGACGAAACCAGTTTTGTTGGGTCCGTGATGTCGAATTATTGCTAGATTCCAAATTTCATAATTTTTCGAATCAATATGTGAGCGTGGCAAAGGAAAACGCATTTGACCAGTTTCAATTGATTTTAATCGACTGGAAATTGGCCATTTTTCAAACGGTCTCAGAATTCGACGAAACTAGTTTTGTTAGGATCGTATCATCAATACGAAGATAGAAAATATTTTCTGGAATTTTTCTAGTTAGTATGTGACCCCGGTAAATTGAAATGTACGTTTAAAATTTAATATAAAGATTTAAATGTAAATTTAACGGAAACTGATCGTAACGTTCGAATCAGCTTACGATGCATATCCTATTGTGTTCGGAATGGGGGTAAAACGCTATAGACGACAGGCGGTGGACCTCGTTTAGAGGTCGTATGTAAAAGTCAACTTTTTCATAAATAATTAAAAAAATATTTAAAACACTCTCTCTCCCTCTCCCCCTATTTCTCTATGCCCCCCCCCCCCCCCACGTTCATTCTTCAGAATCGAATAAAAGGAAAAAAAAACAAATCGCAGCCTCCAAGCGCAACCCCCTCCCCTCGACCGACGCCAGACCCCCCCTCCCAACGCCTGCCGCCGACCCCCTTTCCCCCCGAAACCCCCTGCCTCGCGATTCGAACCCCCCCTTTTCCGATCCGCCTCCGCCTGGCACCAGGAGCCACCGCCTTCCCCCTCCAATCGGACCCCCACCACCGCGCCGAACCCCTCCTCGCCACCTCCACCTGCGAGCAGCCTCCAACACCCCTCCTACACTTCAACGCAGTGAGTCTTCTTGTTTTTTTTATATAAATACATAAAAGTCTGTTTTGTTTGTTTATTTATATGAAATCTTCGAATTTTTATTTGATAAAGACAGAATTTTTATTTTAGTATAGCATTAAAAACTGATTTCTTTAATTTATAAAACTTGTTTTCTTGGTAGAATAAAAGTTATAATTTGTAAATAGAAAAGATATGATTTTTACAATAAAGAGAGATGAAAGATTATATATTTTTTATATACGTATAAAAGAAAAAAAAAATAATTTTGATATGAGTAGAAAGTTGAAAATATGATCTTTATAAGGTAGCGGTATTAAAAATATAATCTTTTATGTGCAAAAGACGTTATAAAAATATAATTTTTACATGATAGGAATATTAGGAATACCATCTTTATATGTGTAGAAAAATAAAAATGTGATTTTTAAAATCTATATTTTTGAAAAGGCGAAATCTTTATTTTTATAAAGGCGAAATCTTTATTTTTATAAAGGCGAAATCTATATTTTTGAAAAGGCGAAATCTATATTTTTGAAAAGGCGAAATCTATATTTTTGAAATGGAATTTTTATCTATATGAATAGCGAAATAAAAATTTGATTTTTATATATTGAATAGCATTATAAAAATTCGATTTTTATATATTGAATAGCGAAGTAAAAATTCGATTTTTATATATGGAATAGAGAAATAAAAATGTGATTTTTATATATATAGTGACTAGCGGGCAATGAAAGCGACAAAAGGCGAGAATGGCGAAGATTTCTATCAATGAAGTGCCGTGGAGTTAGGATAGCTTTCGGTGAGAATTTCTCACTCTTCAATTTCTTTTCTAGTTATATATATATATACTAGGATGCAGATGGTGTTTAGTAGCACCCGACACAATCGTCCACAGACCATGGACTTGTTTGTTTGATTGCAAAAATTGGTTAGATTATTTGGTTTGAATTGAATTGTTTGGTGAAATGAATGGATATGATTGATGTGTGAATGACGTGGGCCTTCACTAGACCGGGGATAAGGCTAGGCCTCGTCCCGTTTCTAGTATCGTGCCGTTATGCCGCCGAAATTTTCTAAAATATGTTAGAAAAATAAAAATATCATTTTAATTGTGTAAATGAACTGAATAGAAATTCATGTGTTGAAATAAAATATTTTATCGTTAAAAATATAATTTTTAACGTAGAAGTGAATAAAATAAAATATTCATTTACAAACCGGACGGTTTGTTTATGTACACCGATTTGACTGACATTGATTGGGACGATAAATTTTACACATCGCCCAACTGCACAAATGAAATCTATGTTTGATTGTTTGAAACCCCACACGGGTGTTCGGATGAAATTTGAAGTTCACTCATCCTGATTGATTAAATATGTCGATCGATTGATTGACAGGCTGTTATAAGCGTTAGACATCTATATTTGACGCTTATACAGTATAGTGCACTTTGGTTGATGGTTGATTATTTTTCAATGCTGTTATATACGTGTGATGTATGAAAATCCATATAATTAATATTATATGGTGATTGATTGGGCCTCATTCCAATCGGGAAAATAAAGAATATTATAAAATAAATGTTCATGTGTTGACTGTACTCATTCGTGAGATTAGTCATGTGTTGAACGTAATATTTTAACAGTAAAATTTATATCTTTATCACTATAAAATAAAGGTTCATGTGTTGACTGTACTCATCCGTTGAGATTAGTCATGTGTTGAACGTAATATTTTAATAATAAAATTTGCATCTTTATCAATATAAAATAAAGGTTCATGTGTTGGCAGTACTCATCCGTTGAGATTGGTCATGTGTTGAACGAAATATTTTGATAATAACAAATATTTTGATAATAGGAAATATTTGAAATAGAATATTTGAAAATAGAAATATGTGAAGCCGTGTTGACTAGATTGACGCCATTTTGACGTGAACGATGTTTATATCAATTTTATTCATTTCGAAATGAATTGAATATAAAACGATTTCGAAATTAATTGAATTGAAAACGATTTCGAAATGAATCGAATATAAAATGATTTCGAAATGAATTGAATATAAGACGATTTCGAATTAAATTGAATAGAAAATAAATTGATCAGAAAACGAATTTGATTTAAATTGATCAGAAAACGAATTTGATTTAAGTCGAATAGAAAACGAATTTGATTTAAGTCGAATAGAAAACCAATTTGAATTGAATCGAATAGAAAACCAATTTGAATTGAACCGAATAGAAAACCAATTTGAATTGAATCGAATAGAAAACCAATTTGAATTGAATCGAATAGAAAACGACTTTGAAATTGAATTGAATTGAAAAAGAATTCAAATTGAATTGAAAGCGAATTGGAATAAATTCAAATTGAATTGAAATTTGAATTGAATAGAAATGAATTTTAAAACGAATTTATAAAGAAGAATTCAATTTTGCTTTGAATTGAAATGGAAGTTGAAATTGTTTTTGAAACGAATTTAAACTTAGTTATAAAATTCGTTTTAAATAGAAATCGACGAAATATATATTATATATATTATATATATAATATAATGGCCTGAATAGAACGCGCCGCGCCGCGGCAGTTCGCGAATTTCGACCATTTACTTCGAACGGACATTACGGGAGATCCGACCGTCGGATTCTCCTAAAACCAGAACCGTTGGGTTCGTATCGAAAAGAGCTTTCTAACGAATATTAGGAATTTGAAATCTAACGGTTGGATTTGGAGATACGTCCAAATCAAATTCAGAAAACGTCGCTGTAAGTGCAGTTCGATGGCCATTGTTGGAAATCGACTGTACGGGCCTTGATAAAATTATTAAAAATATCAATAATTTGTGTAAAATTGGGATGAAAAACTCCATATTTGAAAAGATAAAAATAGATTCTTATCAAAATGAACTAGCTTGAACTCAATTTAAAACCCGATTTTTATTTTTTAAATAAATAAATTAGATTTAAAAAGGGGTTTTAAATAATCGGAATTCCTAATATATTTGATTTGAATTGAACTAGAATTGATTTGTGGTTTTATCGTGAACTGTGTTTTAAACAACACTAGTTCTTTAACCCGATGATAAATAGAATGTGATTTGGGTTTGTCGTGAACTGTGTTTTAAATAACACCTAGTTCTTTAACCCAGTAAAAGGAGTTTTAACGAATCTGCAATTAAATTGAAATGTGAATAGATAATCTGAATTATCAAATTTGGAAAATGAGCGAGAATGGAGTATCGCCAGTTTTGCTCCAAAGCGATAGTTAAATCTTTAATTAGATTTGAACGTGAAATGGTAATTAATTTTACCGACAACACTGTGGTGTTAGATGTGAAGTACTACCAGTTTTGCTTCATGGGATGAATAGGTTGGGATTGGAAAATAAAATAAATAATTACTTCGTTGTGGTTCGCTAATCTTGACTAGTTCAGAAAACCATAATTTGGTTTGAAACGACATCCAAAGGAAGATTAAAGGATAAATTTTAAAGTATTTACTTGGATAAAATTAATGGGAACCTTTCCCTAAGAATGTGATTTCATGAATAAAAAGGATATTCTGCATTGGAATGAGGCGTATGTTGTGTTTGTGTAACATTTGTTTTTAATATACGCGGGTTGTTCGGAAAGTCCGGGTTTATACCCATTCTGAATAACCGGTTCGACGATAAGTCGAAGATGAAGACGGTGGTCGAAGACCGGAAGTCTTCACATCGTTTGGATAATTACTGATGATCCTGATTGGGCTGTACACCCAAGAGGATGGAAATAGTTGGTGGTCGTCCAGACGTACTTGGAGATGGATGGATATGCGAGGAAAGTGCCTCCGGTTTCGTTCAGACCCAGAACGAACTTGTAAATGGATTGTGTGTCTGACATTGGATTTTATTCTGTGTTGATTGATTTCTGTTAAATATATATCTGTTTGGCGGCGGAGAATTTATTCTCTTGCTTAACGCCCTTCTCTGAGACGTACGAGCTTAGAGGTTATATATCGATAGATATCAATCGCATGGCATGAATTGCCTGTGTGGCATGCTGAGTTGCATAGATCAAGGCTTCTGTTGAAAAGCAAAGTCTTGTGGTTGATGATCAAAGCACGGCCTATGTGGCAGCTTTGTGTATAACGTGAATTCGCGAGCCTCACACCTCGGTATGAGTCAAAAACGGGATACGGACTGCAGGGAGAACACGACGTTTCTTTCTAGCTTTGGTGGTGTCAGTGACTTACCAACCCTGACATTTATATACTTTTCACCAATGTGGTTGTTGGATGAGGCGCCTCGATTTTAGGTCTGTAAGGACCGGGAAACGTGTGTTCAGGCATAATTAATCCTCTAACGTAAGTGAGGACTGGCCCTGAAGATCCAGGATTGCCCAGAGTGTGTAGTCCTGAGACATTTGCTAGAGTGTCTCGAACGCGGAGAGGCGCTTGCCCCTTGCCTCGACTCCTGACGGAAATCCAATTTCCAATACGAGATATTTCGGCTTTATTTGTAGAGCCTAGTATGGCGACATAGTAGCATGGGATGCTATGCCGTCTATGATTGATATTTATGATTGAAATTGTTTTGACACTATACACTTATTATAGTATCAAATGATTTGTTTTTAACGTAACAAGCATGTTTGGCTGTTATAAGGTAAAACCCTATCCTCCGGCTTGCGTTGCATAGTGTGATGGGACCTGGGTCTTATAATGGCTTCATTTTTCGAAAAAAAAGCATTGCGTTGTTTATTCTATGCACTGGTATTCTTGGGAGGAAACCCGTTCCGTGTTATACGGCGTGGTCCCTTGAATTACTCTCTTTTAAAATAAAGCTTTAAATAACTGTTTTAGTTCTCACACCAGTCACATGACTGACCTGGAGTTTATTGTTTTAACCTAAACTCTAGGTGCCCCTATTTTGCGCACGGGCAGCTAGTAGTTTTGGTTTTGCAGATTTATATTCACAGGATCCTGATTTGCAGCTGGAATGATATCCGGAAAGCTCTGTATCCGCATATCACCTTCAGTTGTGCTTTGTATTATTTTTTCCGCTGCTATGTAATTTATTGTAATCTCTGATATTTATCGAATGTAATTTGTTCATTTATACTCTGTATATTCGTGTATCTGATGGAATTGTTGTAATTAACAATGAAATGTTCTTCCGTCTGCGTTCATTTGTGTGTTGTTCTCAAAGTATCCGCTCTTTCCTTCACGGGGAAGTAACGGGTTCTTACAGTGGTATCAGAGCTTTGGTTTACAGAGCTCGAGAACAAAACACATTAGAACCATACTAAAGAATTCATCAGATATTGGATTAGAAATATCCAATTAGAAGGACTCGTTAGAGATAGGATCAGTAGTATCCTAGAACGAGTGTGAAGAGTATATTTTTTTCAAATGAAAACAATTTTGTTTAAAAAAAAATTAAATCGTTTAATACGTATTTGATTATTTATTTATTTTGAATTTGGACAATCTAGTATATAAAGGTTTTGCATATACGCGTCATGAACGTATATTCGAAGTTTTAATATACTGGATAGATATAGAATCATGCTCTAGTGGCCCGAAGATGATTCTGATGGTTGAGTACTCTTCGTCAGAATTTATATTCGTGTGACGAAGGTGTGATTTCTATATATTTCCATTAGACTGGTGTGAGAACCAAAATTATATAGTTAGAACACTTTGTTGTGAATTGGCATCAAAACAAGATTTTCAGTATATATATCAAAATTATGAATTTGAAAACTCTAATCCACTAATTGATTGATGTTTGTGTTGTTTGTTTGTTTGTTTGATAATTTCGAACCATTTATGCCTAATTGTATCAGATTTTGAACTGTATTGAAAATTGGTCGCATTTGCTTGCATATACATATACTTACATTGAACAGGTCATAGCAAGGAGGCTAGAGCCGAAGAATAAAATTTGTTTGCCCGACAAATAGGTACATGTTTACAACATAATTTACTGTTTTGTTTGGGTGATGATGACTTTATGAGCCTATTGGCTAGCCGCTTGGCTTTTTCTTTTTCTTTTTGAGATCAGAAGGCCTATATGGCAATTTCGGGATTTTCCCGTGGCTCCCGGTGCAGGGGAGGTTATGGCGAAATTTTTCAAAAATTTAGGGTGTTAGCCAAATTTTTGAAAATTTGAAAATTCTCAGAAACTGAAAAGTTGGAGAATGGAAACCAGATCGAACGTAGAGTTGATTAATCAAACCACTCTCGACTTTGTTCCTTTTCGGGTACGAAAAGTTTTAAGTGGCGGAGATTGTAATAACCCGGAAATTCTGAACCAGTTTAAAATTTTTATTTTGGCAATTTTAGCGAATTTTGAATATTTAAAATAGATTATTTTAAATAATATCGACGGGAAATTTATTTTGAATATAATTCGAACGTATATATTATATACGCCGTCGTTAGAATATAAATATTTATATATAATTATAAATAGAATTTAAAATGGCGCGGTAGTTCGATAATTCGATTTAAAACTTCAATTGAATGTACCGGGTGCAAAACAATCCGGATTTTAGTAAAACTGAAAAAAGTAGGATCTAATTGATGATATCTTTCCAACGAATCCGACAAATCGAGATTTCATAACGGGAATCAAAAGATACGTCCAGTTGAAAATTCTGAATAGTCGCTATGGAATCCAGGCCCTTAAAAATGGACATTTTGCAAATGACCACGGATCTCGACGAAACCAGTTTTGTTGGGTCCGTGATGTCGAATTATTGCTAGATTCCAAATTTCATAATTTTTCGAATCATTATGTGAGCGTGGCAAAGGAAAACGCGTTTGACCAGTTTCAGTTGATTTTAATCGACTGGAAATTGGCCATTTTTCAAATGGTCTCAGAATTCGACGAAACTAGTTTTGTTAGGACCGTATCATCAATACGAAGCTAGAAAGTATTTTCTGGAATTTTTCTAGTTAGTATGTGACCCCGGTAAATTGAAATGTACGTTTAAAATTTAATATAAAGATTTAAATGTAAATTTAACGGAAACTGATCGTAACCTTCGAATCAGCTTACGATGCATATCCCATTGTGTTCGGAATGGGGGTAAAACGCTATAGACGACAGGCGGTGGACCTCGTTTAGAGGTCGTATGTAAAAGTCAACTTTTTCATAAATAATTAAAAAATATATATATAAAAAACACTCTCTCCCTCTCCCCTATTTCACTCTGCCCCCCCCCCCCCCCCCACGTTCATTATTCAGAATCGAATAAAAGGAAAAAAAATCGCAGCCTCCAAGCGCAACCCCCTCCCCTCGACCGACGCCAGACCCCCCTCCCAACGCCTGCCGCCGACCCCCTTTCCCCCCGAAACCCCCTGCCTCGCAATTCGAACCCCCACTTTTCCGATCCGCCTCCGCCTGGCACCAGGAGCCACCGCCTTCCCCCTCCAATCGGACCCCCACCACCGCGCCGAACCCCTCCTCGCCACCTCCACCTGCGAGCAGCCTCCAACACCCCTCCTACACTTCAACGCAGTGAGTCTTCTTGTTTTTTTTATATAAATACATAAAAGTCTGTTTTGTTTGTTTATTTATATGAAATCTTCGAATTTTTATTTGATAAAGACTGAATTTTTATTTTAGTATAGCATTAAAAACTGATTTCTTTAATTTATAAAACTTGTTTTCTTGGTAGAATAAAAGTTATAATTTGTAAATAGAAAAGATATGATTTTTACAATAAAGAGAGATGAAAGATTATATTTTTTTTATATACGTATAAAAGAAAAAAATATAATTTTGATATGAGTAGAAAGTTGAAAATATGATCTTTATAAGGTAGCAGTATTAAAAATATAATCTTTTATGTGTAAAAGACGTTATAAAAATATAATTTTTACATGATAGGAATATTAGGAATACCATCTTTATATGTGTAGAAAAATAAAAATGTGATTTTTAAAATCTATATTTTTGAAAAGGCAAAATCTTTATTTTTATAAAGGCGAAATCTATATTTTTGAAAAGGCGAAATCTATATTTTTGAAAAGGCGAAATCTATATTTTTGAAATGGAATTTTTATCTATATGAATAGCAAAATAAAAATTCGATTTTTATATATTGAATAGCATTATAAAAATTCGATTTTTATATATTGAATAGCGAAGTAAAAATTCGATTTTTATATATGGAATAGAGAAATAAAAATGTGATTTTTATATATATAGTGACTAGCGGGCAATGAAAGCGACAAAAGGCGAGAATGGCGAAGATTTCTATCAATGAAGTGCCGTGGAGTTAGGATAGCTTTCGGTGAGAATTTCTCACTCTTCAATTACTTTTCTAGTTATATATATATACTAGGATGCAGACGGTGTTTAGTAGCACCCGACACAATCGTCCACAGACCATGGACTTGTTTGTTTGATTGCAAAAATTGGTTAGATTATTTGGTTTGAATTGAATTGTTTGGTGAAATGAATGGATATGATTGATGTGTGAATGGCGTGGGCCTTCACTAGACCGGGGATAAGGCTAGGCCTCGTCCCGTTTCTAGTATCGTGCCGTTATGCCGCCGAAATTTTCTAAAATATGTTTGAAAAATAAAAATATCATTTTAATTATGTAAATGAACTGAATAGAAATTCATGTGTTGAAATAAAATATTTTATCGCTAAAAATATAATTTTTAACGTAGAAGTGAATAAAATAAAATATTCATTTACAAACCGGACGGTTTGTTTATGTACACCGATTTGACTGACATTGATTGGGACAATAAATTTTACACATCGCCCAACTGCACAAATGAAATCTATGTTTGATTGTTTGAAACCCCACACGGGTGTTGGGATGAAATTTGAAGTTCACTCATCCTGATTGATTAAATATCTCGATCGATTGATTGACAGGCTATTATAAGCGTTAGACATCTATTTTTGACGCTTATACATTGTAGTGCACTTTGGTTGATTGTTGATTATTTTTCAATGCTGTTATATACGTGTGATGTATGAAAATCCATATAATTAATATTATATGGTGATTGATTGGGCCTCATTCCAATCGGGAAAATAAAGAATATTATAAAATAAATGTTCATGTGTTGACTGTACTCATTCGTGAGATTAGTCATGTGTTGAACGTAATATTTTAACAATAAAATTTATATCTTTATCACTATAAAATAAAGGTTCATGTGTTGACTGTACTCATCCGTTGAGATTAGTCATGTGTTGAACGTAATATTTTAATAATAAAATTTGCATCTTTATCAATATAAAATAAAGGTTCATGTGTTGACAGTACTCATCCGTTGAGATTAGTCATGTGTTGAACGAAATATTTTGATAATAACAAATATTTTGATAATAGGAAATATTTGAAATAGAATATTTGAAAATAGAAATATGTGAAGCCGTGTTGATTAGATTGACGCCATTTTGACGTGAACGATATTTATATCGATTTTATTCATTTCGAAATGAATTGAATATAAAACGATTTCGAAATGAATTGAATTGAAAACGATTTCGAAATGAATTGAATATAAAACGATTTCGAAATGAATTGAATATAAAACGATTTCGAATTAAATTGAATAGAAAATAAATTGATCAGAAAACGAATTTGATTTAAATTGATTAGAAAACGAATTTGATTTAAGTCGAATAGAAAACGAATTTGATTTAAGTCGAATAGAAAACCAATTTGAATTGAATCGCATAGAAAACCAATTTGAATTGAATGGAATAGAAAACCAATTTGAATTGAATCAAATAGAAAACCAATTTGAATTGAATCGAATAGAAAACCAATTTGAATTGAATCGAATAGAAAACGACTTTGAAATTGAATTGAATTGAAAAAGAATTCAAATTGAATTGAAAGCGAATTGGAATAAATTCAAATTGAATTGAAATTTGAATTGAATAGAAATGAATTTTAAAACGAATTTATAAAGAAGAATTCAATTTTGCTTTGAATTGAAATGGAAGTTGAAATTGTTTTTGAAACGAATTTAAACTTAGTTATAAAATTCGTTTTAAATAGAAATCGACGAAATATATATTATATATATTATATATATATAATATAATGGCCTGAATAGAACGCGCCGCGCCGCGGCAGTTCGCGAATTTCGACCATTTACTTCGAACGGACATTACGGGAGATCCGACCGTCGGATTCTCCTAAAACTGGAACCGTTGGGTTCGTATCGAAAATAGCTTTCTAACGAATATTAGGAATTTGAAATCTAACAGTTGGATTTGGAGATACGTCCAAATCAAATTCAGAAAAGGTCGTTGTAAGTGCAGTTCGATGGCCATTGTTGGAAATCGACTGTACGGGCCTTGATAAAATTATTAAAAATATCAATAATTTGTGTAAAATTGGGATGAAAAACTCCATATTTGAAAATATAAAAATAGATTCTTATCAAAATGAACTAGCTTGAACTCAATTTAAAACCCGATTTTTATTTTTTAAATAAATAAATTAGATTTAAAAAGGGGTTTTAAATAATCGAAATTCCTAATATATTTGATTTGAATTGAACTAGAATTGATTTGGGGGTTTATCGTGAACTGTGTTTTAAACAACACTAGTTCTTTAACCCGATGATAAATAGAATGTGATTTGGGTTTGTCGTGAACTGTGTTTTAAATAACACCTAGTTCTTTAACCCAGTAAAAGGAGTTTTAACGAATCTGCAATTAAATTGAAATGTGAATAGATAATCTGAATTATCAAATTTGGAAAATGAGCGAGAATGGAGTATCGCCAGTTTTGCTCCAAAGCGATAGTTAAATCTTTAATTAGATTTGAACGTGAAATGGTAATTAATTTTACCGACAACACTGTGGTGTTAGATGTGAAGTACTACCAGTTTTGCTTCATGGGATGAATAGGTTGGGATTGGAAAATAAAATAAATAATTACTTCGTTGTGGTTTGCTAATCTCGACTAGTTCAGAAAACCATAATTTGGTTTGAAACGACATCCAAAGGAAGATTAAAGGATAAATTTTAAAGAATTTATATTGGATAAAATTAATGGGAACCTTTCCCTAAGAATGTGATTTCGTGAATAAAAAAGATATTCTGCATTGGAATGAGGCGTATGTTGTGTTTGTGTAACATTTGTTTTAAATATACGCGGGTTGTTCGGAAAGTCCGGGTTTATACCCATTCTGAATAACCGGTTCGACGATAAGTCGAAGATGAAGACGGTGGTCGAAGACCGGAAGTCTTCACATCGTTTGGATAATTACTGATGATCCTGATTGGGCTGTACACCCAAGAGGATGGAAATAGTTGGTGGTCGTCCAGACGTACTTGGAGATGGATGGATATGCGAGGAAAGTGCCTCCGGTTTCGTTCAGACCCAGAACGAACTTGAAAATGGATTGTGTGTCTGACATTGGATTTTATTCTGTGTTGATTGATTTCTGTTAAATATATATCTGTTTGGCGGCGGAGAATTTATTCTCTTGCTTAACACCCTTCTCTGAGACGTACGAGCTTAGAGGTTATATATCGATAGATATCAATCGCATGGCATGAATTGCCTGTGTGGCATGCTGAGTTGCATAGATCAAGGCTTCTGTTGAAAAACAAAGTCTTGTGGTTGATGATCAAAGCACGACCTACGTGGCAGCTTTGTGTATAACTTGAATTCGCGAGCCTCACACCTCCGTATGAGTCAAAAAGGGATACGGACTGCAGGGAGAGCACGACGTTTCTTTCTAGCTTTGGTGGTGTCAGTGACTTACAAGCCCTGACATTTATATACTTTTCACCTATGTGGTTGTTGGATGAGGCGCCTCGATTTTAGGTCTGTAAGGACCGGGAAACGTGTGTTCAGGCATAATTAATCCTCTAACGTAAGTGAGGACTGGCCCTGAAGATCCAGGATTGCCCAGAGTGTGTAGTCCTGAGACATTTGCTAGAGTGTCTCGAACGCGGAGAGGAGCTTGCCCCTTGCCTCGACTCATGACGGAAATCCAATTTCCAATACGAGATATTTCGGCTTTATTTGTAGAGCCTAGTATGGCGACATAGTAGCATGGGATGCTATGCCCTCTATGATTGATATTTATGATTGAAATTGTTTTGACACTATACACTTATTGTAGTATCAAATGATTTGTTTTTAACGTACCTAGCATGTTTGGCTGTTATAAGGTAAAACCCTATCCTCCGGCTTGCGTTGCATTGTGTGATGGGACCTGGGTCTTATAATGGCTTCATTTTTCGAAAAAAAAGCATTGCGTTGTTTATTCTATGCACTGATATTCTTGGGAGGAAACCCGTTCCGTGTTATACGGTGTGGTCCCTTGAATTACTCTCTTTTAAAATAAAGCTTTAAATAACTGTTTTAGTTCTCACACCAGTCACATGACTGACCTGGAGTTTATTGTTTTAACCTAAACTCTGGGTGCCCCTATTTTCCGCACGGGCAGCTAGTAGTTTTGGTTTTGCAGATTTATATTCACAGAATCCTGATTTGCAGCTGGAATGATATCCGGAAAGCTCTGTATCGGTATATCACCTTCAGTTGTGCTTTGTATTATTTTTTCCGCTGCTATGTAATTTATTGTAATCTCTGATATTTATCGAATGTAATTTATTCATTTATATTCTGTATATTCGTGTATCTGATGGAATTGTTGTAATTAACAATGAAATGTTCTTCCGTCTGCGTTCATTTGTGAGTTGTTCTCAAAGTATCCGCTCTTTCCTTCACGGGGAAGTAACGGGTTCTTACAAGTAGTATCCTAGAACGAGTGTGAAGAGTATATTTTTAAAATGAAAATAAATTTTGTTTTGAAAATTTAAATCAACTATTCGTATTTGATTATTTATTTATATTGAATTTGGACGATCCAGTATATATAGATTTTGTGTATACGTCTGATCCGCGTGTATTTGGAGTTTTAATATACTGGATAGATATAGAATTACACCCTAGTCGCCCGGGGGTGATTCTGATGATTGATATATCATCATCAGAATTTATATTCGAGTGAGGAAAGTGAGATATCTATATGTTTCCATTAGACTAGTGTGAGAACCAAAATTAGATAGGGCTTATTGTTGTGATTTGGCATCAAAAATGTGATTTTTGACTATATATCAAAGTTATGAATTTGAAATGATAATTCACTAACTGATTGATGGTTGTGTTGTTTGATTAATTAAATGTTGAACCTATAACCAAATTGAACCAAATATTGAATTGTATTGAAAATTAGTCACATTTGCATGCATATACATGTACTTACATTGAACAGGTCATTGCAAGGAGGCTAGAGCAGAAGAATAAAATTTGTTGCCCGACAAATAGGTACATGTTTATCATAATTTACTGTTTTGTTTGGGTGATGATGATTTTGTGAGCCGATTGGCTTTTTCGTTTTCTTTTGGATTGAAGAAGGCCATGGGAGGCTATATGAAATATCCCAAAGTCCCCGGTGCAAGGGAGGTTATGGCGAAATTTTTCGAAAATTTAGGGTGTTAGTCAAATTTTTTGAAAATTTTGAAAAGTTCTTAGAAACTGAAAAGTTGAAGAACTTAAGCCATAGTGAAAATAATGGAAGTTGAGTTGATTTGTTAAACAACTTTCGGCTTCGTTCCTTTTCGGGGGCGAAAAGTTTTAAGTGGGGGAGATTGTAACGACCTGGAAATCTGTAACAATTCGGAAATTCTGAGCCAATTTAAAATTTTTAAATTGGCAATTTTAGCGAATTTTGATTATTTTAAATAATAACGACGAGAAATTTATTTTGAATAGAATGGAACGTATATATTAAATAGATCGTCGTTAGAATATAAATATTTATTCTAAATTATAAAAGGAATCGAAAATGGCGCGGTAGTTTGATAATTCGATTTCAAAGTTCAAATGAATGTACAGGATTCAAAACAAACCGGATTTTAGTAAAACCAAAAATATTTGAATCTAATTGAGAATATCTTTCCAACGAATCCGAGAAATCAAAATTTCATAGCGGGAATCAAAAGATATGTCTAGTTGAAAATTCAAAATAGTCGCTATGGAATTCTGGCCCTTAAAAATGGAAATTTTGCAAACGACCTCGGATTTCGACGAAACCACTTTTGTTGGATCCGTGATGACAAGTTATTACTAGATTCCAATTTTCATAATTTTTTGATTCAATATGTGAGCGTGGCAAAAGAAAACGTGTTTGACCAGTTTTAGTTGATTTTAATCGACTAGAAAATGGCCATTTTTCAAACGATCTCGGAATTTGACGAAACTAGTTTTGTTAGGACCATATCGTCAATACGAAGCTAAAAAATATTTTTCGGGAATTTTTCGAGTTAGTATGTGACCGCAGTAAATTGAAATGCGCGTTCAAATTCAATAAATAGAGTTATATATTGATTTTGACGAAAACTGATCGAAACAGTCGAATCAGCTTACGATGTATATCCCATTGTGTTCGGAATGGGGGTGAAACTCTCTGGATGACAGGCACTGGGTCTCGTTCCGAGGTCGAAATAAAAAAGTCAACTTTTTGAAATTAAAATAATAAAATAAAATACATATATCCTCACCTCCCCCCCCCTTTTACTCAGTCAACCGAATAGAAAAAGAAAAGAAAAACCCGTTCTTTCAATTCGACAGCCGTCGCCCCGCTCCCCTTTCATCATGCCACCATCGCCTACCCTGGCGGCTCCACAACCAAGACCCCCCTCTTCTTCTCCTCCTTCTTCATTTGACCTCCACGCAGCCTCCCTCTTCCACCACGAGACCCCAATCCGCCCAGCCCTAGCGCCCCCTCCCCTTGGCCTACACCCATCCGTGAGCCCCTCCCTCCTTAGTAGAGCGCCCATCGCAATCACCTCGAACCTGCCTGCAACCACCTCATGCCACCAACCGCCACCTTGCGGAGCCTCGCGTAGCCCTGGCGCATCCCCCCTCCGTCGAACGCAACAACCATTTTCCCCCCTGACTAACACAATAAGTGTTTATTTTATTTTATTTTATTTAAATTCAATTATAGCAAGTTGTTTCATTTTCTATGTGACTAACCTTAAAAGGAAATTCAGTTTTTGTTTAAAAATAATTTACATAGGAAAATTTGATCTTTATGAAGTAAAAGGCTATGATTTTTAAAGGCGAAAGCAATGATTATTGAAAAGGAGAAATCTTTATTTTTGAAAAGGCGAAATTTTTATAATATAGAAAAGTTAAAAATATAATTTTTATATTGTGGCGATAATAAAAATATAATTTTTATGTTAGTAGAGAAGTAAAACATATAATCTTTATATTATAGTAAGGTTAAAAATATGATTTTTATTAGGTGTGTAGAATAAAAATACATTTTTTACATTATATAACTAGTAAAAATTTGATCTTTATATAGTAGTGAGAATAAAAATATGATTTTTATTATATGTATGTTGAAATAAAAATGTGATTTTTATAGCGTTGAAATAAAAATTCAATCTTTATATTAGAATTAGATATAAAAATATAATTTTTATATAGAGAATAGCGTGATAAAGATATAATCTTTATTATATGAACACCGTTATAAAAATAGAATTTTTATCTATATAGTAGCGGTGTAAAAATAGAATTTTTATCAATATAGCGTGATTATAAAAATGTGATTTTTATATACATAGCAACAATATAAAAAGGTGATTTTCATATATGTAGTGGCTACGGACAACGAAATTGACAGAGGGGCGAGCACGGCGAAGATTTCTACATAAGAAGAGTCGTGGTATTGGATTAGCTAGCTGGTGAGAACTTCTCACCTTTAATTTTCTTTTTCTAGTTAATAATATATACTAGGATGCAGACGGTGTTTAGTAGCACCCGACACCCGTCGTCCACAGACCATGGATGGCTTGTATGCTTGTTTGATTTCAATGTGTAGTTGATTGTGTGATGTGATGTGAAATGAAATAAAATATTTAGATAGTTAAAAATATTTTATAGTTGAAAATAGAATTTTTAACATGTATATAAAATAAATAGTAATAATCAAATCGGAGACTTGTTTATATACACTGATTTGACTGATATTGATTGGGACGATAAATTTTACACATCGCCCATCTGCACAAACAAAATCTGTGTTTGATTGTTTCAAACCCCACACGGGTATTGGCATGATATATGACATACACTAATCCCAATAATTAGTTGTATGTCGATTGATTGATTGACAGGCTGTTATAAGCATTAAATATTTATATTTGATGCTTATACAGTGTATAATGAAATTTGGGTAATGGATGATTATTTGTCGTTGTTGATATATACATGCGTTGTATGAAATCCATAGAAATAAAATCTATGGTAATTGATTGGGCCTCATTCCAGTTTTGAAATAGAATATTTGAAAAGAAAATTTTGAAATAGAAATATTTGAAAAGAGAAATATTTGAATAGAAATATTGGAAAAGAAATATTTGAAATAGACTATTTGAAAATAGAAATATATGAAGCCGGGTTGATTAGATTGACGCCATTTTGACGTGAATATTGAAATGAATTGAAATTTGAATTAAATTGAATAGATTTGAAATTCGAATGATATTGAAATGAATTGAAATTCGAATTAAATTGAATATATTTGAAATTCGAATTAAATTGAAATTGAATTGAAATAGATTTGAAATGAAATTAAAACGAATTTATATTGAAAATTTCAATTTTGATTTGAATTTGAAAAGGAAGTTGAAATTGTTTTTGAAACGAATTTAAAACGATTTATAAAATACGTTTTAAAAAGGAAATCGATGAAGTATATATTATATATATAATATAATGGCCTGAATAGAACGCGCCGCGCTGCGACAGTTCGCGAATTTCGACAATTGACTTCGAATGGATATTGCGGGAGATCCGACCGTCGGATTCTCCTAAAACTGGAACCGTTGGGTTCGTATCGAAAAGAGCTTTCTAACGAATATTAGAGATTTGAAATCTAACTGTTGTATTTGGAATTATGTCCAAATCAAATTTTGAAAAGGTTGCTGTAAGTGTAGTTCAATGGCCGTTGATGGAAATCGACTGTACGGGCCTTGATAAAATTATTAAAAATAGTGATAATTTGTGTAAAATCATAAGAAATGATTTGTGAAGAATTAGGACGAAAAACTCCATATTTGAAAAGATAAAAATAGATTTTTATCGAAATGAACTAGTTTTGAACTAGAATAACAATTTATTTATTTTTAAAATAAATAAATTGGATTCGAAATGGTTTTGAAAATAACCAAAATTTCCAATAATTGCATTGGAATGGATTTGAATCGAAATTGTCTTCGGAATATTTCGATGTTGGATTTCGGGATTATACAGATGTTGTTATGGAAATTTGAAAGATATATATATATATATATATCGTTATTTCCAGTACGATATTTGTTGGTTGTAGAATTTGATATTGAATATAAGCCGATATATTTTCTATTCAGAGCCTTGTATTTAATATCAAATGTGATTTGGGTTTGTCGTGAATGGTGTCTTCATTAACAATGTTCTTAAGCCCAGTTGAGAAAATGATTAAATCTTTTTATTTAGATTTAATGAAGTGTAACACCCCGAATTTTAGTTAATACTAAAATTCACTAATCATAGGATAAATAATCTCAGATGTGGGAATTGGGGGTAACGGGCTGCGTCGTTGCGTTCGTCTCGGAAAAATACGCGAAATAGAGTCCGAGTTTTCGAGAATCGGAGTCCGTATGGCCCGGTTATGGCCCAATGAAGTTTGCAGAAAAATTAAAACAGATTTAAAGATTTAAAATTCGGATTTCAAATTGAAGCCAGCAGGGGGCAGGCGGGAAGCTTCCCGCCCTACCCATGTCGACAGGGCTGTCGACAGGCCTGTCGACCGGGGTGTCGACTTGCCTGTCGACAGGGGCGCGGCGTCCAGGGAACCTGGGTGCACCAGGTTGGGTTTTAGGCTGGCTTGGAGGGCTGGGTTCTAGAGATTTCCTAAATCTAACGGACCTAATCTAATCTAGGGTTAATCTAAGGGCCTAAAACACTACCTAATCCTATAAATAATACCCTAACTCTACCCTAATTCATTCATAATTAGATCTTGTAACTAAACTATGACAAAATGAAACTTGATCATGGCCTCCACAAATCAATGAAGAGAGTTGCAAGCTAATCATCTTCTTCTTCATATTTGGCAACTAGTTTTACTTCATAAGTTTGCTAATCTTAGTTTTGGTGAGTTCCTATAGCTTTAATAATCAATTGTTAAATTGATTATAGTAGGATATGATAAGACATGGCTATGTTTGTGGATAAATATGTTTATGCAAGTTTAGTATATTGTATGTTATGTGTTTGGTAAGTTTTATGCTACATGCAAGTTTAATGCCATGTTTTATGATGCAAAATATTATGTTGAACATTTATGCATATGTAGCATGTTATGCAAACTATATGTGAGAGTATTTGCAAGTTATATGCAACATGATATGCAAGTTATGCATGTGATTTTATGCATGCTAAGTATTTGGTGTTATGCATGCTAAGTATTTGATTTTATGCATGCTAAGTATTTGATTGTATGCATGCTAAGTATTGGGTTTTATACATGCTAAGTGGTTGGTATTATGCATAAATCATGACATGCAAGTTTACCCTTTTAAAATGTGATGCATACATATGCAAGATGACACCTTTATATGCTATGCATGTTTACCCTCCTTTAAGATGCAAGTCATATATGCAAGTTCAACATGTTATGCAAGTTATGTGCATGATGTTATGTAAGTTATGAGCATATTGTTATACAAGTTCATATGCAAGTTATGTTTATGAGATTATGCAAGTTATGTGCATGATGCTATGCAAGTTATGTATATGCTTAAATGCAAAGTTTAATGTGATATGCAAGTTATGCATGCTTATGCAAGTATGTGAATGCTTATGCAAGTATGTGAATGCTTATGCAAGTATGTAAATGCTTATGCAAGTATATGAATGCTTATGCAAGTTATGTGTATGCTTAAATGCATGTTTAACATGTTATGCAAGTTATGAGAATGCTTATATGCAAGTTCAACATGTTATGCAAGATATGTGTATGATAATATGCAAGCTCATATGCAACATGCTATGCAAATCATGTGTATGATAATGTGCAAGTTTGGGTTAAATGTAGTTGGGTTAATATATGTTCATATATGCAAGTTGACATCCTCTTAACCCATGACAAAGTTATATGCTAAACCCATGATATTTGTGATGGATCTTTCCCTTTATTATGTCGTGAAACGAGAACGATTTACGTGGGGAACGATGGGGTAATAAATATGTTAATAAAAGTATGATTGGGTATGATAAGCATACCATAAAAATAAATTAACATAAATGGGAATTTACCTATTGAGTTAGGTCTACCCCATGGGAATTTACCTATTGAATTAGGTCTACCCATGTTATGAAAAATGTGTAATTAATTAGGGATAATTAATTGTGGGGGTGATTAATTAGGTGTAATTAATCAACTAAGACACGAGGTTGGACCCTTTTGTAGCGGAAGTCTGCCCGGAACCGACCGGCCATCCAGCGGCTACAAATGATTGGCCCAATGTGAGAGGTCTTAGTCACAAACTAAATACGTGATTAACGTAAAGACACGAGGTTAGACTCGGTTATGACGTAAGGCTGCCCGGACCCAACCGGCTTAACCAGCGGTCATAAAAGATAGTCTAATGTGAGGGGTCTTTATGAGGATCATGGTCTTAATTAACTAAGAAACACTTAACCAAATTAGCATGTAGTGGGACATGAGGGTTAAGTGGGTGCCTTGGGTGGCATGTAGTAACTAGTGGGGGTGCCTCGGGTGGCATGAGGAAACTAGTGGGTTGCCTTGGGTGGCAATAGAAAATACGATTAGAATACTTAACCAAAGTGGAACATGTAATTAAAACATGGGTGAAGGGTTAAGTAAGTGCTTTGGGTGGCATGTGGAAATCTAGTGGGTGCCCTTAGTGGCAATTGAAATATGATTGATGACTTAACCAAATCTTAACATGTAAGGGGGCATGATTATAAAAAGGGGTTAAGTGGGATGCACTAGATAAAAGTAGCAAGCTTAAGTAGTAGCTTGTGGGGGCCCATTTCAACCAATATCCCAAACGTATCTTTGTGGGCTCGACTCTAGTCGAGTGACGGGACACGCATATTGGGCTTGACTATAAGTGGCCAAAACGGTTTAGCGGTGGCAACGCAGGATCAACGGTTTTCATATGCGTGTGTGGACCCGGGCTGGTTGGTAAGTCGTTGTTGCATCGTGTAGATATAAAGCCGTGCACCGTTGATATTATCAGGTAGCCACTTTGGGGAATGATACACCCCCTTTTGTGGGACCAGCACGGGTATCTACAGTAGGGAGCCGATCGCTTGGGAGTAGTGGGTACACCTAGTAAAGATAGGGGCAGACGGCACCTATGTAGGGGTACAAGGAACTACTGGGTAAAAATTACTAAGTACACTTAGTGGGATCAACCTTTAAGTAGGAATTACTCTTGGTTGGTAGAACTGGTGTGGTGCAGTGTAGGAATTACCCTTGGGTGGGTAGAACTGGGGTGGTGTAAGCTAGAAATTATCCTTGGGTGGATAAATGCGTCTTTTCGGTTATCGTAGTACATCCTGTGTTTAATTGGCTGCTTGGTGTAGTCATTATCCCCAGAGGTACCGTACCTTGTTTATGTCATACCCTAATTACTTTAATGGTTGAATTGTTAGGGTTATAGGACTCACTCGGACTTATGTCTGACCCCGTTGTTTTTATCTTTTTCCCAACCCTCAGGTTATCAGAGTGGGCCCAGTACGAGTGGGCTTGGATCAGGCTGCTTTATTCTCTTTTGGAGCTTGGACCATAGATGTAGAGAGCTCAGCTTACCCTTTCTTTTTTGGCTATCAGTTCATGTATTGGGATTATGTACTTTTGTTTATCAGGATGGATATTTTGTACTTGACTCTTATTATGGTTTTGTGATGTAACCAAACATGTTTTACTTTCCGCTGCAATGAAATGATGTTTCAAGATTTTCAAGTACTACTTATATCTGTCTTGTTGTAATTTTTCTGTTCTATATTCACTTAAAATACTCCACCGATGTTATGGCATTCCCTTAGCGAGTGACCATAGCTGTAACACCCCACGTCCGTTAGTGTCACTCACAAAGGGAATGCACTAAGTTCTGTGGAGCATTTAGGGTAAAAGATGCAGATAAATTACAAGACAGACAGAAATTAAACAGCGGAAAATAAAACTTTGCTTTATTGATAAAATAGTTTGTACAAGATTCTTTTACAATATCAGAGTATCATCTGTCTTTATAAAATAAAGAAGCATGAAAATACATTTATATATTCCCCAATGTAGCAAGAGCCAGCCATAGCATCTGGAAGAGAATCCAAAGACAACTTCGTCAAATCTTCAAGCTGGGAAAGAGCAACGGTCCAGTCTAATCCTGAGTTATACTATTCCCTCCTCAACTACCTGGGGGGGGGGGGGAACGGAAGAAAAGAAGACGAAAGAAAAACAGAGTCAGACATAAAGCCTGAGTAAGTTCAGTAACTTCTAGCATGTGAACATGGAAAAACAAAACGACAAAAATTAACTGAATACAAGATTACACCATGACGATAAGGTCAACAAGATTAGACAAGGTAGTCACAATATATGCTAAGATGACTGGATACGCTCTAATACTTTCGCAGCTTCGCTATTTCCTTGTTATACTGGTTTCTATATCTCTGCACCACCTAACTAGTGTTCAACTAGTAACGATAACGTGATCCCAACCCCTGTAGTTTCCATTGTCTTCAGGCATACATTTATTATTTATTACCTAGATCTAGTCTAGGGTTTTCTATCAAGTGCTTCTTAGATTTAACTATAGTTTTACACTATCTGCTGAACGCTTTTCGAGTTCAGGGTTTATGCCACCTAGTCCAACTAGGGATTACGCTACCTGTCGAACAATGCCCCCAAGTCTAGGACACACTACCTAGAGGGGTATATGTTCCTAGGCTTCCCCACGAATGTATCGCGAATCGTTATCGCTTGTCTAGATGCACATGTCCTGTAATGTGCGATCCGAGTCCTGTGACAGGGAAAATCAAGGAATACAGAACTCGGTCGGGAGCTTTCAGATATCTGCCGATGCAGATGCTAAGGTCTGTTTTTATTCCAGTGGCTATGGTCCCACTTGACCCCTCCCTCAGCTAATGAAAGGCACACCTTGTAAAATGAGAACTATACGCCGGCCCTCGGTGCCCCACTATCCTATGGCCATCCGCAACCATAACTAGATAGCAAGTATATGGTCTTTTGGAGTTCTCCGCCTTTCCGCTTCACGTATCTCGATGGACTCAAGATGGATGGTAGACGACGAGTTGCTATCACAGGGCTACCGTCTTCTCGCCGAATCACGCTGGTCCATCCTAGTCTTTAGGTTGCCACATATATATATTGCAACCAAGGCATACCCTCGGTTCTTCTAACGCAGACCTTAACCTCTGTGAGCCCAGGATGATCATCTGCAGCCTCACAGAGGGATACCAAGAGTACCCTCACGTCCCCTCGAAGCCTCGGGCTTCGTAACCCAATTCGTTGGAGCCTTCTTAAAACCAGATGGATGTCTACTCCTTCGTGTTATACTAAGAATTACTACTTAGTTCTACTAACTAAGGTTTACCACTTAGTTTCCAAATTCCTTGTTTTCTTAACTAAGTTTTACTACTTAGTCCCTTTTTCAACTGAGGTCTACTACTTAGTTTTCTTTCTCGCCAGGTTGGGTTGGTTAAGTGTCTTTAGTCGATTCAAGCTATCTTAACCCTCTTCCCTTATCCTATTACACTGGTTAAGTGTTATCCCTTCATGCTTTTTACTTAATCCTATTCATTTATCATATTCTGATGGTTAAGCATTCAAGTTTACTTAACCCTATGGTCTAGTCCAGTTAACATATTAATTTGGCTAAGTGTATTACTTAACCCCAACCTCTAGTCTAATTAACATGTTAAATTGGCTAAGTGTATTAACTTTACTTAACCCCACCTTCTAGTCTAGTCAACATGTTAATTTGGCTAAGTATTCCCATGGACTTAACCCTCCCATTCTAGCTTTAACTGTGCTAAGTTGGTTAAGTGTTCCTTAACCTTCCCATTCTAGCTTTAATTAATAAATTAAAGCCGCAACCTCTCACATTAGACAGATATTGCTGCGGTTACTGGATGTGCCGGTCGGTTCCGGGCAGGTTTACACCGCAACTCAGTCTAACCTCGGGTTAGGCATATTCATGTTTTCTAAGTTCAAAGGGTTTTTGATTAATTTCCAAATCTGGTTTTGAAAACAACCATCCCGTCCTTCGGATCAGTTAGGGATAGCCAGGGAGGGCAGGAAACTTGTATTTTCCAAACCCAAGCCTAGACACTATCCTCTCTGTCACCCTAGAACCTTCTGGTCTATGTGTTATAAAAAGGGATGTTATCAAAATACTTTTCTTTTGTTTATAAATTGTTAACAATTTATTTCAAAAGCCCATTTCCCCTTTTTAGACAAATTTGGCCTATATTTATTTGTCAAGCCTACTAGTATACTTATATTCTAGGCCCAAGTCCTAACCCAACATGCAGTTTAGGCCATTTCCTATTTCATTGCCAAAACTAGATTAAATATCCTAGTTTATAATTTATGGCCAAAACTTAACCAAGTTACATATTTTGTGGTAAATGAACAATTTAACATTTATGACGAATTCTATAAGTAAATTACTCCTAATTTACTTATTTCATTACTACTCTTTTAATGTACATTGTCACATTTATTATTATGGCCCATTCTCTCATATTTATCATATTTATACTTTTTGGTATGTAAATTATACCAAATTTAGTGTCGCTAACCATAATTTATTCTAAACATGACAATTGCTCACAATTATGAATAAATTCAAAATTGTGCTAATATACTTATTCCAAATCAACCTTAATTAACCCAATCTTAGTTTAACATCCTAATTCACAATTTATGGCAAAACTAGAATTATTTTTCTAGTTTACATTTTATGCCTAAAATTTAGCTTACTTACTAACGCTAAATTTAATATGTCAAAATCACATATTCCCTAATCCATGTCAAATTTCCCCGTTTTCATTTTAATATGCATGTCATAATACATATTCCAAATTATGCCAATTTCCAAGTTTACAATTACGTTCATATTCATTTCCATGTTTTTCCCCAAATCGCATTCCCACCGTTCGAATAATCGTGATTCAACCTAGATTATAAATAAATCTAGATTCGTAGATAAAAAGGGAATGAATCAAAATGACAAGAAGGAATAATTGGCATAAAAAGGTCTGGATAACAATGTAGGTTCAAGAATATGGGTAGACCTAACTAAATAGGTAAATTCCCACTGTCTTAAAACCAAAGAATGGGCAAAATAGGTTCAAGAACGTGGGTAGACCTAACTTAATAGGTAAATTCCCACTGTCTTAAAACCAAAGAAAAACCAAGGAACAGGTAGAATAAATAATTGGGTTTAGACCCAACTTCTCAATCACAAAACTAAAGCAATATTTTCCTAATCATAAATCATGGGTGTCAAAATCACAGTTGTCCTCATTATGTCATAAGTAATAGTTTATGTCCAAATCAAAGGTATAGGCCTAGTCAAGGAAATAATCCTTGTAGTCACAGTCACAGTCATAGGAAATGTCCATAGTCATATGCGATGTTCATAGTCCAAAAGGAAAATAATTCCCATAGTCATAAGTCATTGTCATAGGCAATGTTTATATGTCCCAAAATCAAAGGCTTATGTCATAGACCAAAGGCATATGCTTTCAAAGGCCACAGTTCTATAGTCATAGTCACGATTACAGTCTTATTTGTCCTCGAATCATAACAGTTCTTAATTCAGTCCAAGAGTATAAACACAGATTCGAAGAGAGAGAGAGAGAGAGAGATTTGGCATATTCCTTTATTCCTTTAATTTCATGTCACAAATAAAACAAAATATTCAGATCTAGAAATAACCAACTTACAGAAAATAGATCTAGAAAAGAAGGAAAGCGTGGCTATGATTCGTGCGTCGTTGCTTGAAACTTGTTTGAGCTAGCCTTTGAATTCTTCACTTGAAACTTTGATTTGAATCCCTCCTTAAAAGTCTTTTAGCAGCATCTCCTCGTCTTGAATCATATTTTATTTTATTTATTTAAGAAAATTTAGAGGAGGGGAAGAAGCCATGAATCTTAGCAGCATAAGGATAGAAGAGAATTGGTGCAAAGAGAATGAAGACTAGGGCTGTTTATATAGCTGCTCAAGACCTTATCGTACACGCAGCGCTGAGTCAGCATTGAACCTAGTTAAGAAAATAGTCCAGGTACGTAGATGAATCTAGCCAAACCTTATCATACACGCAGTGCTGAGTCAGCATTGGGTCCCACAAGCTATTTTGGCGTAAAAGTTTGATTTTCAAACTTTTGAATTTCTGGAATTTATTTAACTATTTTATTCACATGAAATATTCTTATATGTATACAATTCCTCTAACGACCATTTTACGCGTATATATATATGCACAACTTTCATTTTATTTTCAAAATTCAAATGATGTTGCCATATTTCATTGACTGTAGCCTTATCTTGAATTTTATCTTTCGTATACATATATTTTTGTATATATATATATATATTTATATTTCTCATATGTATATATATATATATATATATTTCTTTATTTCCTTATACGTACGTTCTTATCCTTTCAAATTTTGAATTTGTATACGTACATATATTTGCATGTTTAGTTGGCCCTCTCTAAAACAATGATAAAAAATTATGCCGCCGCCGGGGTTCGAACCCCCGACCTCCATGCTACCAATCCAATGCCTTAACCAACTGAGCTACAGAGGCTTTTGTTAATAAGTCTTAGAACAATAACAATTATTGTTCTCTCCTTACCTCTTTTTTTTTCATGTTAGTTACAATACTTAAATTAAACAATCTGCATGGATCTTTTTCTTTTAATTTTTCTTTTAAAAATTAATTATACTTTAATTTGAGAATCTGAATGTCATAGAATAACGGGGTGTTACATTCTCCCCCACTTAAAAGGATTTCGTCCCCGAAATCTTCAAGTTAGGAAGAATGTGTCCTACCATCCAATAACCCATCTACTCAACCATTCAATCATAGGCATTCATTGTCCTTAAAGATTTCTAATGCTTTCATGTTCATATGCATATTGTGTGTATATGTCTCTATCTAATGTAAAATCAGGCGGTCTACTGATTCAGTTGACCTCCTTAATGCAAATCATGTTAGTTCCATGCGTCCAATCATGTATGCAAACATCCCTAGTCATGTAAATACTACATGCGTGCACAGCCATTCATCCATATGCAACGTCCATATGATATCATATCAAGTTCAACTTATAAACAAATGCATATATGTAAATGCTATATGAAATCGTTCGAACTTGATCTAGTGTCTAATACGTATGCATATGCATCCACGAGCGACCATTTGCAACCACTTGCAACCATTCAACCATAACATGTTTCAAATACATGTTTACATCCATTGGCTTCTACCTAAAGATTGAAGATTCGATCTAGAGGATATACTTTGGAAAGAGAGAAACAACTATGCGTAAAGCTCCTAAACAAAGAAATCAAGGATGCACCCTTAAGAAAAAGGGTATGTTGCTAGTATCTAGCCTTCTTGACCTTTACTCCACTGTATCTTAACCAATTTTTACTCCACGATTGTGAAGTTTCTAAGCTCCATCTCCAAAATGAACAAATGTCAACCAAGTGTATATAGTAGGATGATCAGAGGTCTCTCCTCCTATCTTATCCATCAAGCCATAATTATAAGGGTCAAAAGCTCACTACGCGCTTTTTAGAGCGCCTGCCACAACTATCCATCTCTCACGCAAACCATCCTAGTCGAACTCGACATTCCTTAAGTACAAGCCCCAAAGGCCTAAACCAATATCAGACAAGCACCCAAGGAATATCTCCTTTAGACAATCTACGTGATATGATATAAGCAAACTCGATAGCTATTCAAACCCCTACTAACCAAAAATAAACGGGTCGAACCACCCACTGGGTTTGAGACTGATTGGGATCTTCTTACTATACAAGTACTACGGTGCAGAGACTCAACTATGGAAGCAAATATGAACAAATGCGAAGCGCTAAATCCGAACAGAAAAACTAGATTCTTCCAACAGAAACTTTTACCACCTATCTCCTAGGTACGCTCAGCATGTACTTGCCCTTATGAAAATCTTGTCCTTTGTCCTTAATTATATGCCCTATCATACCATAGTAAAGATACTTGCTCTTGTCTTAGGTTTTATAATCCCTTCCTCCTTCGTGAGCCAAGTCTACATCCATAATTTCCTCATCCTTGGGTCGTGCTCCTTTGCCAAACTTCCGCGTGTAACCATGTTGGCAAATCTCTCGAAAGTTGCCTCTATCGCATGGAAAAACCCTATAAACTTGAAAGAAGACTGGCCGTAAGTAAAACAACTACGGCTATAGATGGAAGTTGGGCACTACTTCGCCCTTCGATGAGGTTACCTCCCAGAAAGCCAGGAGCCCCAGAGAGTCAAGAAAGAAGGAGACAAGAATTCAAATAGAGGAAGAGAAGACAATGCGTATGGCTTTGGGGAATATGCCTTTAAAACAAATCCTTTCTTTTAAAAATGCTTCTTTAAAAACCTTTTGAAAATAATTTTTCAAATCTTTTATTTGATCTGGTAACCTTCAGCTCTGATACCACGTGTAACACCCCACGTCCGTTAGTGTCACTCACAAAGGGAATGCACTAAGTTCTGTGGAGCATTTAGGGTAAAAGATGCAGATAAATTACAAGACAGACAGAAATTAAACAGCGGAAAATAAAACTTTGCTTTATTGATAAAATAGTTTGTACAAGATTCTTTTACAATATCAGAGTATCATCTGTCTTTATAAAATAAAGAAGCATGAAAATACATTTATATATTCCCCAATGTAGCAAGAGCCAGCCATAGCATCTGGAAGAGAATCCAAAGACAACTTCGTCAAATCTTCAAGCTGGGAAAGAGCAACGGTCCAGTCTAATCCTGAGTTATACTATTCCCTCCTCAACTACCTGGGGGGGGGGAACGGAAGAAAAGAAGACGAAAGAAAAACAGAGTCAGACATAAAGCCTGAGTAAGTTCAGTAACTTCTAGCATGTGAACATGGAAAAACAAAACGACAAAAATTAACTGAATACAAGATTACACCATGACGATAAGGTCAACAAGATTAGACAAGGTAGTCACAATATATGCTAAGATGACTGGATACGCTCTAATACTTTCGCAGCTTCGCTATTTCCTTGTTATACTGGTTTCTATATCTCTGCACCACCTAACTAGTGTTCAACTAGTAACGATAACGTGATCCCAACCCCTGTAGTTTCCATTGTCTTCAGGCATACATTTATTATTTATTACCTAGATCTAGTCTAGGGTTTTCTATCAAGTGCTTCTTAGATTTAACTATAGTTTTACGCTATCTGCTGAACGCTTTTCGAGTTCAGGGTTTATGCCACCTAGTCCAACTAGGGATTACGCTACCTGTCGAACAATGCCCCCAAGTCTAGGACACACTACCTAGAGGGGTATATGTTCCTAGGCTTCCCCACGCATGTATCGCGAATCGTTATCGCTTGTCTAGATGCACATGTCCTGTAATGTGCGATCCGAGTCCTGTGACAGGGAAAATCAAGGAATACAGAACTCGGTCGGGAGCTTTCAGATATCTGCCGATGCAGATGCTAAGGTCTGTTTTTATTCCAGTGGCTATGGTCCCACTTGACCCCTCCCTCAGCTAATGAAAGGCACACCTTGTAAAATGAGAACTATACGCCGGCCCTCGGTGCCCCACTATCCTATGGCCATCCGCAACCATAACTAGATAGCAAGTATATGGTCTTTTGGAGTTCTCCGCCTTTCCGCTTCACGTATCTCGATTGACTCAAGATGGATGGTAGACGACGAGTTGCTATCACAGGGCTACCGTCTTCTCGCCGAATCACGCTGGTCCATCCTAGTCTTTAGGTTGCCACATATATATATTGCAACCAAGGCATACCCTCGGTTCTTGTAACGCAGACCTTAACCTCTGTGAGCCCAGGATGATCATCTGCAGCCTCACAGAGGGATACCAAGAGTACCCTCACGTCCCCTCGAAGCCTCGGGCTTCGTAACCCAATTCGTTGGAGCCTTCTTAAAACCAGATGGATGTCTGCTCCTTCGTGTTATACTAAGAATTACTACTTAGTTCTACTAACTAAGGTTTGCCACTTAGTTTCCAAATTCCTTGTTTTCTTAACTAAGTTTTACTACTTAGTCCCTTTTTCAACTGAGGTCTACTACTTAGTTTTCTTTCTCGCCAGGTTGGGTTGGTTAAGTGTCTTTAGTCGATTCAAGCTATCTTAACCCTCTTCCCTTATCCTATTACACTGGTTAAGTGTTATCCCTTCATGCTTTTTACTTAATCCTATTCATTTATCATATTCTGATGGTTAAGCATTCAAGTTTACTTAACCCTATGGTCTAGTCCAGTTAACATATTAATTTGGCTAAGTGTATTACTTAACCCCAACCTCTAGTCTAATTAACATGTTAAATTGGCTAAGTGTATTAACTTTACTTAACCCCACCTTCTAGTCTAGTCAACATGTTAATTTGGCTAAGTATTCCCATGGACTTAACCCTCCCATTCTAGCTTTAACTGTGCTAAGTTGGTTAAGTGTTCCTTAACCTTCCCATTCTAGCTTTAATTAATAAATTAAAGCCGCGACCTCTCACATTAGACAGATATTGCTGCGGTTACTGGATGTGCCGGTCGGTTCCGGGCAGGTTTACACCGCAACTCAGTCTAACCTCGGGTTAGGCATATTCATGTTTTCTAAGTTCAAAGGGTTTTTGATTAATTTCCAAATCTGGTTTTGAAAACAACCATCCCGTCCTTCGGATCAGTTAGGGATAGCCAGGGAGGGCAGGAAACTTTTATTTTCCAAACCCAAGCCTAGACACTATCCTCTCTGTCACCCTAGAACCTTCTGGTCTATGTGTTATAAAAAGGGATGTTATCAAAATACTTTTCTTTTGTTTATAAATTGTTAACAATTTATTTCAAAAGCCCATTTCCCCTTTTTAGACAAATTTGGCCTATATTTATTTGTCAAGCCTATTAGTATACTTATATTCTAGGCCCAAGTCCTAACCCAACATGCAGTTTAGGCCATTTCCTATTTCATTGCCAAAACTAGATTAAATATCCTAGTTTATAATTTATGGCCAAAACTTAACCAAGTTACATATTTTGTGGTAAATGAACAATTTAACATTTATGACGAATTCTATAAGTAAATTACTCCTAATTTACTTATTTCATTACTACTCTTTTAATGTACATTGTCACATTTATTATTATGGCCCATTCTCTCTTATTTATCATATTTATACTTTTTGGTATGTAAATTATACCAAATTTAGTGTCGCTAACCATAATTTATTCTAAACATGACAATTGCTCACAATTATGAATAAATTCAAAATTGTGCTAATATACTTATTCCAAATCAACCTTAATTAACCCAATCTTAGTTTAACATCCTAATTCACAATTTATGGCAAAACTAGAATTATTTTTCTAGTTTACATTTTATGCCTAAAATTTAGCTTACTTACTAACGCTAAATTTAATATGTCAAAATCACATATTCCCTAATCCATGTCAAATTTCCCCGTTTTCATTTTAATATGCATGTCATAATACATATTCCAAATTATGCCAATTTCCAAGTTTACAATTACGTTCATATTCATTTCCATGTTTTTCCCCAAATCGCATTCCCATCGTTCGAATAATCGTGATTCAACCTAGATTATAAATAAATCTAGATTCGTAGATAAAAAGGGAATGAATCAAAATGACAAGAAGGAATAATTGGCATAAAAAGGTCTGGATAACAATGTAGGTTCAAGAATATGGGTAGACCTAACTAAATAGGTAAATTCCCACTGTCTTAAAACCAAAGAATGGGCAAAATAGGTTCAAGAACGTGGGTAGACCTAACTTAATAGGTAAATTCCCACTGTCTTAAAACCAAAGAAAAACCAAGGAACAGGTAGAATAAATAATTGGGTTTAGACCCAACTTCTCAATCACAAAACTAAAGCAATATTTTCCTAATCATAAATCATGGGTGTCAAAATCACAGTTGTCCTCATTATGTCATAAGTAATAGTTTATGTCCAAATCAAAGGTATAGGCCTAGTCAAGGAAATAATCCTTGTAGTCACAGTCACAGTCACAGTCATAGGAAATGTCCATAGTCATATGCGATGTTCATAGTCCAAAAGGAAAATAATTCCCATAGTCATAAGTCATTGTCATAGGCAATGTTTATATGTCCCAAAATCAAAGGCTTATGTCATAGTCCAAAGGCATATGCTTTCAAAGGCCACAGTTCTACAGTCATAGTCACGATTACAGTCTTATTTGTCCTCGAATCATAACAGTTCTTAATTCAGTCCAAGAGTATAAACACATATTCGAAGAGAGAGAGAGAGAGAGATTTGGCATATTCCTTTATTCCTTTAATTTCATGTCACAAATAAAACAAAATATTCAGATCTAGAAATAACCAACTTACAGAAAATAGATCTAGAAAAGAAGGAAAGCGTGGCTGTAACGACCCAGATTTTTGAATAATTTATTTTAAATATTTAATACTGTTTTAAATATTTAGTTGATAATATAAATGATATTTTATATTGAATTATCAATATAATATGGTTATTTTTCAGATTAAATTTTTGATTTTTATTCAGTTCAGTTCATAATAATATTAGTGTTGAAAAGTCAGTGGATACGTTAAAATAACGGTTCAGATTTACGGGTTAATGACCACGAGATATTTTAATTTAAAATTCAAATTATAATATTCTTAGTGTTTTATCAGCCGTCCTAAGATCTGTACCAAAGCCGACATCTATCCTTCATTTAGCAGTCCTATTTCCCTCGAGCACAAGATCGTGTCTTCCACTTTGATAGCAAGGAAACACAGAGTTTAATGGCAGCGTACAAACGGTTACCTCACTCGCATCTATAAATTGAGAGCCTCGCCTTCTCTGAAACCAACGAAGTAATTTTTCTCATTTCCCTCTTTTGTTTTCTCCCTTCCAGAAAACCGAATCCTCCTGAGAAAAAAAAAAAAACATAACCGAACCCAAATCGTTCAAATCAAAATCGAGTTCATCCTTGGAAGTCGCAATATGTTTGAAGCCTCTGAAGCTCGATGCCAACTCGAAGAATTTCTGGATCGTGCGAATTAGAGGAAGTCGCGATGGGTTAGAATATGTCGAGGAGGTGGCTGTGTTCATGGTGTTTGGAAGCGCCTGTGGACGGAGTGTTAGGTTGTGCGATGCGTTCTGATCTGGAGCACTCGATGTGAAGTGGCCGTGGAGAAGGGCTGCTGGCGATTGTCAGAGGGGTCGCTCAGGAGCAGTGCGATGGTGATAGTGGTGGAGTGACGATCAGTGATTTGGAGGTCGCGGTGTGGTTTTGGGGATACAACGCCGGTATTGAAGTCCGATGGGTGGACTGGAAATTGGCGATGGGTGGACTGGGAATTGATCGGTTCTCGCAAGGAAGCAGTGGGATTTTTCATCAAAGAATTTGACTAATAAGGTAATTAATTCTAAGTTAATTAGTTAATAATGTAATTAGAAAAATTTTCTAGTTAAATAAGTTATAAAAACTATGTATAACCATACATAAAATAAATGGTAAGTTTATAAAGATTGTGAGTAGCCAAAATTCTTTTATCATGTCCTGTTGGTTATTTTATTTTATTTATTTTAAATAATGAAGTGAAATAAAGCTGGAATTTGATTTCTAAATTAATTTAGTAAGCTGTTTAAAATAAATAGAAATTAGCAATTTAATTAGTTAACTATGGTATAATCAGGTAATTAAAATTTATCATCTTGTTATATAAGGTTTATTTAGGAGATTATTCGAGTTGGGTTCGTAGCTGGGATTCTAGAAGTGGTTTGGAATTTGCCAGAGCCAGCTGTGAATTTATGAAAATCTAGACTTTGAATATCCGGCAAAAAGGGAAAATCTCGGTGAGTAAATCTCACTCACCTTTAGAATTATTTTTATTTCATTAAAAATAATTGTCTGTTGCTTGTGTGAATGTTTTATGGTTGTTTTATATATATTAGTTATTTAGGCTATATATATATATTGGGTTGATTGATTGGTTGGATTCCCGCAGTCTCATTAGCGGATGCCCGCAGTTTCATAGCGGATGATTACCCTATACGCCCCACGCTATGATTAGTGGATGACCTTCTATACCGCGATATTCTGCCACGAAGCAGAATGGGTATTATTTATGTGCTAACATCTGTGGATGCAGGAAACAGGTTGGAGGAATCCAACTGGATTCCTCAAAAATATATTATCTGTTTGTTTATTTGTTTGCATATATATTGTTATATATGATGTGTTAGAAAAATAAATAATTGGTTGCTTTGTGTGTTTTATCACTGGGCTTAAGTAATGATATCTAGAAATGTCGTGAAAAGAGTATTTGAGATTTAAAGAGAAAATTCTGTTTTTAAATAGAATTTGAATTTTTAATGGGAATAAAAATATAAACTTGTTTTTGAAAAATAAAACAAGTAGTTTCTTTATAAACGAAGTTTATAAATAGTTCTTTTATAACGAAGTTATAAATGAAGTGAAAAGAATTATCATTTGATAATTCAGAAATAGAAATATAAGCGTGAAATTGGGATGAAATTTCAAAACAGGATGTGAAATGAAAATTTTAAAATATATAACTCAAATGGAATTTGAGTATAACATTTGAATTTTAAAAGGAGTTTAAATATTTGAATTTTAAAAGGAGATTGAATATTAGAAATTCAAATAGAAGTTCAAACAAAATTTGAATAGACGAAATTAGAATGAAAAATAGAATTTGAATTCAAGGAATTAAAATATAAATTGAATTCGAAGGAATTCGAATAAAGAAATTCAAATAGAGATTTGAATGTAGAATTTCAAAAATAGAATTTCAAAGAAGAATTAAATAGAAATTTGAAATATAGTATTTCAAAGAAGAATTGAAATGTGAAATTTGAATAGAGATTTGAATGGAATTTAAATATGAGATTTGAATTGAGATTTGAAATAGAAATTCGAGTATTGAATGTGAACATGGAATTGAATACAGAAATTCAAGTAGAAATTTGAATATGAGATTTCAAAATAGAATTTGAAATAAACTTTGAAAGTAGGATTTCAATGTAGGATTGAAATAGGATTTCAAAATAGGAAATCCAAATAGTTTGAAATGGAATTTGAATTCAAGGGAATTCAAATGAATTTGAATAATAGAAATTCAAATGGTATTGAAAATGAATTTGAATATTAGAAATTCAAATGGTATTGAAAATGAATTTGAATATTAGAAATTCAAATGGGGTCGGAAATGGAAAATGAAATTTGAATATAAGAGATTCAAATTGAATTCAAATAGGATTTGATCTATGGGGTTTGAATATGAAATTCAAATGGGTTTTAAATTATGGAACTTTAAATATAGAATTTAAAAAGGAGTTTGAATATTTGAATTTCAATAGAATTCAAATATAGAAATTGGATTATAGCAGTTCAAATGGAATTTAAAAATAAAGTTGGAATAAGAGAATTCAAGTGAATTCAAGTCTAGAATTTGAATATAGGGAATTCAAATAGAAATTCAAATATTGAATTTGAATATCAAATAGAAAAGGAATTGGGATTTGAAGTATAGAATTCAAAAGTGAGCTTGGAATTTGAATCAAGGAATTCAAATAAGGTTAAAACGAAGTTGAATTCATTTTTAAGAAGTTTAAAAAGTTTATATATATAAATATAATTAAAACGAACTTGCCGCAGCACTGCAGTTCGAAAAATAGTGATTCGAACTTCAATTGAGTATACAGAACGCAATTGAAGTCGGAATTCTTTGAAACAAGAAACGTCAGGACCGGTTTGGTAATAGTTTTCTAATGAAAGAGAAAAATCTGGATTTCGTCGTATAGAATTTGAGATATGTCAAAATCAAATTTTCAGAAAAACAGCGCCAGAATCGTTATAAAACCATAATGGTTTATTTAATATTATAAGAGGATTTTAAGCAAATAAAATCCGATGTTTCTATTTAGAAAATTTCAGAGTTGAGTTGTAAAATATATGCGAATTCAAGTTGTGTAAATGAATATGATTTTTGAAACAGAAACCAGATTTTGACTTATTGAATAGAATCAACTAAATTGAATAGAAACTAGTTGATGAGATTTCGAATGGATTGAGTTGAAATTGAATTGGAAACAGGTAAACAGGTGTTGAACAGGTATGGGATGAAGTATATGAAGATTTTTTTTTATGTGCCCGACAAAAAGGTACATGTTTAAATTCATATATGGGTTTTATGCGCCGTATCGGCAAGCCGCTTGGCTTTTTCTTTTTCTTTTCGATTGGAGAAGATACCGGGAAGCTATTTGAAATTTCCCGATACTCCCGATACAGGGGAGGTTATGGCGAAATTTTCCGGAAATTTAAGGAGTTAGAATATTTTTAAGATATTTTGATAATTTGAAATCATTGTATCGACATATTGAATTCGATAGGTAAGTGAATATAAAAATCGAATATCGTAAACAGATAAGGGGTAGAGATAAGGGATTGAAATTGTTTTCAATTGCAAATAGAGACATTTTCTAATATATAGAAATAAAAGAAGTTAATGTTTGGAAACGTTTTCCAAATGGCGTAAGAGGCAAGATGATTATTGAAAATATTTGGTTAACAAATATTGATAAGGAAATGGAGAAGTGATTTAATTAATGAATATTAATTAAAGAGCCCAGTGATTTGTTTGATATGTTGGATGAACACTTGTTTTTATTCGATAGTTAAATCACAGACTATCGAAGTTTTGACCATCGTTGTCAATATGGAGAGACCGGTTGGATTATTATCCGAAGAACCACTCTGTATCGGCATAAGCGTTGCGAACCAAGTATGCTGAATATATTGAAGACGGAGTAAAGTGCAAGGGCTTTTCTATTTATAGAAATGGTGCCTTCGGTTTCGTTCAGTCCCAGAACGAACGTAAATGGACGAATGTCTGACAGAGTATTTCCAATGATCAAATGTGTTGGTCTGTATGAATATATATGGTTGCAACGGATTTATCCTTTAGCATAATATCCAGAATATTTGTGCAAACTCAACTAGTGATTAACGGATCTGACAATGTGGCATTCAAAGTGATTGTGTTATCAAGGAATGGTAAGTATGCGTAGCCTCAGGCCTCAACAACCGGGAAAGGACAAAAATCGGGCAGGCAGCATGGCTATGTGGGTCGCACCCATTAGGGTGTATAATCACCTATCTAGAGAAATTCCTTTTGTTTCTAAATCTATCGATTCTGCCCATTCGGGAAACGGTGGTTTGAGTCCAACCGTTGGTGATATACATTCGATACACTCAAGCGAAATGAGTGGTCGGTCATGTGTGGGCCGGGTTGCAAGATGTTCTTGTTGAACCCAGGTGTATTCGCCTCTAGAGATACATCATCGGAAGGTGGTTCCATACCTTGTCATGTTGGAAATCCAATCTCCAATAAGCGCCATGCGGTTTTTGATTTTATACTATATATGTGGAGCGTGAGATGCAAGCGTTCTGCTATTGGGTTATTTACTTGATGTAGACATTATTATAATATCACTGGATTTTCGTATCAAAGTGTTTTGGGTTATAGTAAGGTAAAAGCCGTCCATGTTTATGTGTGGACTGGTCTTACTATTATCTTTTCTTTTGAAAGGATTTTTAAAGTTAAACAAATGGTTGGAGTTTACTCACACCAGTCCCATGACTGACCCAGAGTTTATTTTGTTTTGTTTTCCCTAAACTCTTGGGTGCCCAAATTTGTATGGGCAGTCAAGTGTTTCAGGCTTTTACAGATACACTTGGAGGAGCTTGGAGCAGGAGGCTTCAGTGTTAGTTACCTAGTGTTAGTTCCGCTGTATTGTAAGTGTTGAACTCTGATTCTGAATGTACATGTATACAGAAATTTTGTATTACAAAAGTATATGCTATAATATATTTTATTCGTTCCGCTGTGAGTTGTGATCTTCGTTTTCTTCTATTCTAACATTTCTTTCTTTCTATTCCTCATCCTCTAACTTCTTTCTAATAATGAGTCGTATTTCTGTGTTATTTGGGTTGGACGTGTGGTGTATTTAGTCAACTCAGATAGCTCGGATTTGCGGGTCATTACAGTGGTATCAGAGCTTAGGTTGAGCGAATACCTAGGCTTGTGTGGCATGTGCTCATTAGAGATAGGGTCAGTAGTACCCTAGAATGAGTTAAGTGTATATATGAGAGAGCGTATTTGTAAGTTGATATAAAATTTGTTTTATATTGTGTTGGTTTGTCAGTTGAGTAGTTTATGAATTCTGGTCGAATCGTGGGACGCCACGAAGTCGATAGGAATTTCTAAACACTTGAACAGGAGATTGAACACGATATTGTTTTAAAGTGGGTAAATGAAATAATTTTACCCAAAATTTCTATTTGATATAGAAAGAATAATTTTTGAAATTATTATATTATATGGATATGTTGATTGATATCATTATAATCAGATAAGATTATAAAAATTGAAATGGTTATTTATAACCAAACTGAATTTGTATAGGAATTAAATATACAAATGAGATGAATTAGAATTAAATTCGAACCAGAATTAAGAATTCAAAATCCTGGGAAGTTGAATAATATTTTTCAAAGTAATATTGTTTTATTTTGAAAGGGTTTTTGAATGAAAATCATTTTGAATTGATTTTTAAAAATGATAAAGCACTGAACTCACTTCAGTCGCTGGGAAATAATTCTGATGATGACTGCAGCCTCATCAGAGTTCATTTTCGAGTTTCTAAGTGATGAATTGCTACCTTAGAAAAAGTTTTGATGGGAATTTGTTTGAAAGAAAACAAGTGGTTTGAAAATTCAAATGTTTTGAATTTGAAATGGAAATAAATATATGTATATATTTATGGGATTTCAAAAGAATTTGAAATAAAAACCCTGTGATTTGGATTCTGGAATTAAAATTTAACTAAAGCAAGTTAAATGGTTCGAGGTGAATAAGTTGACTAAAATCAATTTGAAATAAATTGAAATGAATATGAATTAGAATGTATATGAATGGAAACCAAAAGTTTTGGTTGAAATTAAAGTCATAGAAATATGAGGAATTGAGTTTTAACATAAGTGAATTTTTGAAAGATAATAGATTTGTACCATTTTTCCTATCTTAGCAATTTCGAGGACGAAATTATTTTAAGGGGGGAAGAATGTAACGACCCAGATTTTTGAATAATTTATTTTAAATATTTAATACTGTTTTAAATATTTAGTTGATAATATAAATGATATTTTATATTGAATTATCAATATAATATGGTTATTTTTCAGATTAAATTTTTGATTTTTATTCAGTTCAGTTCATAATAATATTAGTGTTGAAAAGTCAGTGGATACATTAAAATAACGGTTCAGATTTACGGGTTAATGACCACGAGATATTTTAATTTAAAATTCAAATTATAATATTCTTAGTGTTTTATCAGCCGTCCTAAGATCTGTACCAAAGCCGACCTCTATCCTTCATTTAGCAGTCCTATTTCCCTCGAGCACAAGATCGTGTCTTCCACTTTGATAGCAAGGAAACACAGAGTTTAATGGCAGCGTACAAACGGTTCCCTCACTCGCATCTATAAATTGAGAGCCTCGCCTTCTCTGAAACCAACGAAGTAATTTTTCTCATTTCCCTCTTTTGTTTTCTCCCTTCCAGAAAACCGAATCCTCCTGAGAAAAAAAAAAAAAAAACATAACCGAACCCAAATCGTTCAAATCAAAATCGAGTTCATCCTTGGAAGTCGCAATCTGTTTGAAGCCTCTGAAGCTCGATGCCAACTCGAAGAATTTCTGGATCGTGCGAATTAGAGGAAGTCGCGATGGGTTAGAATATGTCGAGGAGGTGGCTGTGTTCGTGGTGTTTGGAAGCGCCTGTGGACGGAGTGTTAGGTTGTGCGATGCGTTCTGATCTGGAGCACTCGATGTGAAGTGGCCGTGGAGAAGGGCTGCTGGCGATTGTCAGAGGGGTCGCTCAGGAGCAGTGCGATGGTGATAGTGGTGGAGTGACGATCAGTGATTTGGAGGTCGCGGTGTGGTTTTGGGGATACAACGCCGGTATTGAAGTCCGATGGGTGGACTGGAAATTGGCGATGGGTGGACTGGGAATTGATCGGTTCTCGCAAGGAAGCAGTGGGATTTTTCATCAAAGAATTTGACTAATAAGGTAATTAATTCTAAGTTAATTAGTTAATAATGTAATTAGAAAATTTTTCTAGTTAAATAAGTTATAAAAACTATGTATAACCATACATAAAATAAATGGTAAGTTTATAAAGATTGTGAGTAGCCAAAATTCTTTTATCATGTCCTGTTGGTTATTTTATTTTATTTATTTTAAATAATGAAGTGAAATAAAGCTGGAATTTGATTTCTAAATTAATTTAGTAAGCTGTTTAAAATAAATAGAAATTAGCAATTTAATTAGTTAACTATGGTATAATCAGGTAATTAAAATTTATCATCTTGTTATATAAGGTTTATTTAGGAGATTATTCGAGTTGGGTTCGTAGCTGGGATTCTAGAAGTGGTTTGGAATTTGCCAGAGCCAGCTGTGAATTTATGAAAATCTAGACTTTGAATATCCGGCAAAAAGGGAAAATCTCGGTGAGTAAATCTCACTCACCTTTAGAATTATTTTTATTTCATTAAAAATAATTGTCTGTTGCTTGTGTGAATGTTTTATGGTTGTTTTATATATATTAGTTATTTAGGCTATATATATATATATATATATATATATATATATATATATATATATATATATATATATATTGGGTTGATTGATTGGTTGGATTCCCGCAGTCTCATTAGCGGATGCCCGCAGTTTCATAGCGGATGATTACCCTATACGCCCCACGCTATGATTAGTGGATGACCTTCTATACCGCGATATTCTGCCACGAAGCAGAATGGGTATTATTTATGTGCTAACATCTGTGGATGCAGGAAACAGGTTGGAGGAATCCAACTGGATTCCTCAAAAATATATTATCTGTTTGTTTATTCGTTTGCATATATATTGTTATATATGATGTGTTAGAAAAATAAATAATTGGTTGCTTTGTGTGTTTTATCACTGGGCTTAAGTAATGATATCTAGAAATGTCGTGAAAAGAGTATTTGAGATTTAAAGAGAAAATTCTGTTTTTAAATAGAATTTGAATTTTTAATGGGAATAAAAATATAAACTTGTTTTTGAAAAATAAAACAAGTAGTTTCTTTATAAACGAAGTTTATAAATAGTTCTTTTATAACGAAGTTATAAATGAAGTGAAAAGAATTATCATTTGATAATTCAGAAATAGAAATATAAGCGTGAAATTGGGATGAAATTTCAAAACAGGATGTGAAATGAAAATTTTAAAATATATAACTCAAATGGAATTTGAGTATAACATTTGAATTTTAAAAGGAGTTTAATTATTTGAATTTTAAAAGGAGATTGAATATTAGAAATTCAAATAGAAGTTCAAACAAAATTTGAATAGACGAAATTAGAATGAAAAATAGAATTTGAATTCAAGGAATTAAAATATAAATTGAATTCGAAGGAATTCGAATAAAGAAATTCAAATAGAGATTTGAATGTAGAATTTCAAAAATAGAATTTCAAAGAAGAATTAAATAGAAATTTGAAATATAGTATTTCAAAGAAGAATTGAAATGTGAAATTTGAATAGAGATTTGAATGGAATTTAAATATGAGATTTGAATTGAGATTTGAAATAGAAATTCGAGTATTGAATGTGAACATGGAATTGAATACAGAAATTCAAGTAGAAATTTGAATATGAGATTTCAAAATAGAATTTGAAATAAACTTTGAAAGTAGGATTTCAAAGTAGGATTGAAATAGGATTTCAAAATAGGAAATCCAAATAGTTTGAAATGGAATTTGAATTCAAGGGAATTCAAATGAATTTGAATAATAGAAATTCAAATGGTATTGAAAATGAATTTGAATATTAGAAATTCAAATGGGGTCGGAAATGGAAAATGAAATTTGAATATAAGAGATTCAAATTGAATTCAAATAGGATTTGATCTATGGGGTTTGAATATGAAATTCAAATGGGTTTTAAATTATGGAACTTTAAATATAGAATTTAAAAAGGAGTTTGAATATTTGAATTTCAATAGAATTCAAATATAGAAATTGGATTATAGCAGTTCAAATGGAATTTAAAAATAAAGTTGGAATAAGAGAATTAAAGTGAATTCAAGTCTAGAATTTGAATATAGGGAATTCAAATAGAAATTCAAATATTGAATTTGAATATCAAATAGAAAAGGAATTGGGATTTGAAGTATAGAATTCAAAAGTGAGCTTGGAATTTGAATCAAGGAATTCAAATAAGGTTAAAACGAAGTTGAATTCATTTTTAAGAAGTTTAAAAAGTTTATATATATAAATATAATTAAAACGAACTCGCCGCAGCACTGCAGTTCGAAAAATAGCGATTCGAACTTCAATTGAGTATACAGAACGCAATTGAAGTCGGAATTCTTTGAAACAAGAAACGTCAGGACCGGTTTGGTAATAGTTTTCTAATGAAAGAGAAAAATCTGGATTTCGTCGTATAGAATTTGAGATATGTCAAAATCAAATTTTCAGAAAAACAGCGCCAGAATCGTTATAAAACCATAATGGTTTATTTAATATTATAAGAGGATTTTAAGAAAATAAAATCCGATGTTTCTATTTAGAAAATTTCAGAGTTGAGTTGTAAAATATATGCGAATTCAAGTTGTGTAAATGAATATGATTTTTGAAACAGAAACCAGATTTTGACTTATTGAATAGAATCAACTAAATTGAATAGAAACTAGTTGATGAGATTTCGAATGGATTGAGTTGAAATTGAATTGGAAACAGGTAAACAGGTGTTGAACAGGTATGGGATAAAGTATATGAAGATTTTTTTTTATGTGCCCGACAAAAAGGTACATGTTTAAATTCATATATGGGTTTTATGCGCCGTATCGGCAAGCCGCTTGGCTTTTTCTTTTTCTTTTCGATTGGAGAAGATACCGGGAAGCTATTTGAAATTTCCCGATGCTCCCGATACAGGGGAGGTTATGGCGAAATTTTCCGGAAATTTAAGGAGTTAGAATATTTTTAAGATATTTTGATAATTTGAAATCATTGTATCGACATATTGAATTCGATAGGTAAGTGAATATAAAAATCGAATATCGTAAACAGATAAGGGGTAGAGATAAGGGATTGAAATTGTTTTCAATTGCAAATAGAGACATTTTCTAATATATAGAAATAAAAGAAGTTAATGTTTGGAAACGTTTTCCAAATGGCGTAAGAGGCAAGATGATTATTGAAAATATTTGGTTAACAAATATTGATAAGGAAATGGAGAAGTGATTTAATTAATGAATATTAATTAAAGAGCCCAGTGATTTGTTTGATATGCTGGATGAACACTTGTTTTTATTCGATAGTTAAATCACAGACTATCGAAGTTTTGACCATCGTTGTCAATATGGAGAGACCGGTTGGATTATTATCCGAAGAACCACTCCGTATCGGCATAAGCGTTGCGAACCATGTATGCTGAATATATTGAAGACGGAGTAAAGTGCAAGGGCTTTTCTATTTATAGAAATGGTGCCTTCGGTTTCGTTCAGTCCCAGAACGAACGTAAATGGACGAATGTCTGACAGAGTATTTCCAATGATCAAATGTGTTGGTCTGTATGAATATATATGGTTGCAACGGATTTATCCCTTAGCATAATATCCAGAATATTTGTGCAAACTCAACTAGTGATTAACGGATCTGACAATGTGGCATTCAAAGTGATTGTGTTATCAAGGAATGGTAAGTATGCGTAGCCTCAGGCCTCAACAACCGGGAAAGGACAAAAATCGGGCAGGCAGCATGGCTATGTGGGTCGCACCCATTAGGGTGTATAATCACCTATCTAGAGAAATTCCTTTTGTTTCTAAATCTATCGATTCTGCCCATTCGGGAAACGGTGGTTTGAGTCCAACCGTTGGTGATATACATTCGATACACTCAAGCGAAATGAGTGGTCGGTCATGTGTGGGCCGGGTTGCAAGATGTTCTTGTTGAACCCAGGTGTATTCGCCTCTAGAGATACATCATCGGAAGGTGGTTCCATACCTTGTCATGTTGGAAATCCAATCTCCAATAAGCGCCATGCGGTTTTTGATTTTATACTATATATGTGGAGCGTGAGATGCAAGCGTTCTGCTATTGGGTTATTTACTTGATGTAGACATTATTATAATATCACTGGATTTTCGTATCAAAGTGTTTTGGGTTATAGTAAGGTAAAAGCCGTCCATGTTTATGTGTGGACTGGTCTTACTATTATCTTTTCTTTTGAAAGGATTTTTAAAGTTAAACAAATGGTTGGAGTTTACTCACACCAGTCCCATGACTGACCCAGAGTTTATTTTGTTTTGTTTTCCCTAAACTCTTGGGTGCCCAAATTTGTACGGGCGGTCAAGTGTTTCAGGCTTTTACAGATACACTTGGAGGAGCTTGGAGCAGGAGGCTTCAGCGTTAGTTACCTAGTGTTAGTTCCGCTGTATTGTAAGTGTTGAACTCTGATTCTGAATGTACATGTATACAGAAATTTTGTATTACAGAAGTATATGCTATAATATATTTTATTCGTTCCGCTGTGAGTTGTGATCTTCGTTTTCTTCTATTCTAACATTTCTTTCTTTCTATTCCTCATCCTCTAACTTCTTTCTAATAATGAGTCGTATTTCTGTGTTATTTGGGTTGGACGTGTGGTGTATTTAGTCAACTCAGATAGCTCGGATTTGCGGGTCATTACAGTGGCTATGATTCGTGCGTCGTTGCTTGAAACTTGTTTGAGCTAGCCTTTGAATTCTTCACTTGAAACTTTGATTTGAATCCCTCCTTAAAAGTCTTTTAGCAGCATCTCCTCGTCTTGAATCATATTTTATTTTATTTATTTAAGAAAATTTAGAGGAGGGGAAGAAGCCATGAATCTTAGCAGCATAAGGATAGAAGAGAATTGGTGCAAAGAGAATGAAGACTAGGGCTGTTTATATAGCTGCTCAAGACCTTATCGTACACGCAGCGCTGAGTCAGCATTGAACCTAGTTAAGAAAATAGTCCAGGTAGGTAGATGAATCTAGCCAAACCTTATCATACACGCAGTGCTGAGTCAGCATTGGGTCCCACAAGCTATTTTGGCGTAAAAGTTTGATTTTCAAACTTTTGAATTTCTGGAATTTATTTAACTATTTTATTCACATGAAATATTCTTATATGTATACAATTCCTCTAACGACCATTTTACGCGTATATATATACGCACAACTTTCATTTTATTTTCAAAATTCAAATGATGTTGCCATATTTCATTGACTGTAGCCTTATCTTGAATTTTATCTTTCGTATACATATATTTTTGTATATATATATATTTATATTTCTCATATGTATATATATATATATATATTTTTCTTTATTTCCTTATACGTACGTTCTTATCCTTTCAAATTTTGAATTTGTATACGTACATATATTTGCATGTTTAGTTGGCCCTCTCTAAAACAATGATAAAAAATTATGCCGCCGCCGGGGTTCGAACCCCCGACCTCCATGCTACCAATCCAATGCCTTAACCAACTGAGCTACAGAGGCTTTTGTTAATAAGTCTTTGAACAATAACAATTATTGTTCTCTCCTTACCTCTTTTTTTTTCATGTTAGTTACAATACTTAAATTAAACAATCTGCATGGATCGTTTTCTTTTAATTTTTCTTTTAAAAATTAATTATACTTTAATTTGAGAATCTGAATGTCATAGAATAACGGGGTGTTACAATAGCGGACGTGGGGTGTTACACGTGGTATCAGAGCTTAAGGTTACTAGAACAGATAAAATTTTTAGAAAAACTATTTTCTAAGAATATTTTTGGAAAGGAGTATTTTCAAAAACATGTCTTTTAAGAGGAAAATTTTTGAAAGAAAAGCATAATCCCCGTTAGCCATATCTTTATCTTTCGAATTCTCCGTTTTTGAATCTCTTCCTCTCTCGATTTTGAGTTTCCCCTCCGCGTATTGATGATCTTTCTAAGATAGATAAGGATGGAAAACCACTTCAAGGAACTAAGACATTAGCCGGATTAGAAGTTAGTTCAAGAAGGAGGAGGACTTGTAGGTACTTATTGGATGGACGATGGGAGGAAGACTCAAATAGTTGTTTGGTTAATGAAGGACGAAACCTCATTGATGAGAGGTTACGAGTGGAGAATGGGAAGAAGAAGGCTAGTAGTTATCCTTTTGGGAGGAATAGGACACCTTATTAGGATTGTCCAATGAAGCAAGGGCAAGGTATGAAATCTTTTGGAGGGTAGTTGTATTCCCTCACGACTAGGGTACCAAATGGGGATAGACCGTCTAGGTTGGAATTTGGATTTCTATATTATCCGGTTCAAACTTTATTTGATAGTGATGCATCGAGTTCGTTTATCTCATCATTGTTAGTTGAGTCACTGTACTTAGACACCAGTTTGGTAGATGATCCCTTAGTTGTTTCAAACCCAATTGGGCTCCATGATGTGTTTGGGTTTGAAAGTTTCTATACTTAGCGTTGAGTTTACGTGTGATGCTTGTTGGGCTTCACGGGCTATGGGTTAGTTTTGGGCATGGACTGGTTATCCAGTAGGGGTGCCATTCTTGATTTTGAAGGGAGAGTTGTTAGGCTTATGACCCGCTTGGGTAACACTCTCGAGATCTCTTGTAATCCCATAGAATCTGTTATGCTAAGTTATCTAGAATCGCTTGACACGTCGGTCTAGAGTTTGCGATCTGTTAGAGCGGTCCGGGAATACTCGGATGTGTGTGAGGAGGTGAAGGGCTTACCTCCGAAGCGGGAGATTGACTTCCGAATATATCTGGTGGATAATGCTAAACCAGTATCTTGGCCAGTGTGCCACATGGCTCCTCGTGAGAGGAGGGAACTCCATAAGTAAGTAGGCGATTTGCTTGAGAAGGGGTTCATAAGACGAAGTATATCGGAGTGGTGTGCTCCAGTAGTTTTTGTCACGAAGGCGGATGGGTCCCTCAGACTTTGTGTAGGCTAAAGAGAACTAAATAAACTCACAAAGAAGAATAGACACCCATTGCCGAGGATTGATGATCTCTTTGATCAGTTGGCTGGCACCTCAGTATTTTTGTAGTAGGACTTAGCCACGGGATTTCATCAGTGGAGAGTGGCTGAGGATAGTATAGAGAAGACTGCCTTTAGGACTCCGGATGATTTCTTTTTATGAGTGGCTGGTGATGCCATTTGGTTTGACGAACGCCCCCGCATACTTTGATGATTTGATGAGAAGGGTGTTCAGGGAGTACCTAAATAAGTTCGTGATGGTCTTTGTGGATGACATCTGGGTCTTTTCTAGGAGCGAAATAAGTTTTCGTATGTGCTCAATAGGGTGAGCAAAGCCAGTTATGGGAAAAATGGTGGTTTTGGAGCGAGACTGGCGAGGACATCCAGGGTTGGACAAGGGGCTTAATTATTTAGTCGTTTTTACTAGTATCATCTCACGTAGGTCGTCTGAATTCGAAGGAGGTATCCCTTGGGTGTTTGTCTGATATTGGTTTAGGCCTTTGGGGCTTGCATTTGGGGAATGCCGAGTTCGACTAGGGTGGTCTGCGTGAGAGATGAACAGTTGTGATGATTTTGGATGATATCCTGGTGGAGAAGAGCATGCCCTACATCTTAGGGAAGTGTTGGTGACTCTTCGAGCATATAGTCTTAGGACAGTAAAAGTGGATGGGATTCTTAACATCCTATGAGTTTGAGATAGCGTATACCCATGGCAAGGGTAACGTGGAGGTGGACGCCTTAAGTAGAAAAAGGTTGTCCTTGAGTTCACTGTTCGTTGGACGACGGAGCTTAGAGTTTATTTCGATGTTGACTTTAGACCTTCCGTTGACTTTGTACCCGTTTAGCTAGCCTCCTTGGAGGTTAGGCCTACTCTTTTGGGGCGGACTGGAGAAGCACAGAGGGACGACCCACAGTTAGTTGAGTTGGTAGAGAAGCTCATAAGAGGGGAGTCGTCCAGCCATTTGAGTAGGTACACCCTAGACGATAGGGGGTGCTTGCGTAGAGACGGTAGACTTTGTGTACCGCAAGACGAGGGTTTGAGGAAGGCTATTCTTGATGATGCACACCGTTCTAGGATGACCATTCATCCCGGTGGGGACAAGATGTACCAAGACATGAAGAGGGTTTTCTTCTGGGCCGGTATGAAGAAAGATGTGGCCAAGTATGTCGCTCGATGTTTGGTGTGCCAGCAAGTGAAGGTGGAGCAAAGGAAACCAGGTGGGTTGCTTCACCCATTGGAGGTTCCGCAATGGAAGTGGGATAGCGTCTCGACGGATTTTATTGACGGGTTACCCAGGTCGAGGAAGGGTAATACAGGAATTTGGGTGGTGGTAGACAGACAGACTTACTAAGAGCGCCCCTTTCATACCTGTGAAGAGCAAGAGGACTGCTCCATGGCTAGCTTCAGTATATCTTCGAGAGATAGTTCGATTGCATGGGGTACCCTCTAGCATAGTGAGTGATCGAGATCCTATCTTCACTAGCGAGTTTTGGAGAAGTTTGCAAGAAGCAGTGGGGACTCAATTGTGTCTGAGCACCGTATATCATCCTCAGACAGATGGCCAGACTGAGAGGGTGAATCGTGTTCTAGAAGACCTTTTGAGGCTTTGTATCTTAGATTTTGGAGGTACATGGGAAGAGCATCTTCCATTGGTAGAGTTCGCATATAATAACAGCTTTCAGTCCAGTATTGGTATGGCTCCTTTCGAAGCTCTCTATGGAAGGCCTTGTCGATCACCTACATGTTGGTGGGAATCTACGAATAAGATCTTGCTTGGGCCTGATATGATTAGAGAGACTTCTGAGAAGATTGACTTGATTCGAAGAAGGATGAAAGCAGCGCAGGATAGACAAAAATCTTATGCGGACAAGAGAAGGACGGATCTTGAGTTTGAGGTTGGGGATATGGTTTTTGTCAAGGTATCTCCGTTGAGAAATGTTGTTCGCTTTGGATCCGTTGGGAAGTTAGCACCGAGGTTTGTTGGGCCGTTTCCTATTAAGGAAAGGATTGGACGGATGGCATATAGAGTGGAGTTGCCCGACAGACTTAGTGGTGTACATGATGTATTCCATGTGTCCCATTTGAGAAAGTGTTTACATGAGACCGCAGAGGTGGTAGAGCCGAGCTTGCTTAGAGATGTAGAGGTAGAGCGTGATGCGACGATTCGACGAGCTCCTACTCGCATCCTTGGGTCAGAGACTAGGAAGTTGAGAAACAGAGAGGTTCAACTAGTCAAAGTGCAATGGGGAGAAGATGAGAGCAACGCAACTTGGGAGACGGAAGCGAAGATGCGTTCATTGTACCCATTTCTTTTTGAGGGTATGTCTTTACTTTCTCCTTTATCGCTTGTCTAGTACTTATCTTATCTTTGGTATGTCCTCTCGTTAGTACCTTTGACCTTTAGATAGGGTAAACCTATGGTTGAAACATGTGTTTGAGACATGTTATGGTTTATGGATGCAAGTGGATGCAAGTGTTTGCTAGTGGTTGCTCGTGGATGCATATACACACACTCTAGGCACTAGATCGGCTCAATCACTTCATATTGCATATTGCATAAAATTGTGTGTAGGAAACTATATTTATGGATGTATAATGATTGTGTTATCATATGGATGATGCATTTTGGTGAATGATTGTGCACTCATGTAGATATTGTATGTGTCGATAGGGTTCTCTCGCATACATAATGGATGCATGGCACTATCATGGTTTGCATATGTTCATACATTAGATAGGGAACATATACACACACTTTTTGCATATGCTCATACATCATTAGAAACTGTTTAAGGACAATGGATGCCCGTGGTTGATGATTTGAGTAGATGGTTGTTTGGATGGTAGGATATGCATTCTCCTTAGCTTAGAGATTTCGGGGACGAAATCCTTTAAGGAGGGGAGAATGTAACACCCCGAATTTTAGTTAATACTAAAATTCACTAATCATAGGATAAATAATCTCAGATGTGGGAATTGGGGGTAACGGGCTGCGTCGTTGCGTTCATCTCGGAAAAATACGCGAAATAGAGTCCGAGTTTTCGAGAATCGGAGTCCGTATGGCCCGGTTATGGCCCAATGAAGTTTGCAGAAAAATTAAAACAGATTTAAAGATTTAAAATTCGGATTTCAAATTGAAGCCAGCAGGGGGCAGGCGGGAAGCTTCCCGCCCTACCCATGTCGACAGGGCTGTCGACAGGCCTGTCGACAGGGGTGTCGACTTGCCTGTCGACTTGCCTGTCGACAGGGGCGCGGCGTCCAGGGAACCTGGGTGCACCAGGTTTGGTTTTAGGCTGGCTTGGAGGGTTGGGTTCTAGAGATTTCCTAAATCTAACGGACCTAATCTAATCTAGGGTTAATCTAAGGGCCTAAAACACTACCTAATCCTATAAATAAGACCCTAACCCTACCCTAATTCATTCATAATTAGATCTTGTAACTAGACTATGACAAAATGAAACTTGATCATGGCCTCCACAAATCAATGAAGAGAGTTGCAAGCTAATCATCTTCTTCTTCATATTTGGCAACTAGTTTTACTTCATAAGTTTGCTAATCTTAGTTTTGGTGAGTTCCTATAGCTTTAATAATCAATTGTTAAATTGATTATGGTAGGATATGATAAGACATGGCTATGTTTGTGGATAAATATGTTTATGCAAGTTTAGTATATTGTATGTTATGTGTTTGGCAAGTTTTATGCTACATGCAAGTTTAATGCCATGTTTTATGATGCAAAATATTATGTTGAACATTTATGCATATGTAGCATGTTATGCAAACTATATGTGAGAGTATATGCAAGTTATATGCAACATGATATGCAAGTTATGCATGTGATTTTATGCATGCTAAGTATTTGGTGTTATGCATGCTAAGTATTTGATTTTATGCATGCTAAGTATTTGATTGTATGCATGCTAAGTATTGGGTTTTATACATGCTAAGTGGTTGGTATTATGCATAAATCATGACATGCAAGTTTACCCTTTTAAAATGTGATGCATACATATGCAAGATGACACCTTTATATGCTATGCATGTTTACCCTCCTTTAAGATGCAAGTCATATATGCAAGTTCAACATGTTATGCAAGTTATGTGCATGATGTTATGTAAGTTATGAGCATATTGTTATACAAGTTCATATGCAAGTTATGTTTATGAGATTATGCAAGTTATGTGCATGATGCTATGCAAGTTATGTATATGCTTAAATGCAAGTTTAATGTGATATGCAAGTTATGCTTGCTTATGCAAGTATGTGAATGCTTATGCAAGTATGTGAATGCTTATGCGAGTATGTAAATGCTTATGCAAGTATATGAATGCTTATGCAAGTTATGTGTATGCTTAAATGCATGTTTAACATGTTATGCAAGTTATGAGAATGCTTATATGCAAGTTCAACATGTTATGCAAGATATGTGTATGATAATATGCAAGCTCATATGCAACATGCTATGCAAATCATGTGTATGATAATGTGCAAGTTTGGGTTAAATGTAGTTGGGTTAATATATGTTCATATATGCAAGTTGACATCCTCTTAACCCATGACAAAGTTATATGCTAAACCCATGATATTTGTGATGGATCTTTCCCTTTATTATGTCGTGAAACGAGAACGATTTACGTGGGGAACGATGGGGTAATAAATATGTTAATAAAAGTATGATTGGGTATGATAAGCATACCATAAAAATAAATTAACATAAATGGGAATTTACCTATTGAGTTAGGTCTACCCCATGGGAATTTACCTATTGAGTTAGGTCTACCCATGTTATGAAAAATGTGTAATTAATTAGGGATAATTAATTGTGGGGGTGATTAATTAGGTGTAATTAATCAACTAAGACACGAGGTTGGACCCTTTTGTAGCGGAAGTCTGCCCGGAACCGACCGGCCATCCAGCGGCTACAAATGATTGGCCCAATGTGAGAGGTCTTAGTCACAAACTAAATACGTGATTAACGTAAAGACACGAGGTTAGACTCGGTTATGACGTAAGGCTGCCCGGACCCAACCGGCTTAACCAGCGGTCATAAAAGATAATCTAATGTGAGGGGTCTTTATGAGGATCATGGTCTTAATTAACTAAGAAACACTTAACCAAATTAGCATGTAGTGGGACATGAGGGTTAAGTGGGTGCCTTGGGTGGCATGTAGTAACTAGTGGGGGTGCCTCGGGAGGCATGAGGAAACTAGTGGGTTGCCTTGGGTGGCAATAGAAAATACGATTAGAATACTTAACCAAAGTGGAACATGTAATTAAAACATGGGTGAAGGGTTAAGTAAGTGCTTTGGGTGGCATGTGGAAATCTAGTGGGTGCCCTTAGTGGCAATTTAAATATGATTGATGACTTAACCAAATCTTAACATGTAAGGGGGCATGATTATAAAAAGGGGTTAAGTGGGATGCACTAGATAAAAGTAGCAAGCTTAAGTAGTAGCTTGTGGGGGCCCATTTCAACCAATATCCCAAACGTATCTTTGTGGGCTCGACTCTAGTCGAGTGACGGGACACGCATATTGGGCTTGACTATAAGTGGCCAAAACGGGTTAGCGGTGGCAACGCAGGATCAACGGGTTTCATATGCGTGTGTGGACCCGGGCTGGTTGGTAAGTCGTTGTTGCATCGTGTAGATATAAAGCCGTGCACCGTTGATATTATCAGGTAGCCACTTTGGGGAATGATACACCCCCTTTTGTGGGACCAGCACGGGTATCTACAGTAGGGAGCCGATCGCTTGGGAGTAGTGGGTACACCTAGTAAAGATAGGGGCAGACGGCACCTGTGTAGGGGTATAAGGAACTACTGGGTAAAAATTACTAAGTACACTTAGTGGGATCAACCTTTAAGTAGGAATTACTCTTGGTGGGTAGAACTGGTGTGGTGCAGTGTAGGAATTACCCTTGGGTGGGTAGATCTGGGGTGGTGTAAGCTAGAAATTATCCTTGGGTGGATAAATGCGTCTTTTCGGTTATCGTAGTACATCCTGTGTTTAGTTGGCTACTTGGTGTAGTCATTATCCCCAGAGGTACCGTACCTTGTTTATGTCATACCCTAATTACTTTAATGGTTGAATTGTTAGGGTTATAGGACTCACTCGGACTTATGTCTGACCCCGTTGTTTTTATCTTTTTCCCAACCCTCAGGTTATCAGAGTGGGCCCGGTATGAGTGGGCTTAGATCAGGCTGCTTTATTCTCTTTTGGAGCTTGGACCATAGATGTAGAGAGCTCAGCTTACCCTTTCTTTTATGGCTATCAGTTCATGTATTGGGATTATGTACTTTTATTTATCAGGATGGATATTTTGTACTTGACTCTTATTATGGTTTTGTGATGTAACCAAACATGTTTTACTTTCCGCTGCAATGAAATGATGTTTCAAGATTTTCAAGTACTACTTATATCTGTCTTGTTGTAATTTTTCTGTTCTATATTCACTTAAAATACTCCACCGATGTTATGGCATTCCCTTAGCGATTGACCATAGCGGGCGTGGGGTGTTACATGAAGTGTACCAATTAAATAATATTTAATTGGAATTGAATTGGTGTTGATTTTTGGGTTTATCGTGAACAGTGTTTTAAATAACACTTGTTCTTTATCCCGATAATTAATGGAATGTGATTTTGGGTTGCCGTGAATGGTATCTTCAATAATACTGTTCTTAAACCCAAAGGAGTTAAGAAAATCAGAAACTAACTGGAGATTAGTTAAGTTGAATGGTTTCTGGGGTATTGATCTGATGTTGGTTTCGACCTTCGGGGTTAATACTTAGGGAATTGCTCACTTGCTAATTTACGGTTAGGTACTGATTGAAATGTGATGTGGTTTTGGGGTTTATCGTGAACCGTGTTTTAAATGACACTGATTCTTTAACCCAGTTAAAGATTAAACCAAATGGAGTTTTAATGAATCTTTAATTAGATTGAAAAGATCGAGAATGGAGTATCGCCAGTTTTACTCCAGGCGATAGTTAAATCTTTAATTAGATTTGAACGTGGAATGGTAATTAAATTTACCGATAACACCGTGGTGTTAGATAGGAAGTATTACCTGTTTTACTTCATGGGATGAATAGGTGGGGATTGGGAAATAAAATAAATGATTACTCCGGTGTGGTTCGCTAATCCCGACTAGTTTGAATTGATATTCAAAGAAGATTAAAGAATTTATCTTTGATAAAATTAATGGGAACCTTTCCCAAAGTATAAGAATATTTGAATAAAATAATATTCTGAAATGGAATGAGGCGTATGTTGTGTTTGTGTAACACTTGTTATTATATACGCGATTTATTCCGAAAGACCGTGTTTATTTAATTCTGAATAATTAATTCGACGTGGTGTCGAAGATGAAGACGGTGGTTGAAGAACGGAGGTCTTCACGTCGTTTGGATAATTACTGCTGATCTTGATTGGGCCGTACACCCAAGAGGAGGGAATCAGTTGGTGATCGTCCAGACGTACTTGGAGATCGATGGATATGCGGGGTACTAGGTGCCTCCGGTTTCGTTCAGACCCAGAACGAACTTGTAAATGGACTGTGTGTCTGACATTGGATTTTAGTGTAACGACCCGTGTTTTATCACTTTATTTTGAATATTTAAATTAGTTAAAATATTGGTTTTGGTAATATAAATAGAATGTTTGTTTAGCGTGAAAATAAAATATAGAGTTTGAATTTCAAGTTAATTTATTTTGAAAATTTTATACAATTCAGTTTGTATATATTTATCTGATAATAATAATAATTTATTTGAATTAGCTTGTATTTAATTGAATTTAATTTTTATCGTCAATTTAAAGTAAATATCTTTGGTTTATGGTCGAATTAGACCGTGGAGATTGTTCCAGTGTGTTCAGATTGGTGGTAGAACCCTAGAAATGCTTTTCGCTGCGTTCAAATAAGGGTTCAGAACAACATAGTATTTTAATTAATGTCATCGCATTGAAATAAATCAATCAATCAAAAAATATAAAATACAATATATAGGGGACGACCTACAATTCCAAACGCAAGCTATTCTGTAATCTACCCCTCGTGTTCTCTTTTCAACATCACGTCTGAATTGCTCCTCCCTAAAGCTTCACTGTAAAGCTACTGTGTCTTTTCGCTTCATTTCCTTGTACAATTCAATACCTTCTCTTTGAAGCCTTACAAATGGTACACTGCAAAGCTATTCTACCCTCGTCTGTTCTTTTCAATTTCACGTCAAAGCTTTTCCTTCTCCTCAAAGCTTTCAGAAATGATACGCATCTACTATGTAATCCTACCGTTGTCTTCACTTTTCAATTGTCACATACGAGTTCTTTTCTGTCTCCTCTGTTCACTGTAAGCTACCACCCCTAATGTCAAAACCTAAGCCTACCTGAAAGACGTTGTTATCTTTCGCTCTTTCACCTATAAATTGAGCAACGTCCTTCGTATTTGCTCATTCCAAAATCACGAAGTCTTCCCAATTCATTCCTATTCGTCCTTTCTTTCCTCATTACCCAAATTCTGCCTTTCGATTTCTTTTTTTTTCCTGTCTTTGAAACCGATCCACCACAAACCCATTTCCTTTCATTTCAGTGTCCTCATTCACATTTAAATCACAAACTCATTTCAACTAAAAATCGAAGTCGCGATTCGATAATTGCGAGTCCTAGAGTCCTCGATACACTTGCAATCTATAGGAAAGCGTACAACGCTGAGTTCGAACGAGATTCTAGATCTGGTTAAAGCGATAGTTGATGTAGAAGAGGAGTTCGATCTGTGAATTTGTGGGAAGACCAATGTTGTTTTAGTTAACAACAGTATGCGTGAATTGGGATAAGAGGTGTGATGGTTTGGAAAGATCGATCTGGGTGCGATAGTTTTGGGTTTGGGAAGGAAGTGCGATTGTTAATCTGTGATGTTGAGGCCTGTTGAAGGGTGCGTACTGGTGAAATGTAGCTGTGACAATATGGGGAGGAGGTTGTTGGGACGTGGAGTAATTCAGTTTTGCTGATGATGTACAGGGTTGAACGTGAGGATGTGGGGAGTGCGATAAGTGGTTTGAGGAGACTTCTGTACTGATGGTCTGGATTTCTGATGACGGGCTGGGTTCAGTCCTGGGACTTTGTGGATTGATGATTTTATTGAGGTTAAAATTCGACAGTAGGCATCTATGAGGGGTTGTTCTTGAGTAAATAACAGTGGAGAGAAAGGGGAGTTGAACATGAAAATATAAGTGGGAGGGAATGGTTATTGTCTGTGATGTGCTCGATGGAATGCCAATATGGATAGAGCAATATTTCGAAGTTGTTTAAAAATAGGTTCGTGGATTGATCAACAAATTTGCAAGACAGCGAGGTACTCATTTTTACAGTAAGTTAAAAATACTTAGAGGAATTAATTTAAGTATTCGTTAGTTGTTAATTTAAAATAAAATAAATATTTAATCGATGAATAAAATAATTGTAGGCGATAAAATATATTCGAGACCATAAAGTAGATGAATTGCTGATACGATGTGGATTTTTAGCCGGATACTCAGCACGGAGAATCGAATTGAGTTAAACTCACTCAGTTATTTATTTGAACTGTTTTTAATAGTTCAAAATTTATTTGATTGCTTGCTGGCTGCTAAATTGATTGATATAAAGTGGTAATATATTATAATAATAATATATAAAAATAATATTGGTGATTGTTGATTGGATAATACCCGCAGTATCATTAGCGGATGTCCGCATTACCATTAGCGGATGATTTCCTTATGCGCCCCACAATATATATAGTGGATGACCTTTATACTGCGATATCCTGCCTCGAAGCAGGATGGGTATTATTATTGTTGACTAACATCTGTGGATGCAGGAAAACAGATTGGAGGGACCCAACAGGATCCCTCAACATTTATTTTTCATATAAATGCTCATATATGATGTGTTTATACCCTGTGACAGTTAGAGTATACTTGGATGTGTTAAAAACACTGATTGTTGATTTGGTATAATTTAAATATCCTAAATCACGATATATGGATTTAGAAATAGAAATTGAAATTAATTAAATAAGGAATTTAAAAAGGGAAATATTTATTTCCAAATAGACATGGTTATTCAGAATCCAAATTAAAACAGAATTTAAAAGTTAATATTTGTTAAAACAAATATTTTGAAAAATCGATTTTTATAAGGGACATTGATAAAAGAGGTAAAGTTATTATTATGGAAGGATTTTGAAGAAATATATTTTGAGTGAGAATTTGGAGAAAAAATAGAAATCGGATTTGAAACTGGTATTTGAAATAGATTTGGATTTTTCAAGTGCAAAGGGAAATATAAGATAACTTAATAACTAGAAATTATAACCGAAACTTGAAATTTGTAAGTATGAAATATAATTGATTAAATATGAATTTCCCTAAGAAATATATTTCACGATTGAAATAAATAAGGGGTAAAGCCAATATTTTGCAAATGAAGGAAGGTTTTTTTTTTAAAATTCGAATTAAGTCAAACTAATTTGAATAACTTAATATAGATTATATTAAAGGAATTTATATACTATTTTAGATAGTATGAAATTATAAAGAATTGGCAAATGTTATTCATATACTAATATTTTTATGGAATAAAACCATTGGAAATAAACTGAGATAAGTTATAATAAACCTATAAATGTGTTATAAAGAATATTTATGCAATAGTCGATGATGGTTTTGTAAATCATATATCTAAGCAAAACATTTGGAATAATGATAAAGTTGAGATAAATATCCCTTTTAAAGGGATAATTGATATTTGGAATTTCTATTTGTTAGAAGATAAGGAATGAAATTAAGGGAATTATTCTCGTACTAATTTACGGTTAGAAAATAATGACCAAAATGAGAAATACGTGCTTAAAGAGTTTTTAAAATGAAAAGGGCTTTTGAATCTTCATATATATATTTAAATATATAAGAAGAAAAATGAGAGTTCCGTTTATTGGAAAATTAGAGAAGTTTGAATTAATGAATGGTTAATCAAAAAGGGGCTGAAATGGGAATGAATATTAAATCAGTGAATTAAATTTTCTTTTATGGATGAATGGTTGTTTTATTTGATAGTTAAATAACCGACTATCAAATCTGGCCTATACGATGGTTAGTACGGAAAGACCGGGATCGAATTTATTCGGAAACCATTCCGAACTAACTAATACGTAAACGTAGAATATACGAATCGAAAATGGAGCAGTGAAGGCCGTAGATCCTCATAAGCGAAAGGACTACTGGTCGAATTCTCTGGAGTCGCGCCTGGAGATATTTTGATGGTGATCCTATCGTGGTTAAAATCGACGGATGGCAAGGACTACTCGCTACTGATCAATAGGGTGATTCCTAGGATGCAGTAGGAGAGTGCCTTCGGTTTGTCCAGTCCCAGTACAACTTGTATGGACGAATGTTTGACAGAGTATTTCCAAAGGATTCACATACATTGATTTCTTCAAACGTACCATAGTTGATAGCGGAGAAAAGATTTTCTCTAGCCCGATAACTAGAGTATTTTTGTGGACGTTAATTAAGTGATATCCGATGGATTTGACGATGTGACATTCAAAGTAAATAAAGGTGTGCTGATACAAACGGTAAATTCTGGCCTCAAGCCTCACACCCAGGAAATGACAAAAATCGGCCAGGCAGCATGGCTATGTGGGTTGCTCCCATTAGGGTGTAGCATCACCTATCTAGAGTAATTCCTTTTGTTTCTTAAATCTATCGATTCTGCCCATTCGGGGATGGTTTCCGTACACAACCATCGGTGATATACATTCGATACACTCAAGAGAAATGAGTGGTCGGTCATGTGAGGGCCAGGTTGCAAGACGTTCTTGTTGAACCCAGGTTTATTGGCCTCTAGAGATACATCGGCGGAAGGTGGTCCCATACCTTGTCATAGTTGGAAATCCAATCTCCAATAAGCGCCCGCGGTTTTTATTGTGTATTATATATGTAGAGCGTGAGATGCAAGCATTCTACTAGATTGATATTCATTTGTATTTAGACACTAGTATAATATCAGAAAAGATATCGATTTCAAAAATGTTTTGGGTTATCATAAGGTAAAAACCGTCCGTGTTTATGTGTGGATTGGTCTTACGATTATCCTTTTCTCTCAAAATGATTTTTAACTTTAAAATCAAGTTGGATGCTACCAATAATTTATTGAGTTTTTTCTCATGCTGGTTCACCAGACTGACCTGTGGCATTTGTAATTCTCGGACCAGACCGAGTTGGGTCTGACCGAGTTTACAGGTTCAGGATAAAGATGATACAGATTCCAGGAGACGAGCTGGAGGAAACCAGACGTATGATATATATATATATAGTATTCCGCTGTGTGTTTTAAATGAGGACAGACCGTTATAACTGTCCAGATGTATTGAATGGCCGCTGTACTCTGATAAATTGTAAGTATTGTTTCAAGTTTTCAACAAAGGTCTATTTCTGTATTATATTTTATTCCACTGCGATGTGAGACACTGATATTGTGGTTAGCTGTCGTTCTTCTTTTTCTTCTATTCTAATCTTTCTAGCTTATCTTTTTCTCACCCTCTAACTTCTTTCCTTAACGTTCTGGATTTTCGGTACTAGAGTTTGGACACGGGATGTATTTGTGTCGAAAATTTGAGCATCGAATTTCCGGTTCGTTACAGTGGTATCAGAGCAATGGTTTAAGAATAACCTTGGCTCTGTGGCGCAACTCGGTAGAGATAGGGTTACTAACACCCTAGATTGAGTTGAGTGTATATACATATGAGCGCGTACTTGTATATTTTATAAAAATTGTTTTGTATTGTGTTGGTTAATCGGTTCAAGTTTTGAAAAGCATTGAACTGGAAATTGATACGATATTGTTTTGAAAAGCGGGTAAATAGAATAAGTTTTCCCAAATTTATTTTTGTATATAAAAGGAATAGTCTTCTTGAATTTTGTTGGTATTGGATTACTTGATTGATTGAGTGTAATTCAAATAGAATTATGAAATTAAATTGGTTTAACCAGAAGATGGAAGGAATGATTTTTGAAATAGAATTCAAAAATCAGAATTTAAAATTAAATTCCATGCTATGGAAATAAATCCCAATATAAATGAATTGTATGGATAAAAACTTGACTGAAAAGTTAAACAGATTTGGATTACAATTAAAACCATATTGAACTAAAAGGAGGTACTAAATCAATATGGAATAAAAGTTCATGAATTCAAGTTGAAATAACAAATAAAGTGGATGTTGATAATCTAACTAGAGCTCGACGCATATCGTTTAAACGTGCCGATTAAAATGAGAAGTAAATTAAAATAAATCCAATTCGAGTAATAATTGGAAATGACTTGAAATTAAGTCTTGAAATAGAAGTGAATGCGTACTGAATAATGAATATAAACTTGAGTTGAAAACAAATCAAATAAAGTTTGATTGAAATTCGGGGTAAAATTTTATTTGGACTTGGAAATTGAAAAGTCAACCTGGAACTCGAGTTATAAATAGAATTGAACTTGTAAATTAGGACTTGGGTCAAAAATTAAACATATGCTTGTTTATAAGCAAATATGTACATATTTAAACATGGTTATCGTTTAAGCAAGATAATGCAATAATGGATAAATTGGCAAAGTGGAAGTAAAAAGTTAAATTGATGATGATCGAATAGGAATGGATATATATGTGATTGGACCAGTTTATTTGATAGAGAAAGTGTGAAGAATAGATATAGAATGCCCGACAAAAAGGTACATGTTTAATTCGTATATGAGATTTTATGCGCCGTATAGACAAGCCGCTTGGCTGTTTCTTTTTCTTTTTGAATGGAGAGGCCTGTGTGGCAAGGTTTGACGTTTTCCGGTAACCCCGTACAAAGGAGTTTATGGCGAAATTTTTCAAAAATTTAGGAAGTTAGAAAAAATTTCAATAGTTTTGAAATTTTTTGTTAAGAAAAAGTTAATCGGAGTTGAGTAATTCTGAGTGGAGTTGGAAACTAGTGAGTGAGTGGGTAGCAAGGATGTTGAGGTAAGCGTTGAGTGGTTTGAGTGGATTGGAGAAATGAATAAGGTATAGCTACATTTCCTACTTAGCAATTTCGGGGACGAAATTCTTTTAAGGGGGAAGGAATGTAACGACCCGTGTTTTATCACTTTAATTTTGAATATTTAAATTAGTTAAAATATTGGTTTTGGTAATATAAATAGAATGTTTGTTTAACGTGAAAATAAAATATAGAGTTTGAATTTCAAGTTAATTTATTTTGAAAATTTTATATAATTCAGTTTGTATATATTTATCTGATAATAATAATAATTTATTTGAATCAGCTTATATTCAATTGAATTTAATTTTTATCGTCAATTTAAAGTAAATATCTTCGGTTTATGGTTGAATTAGACCGTGGAGATTGTTCTAGTGTGTTCAGATGGGTGGTAGAACCCTAGAAATGCTTTTCGCTGCGTTCAAATAAGGGTTCGGAACAGCATATTATTTTAATTAATGTCATCGCATTGAAATAAATAAATAAATCAAAAAATATAAAATACAATATATAGGGGACGACCTATAATTCCAAACGCAAGCTATTCTATAATCTACCCCTCGTGTTCTCTTTTCAACATCACGTCTGAATTGCTCCTCCCTAAAGCTTCTCTGTAAAGCTACTGTGTCTTTTCGCTTCATTTCCTTGTACAATTCAATAACTTCTCTTTGAAGCCTCACAAATGGTACACTGCAAACCTATTCTACCCTCGTCTGTTCTTTTCAATTTCACGTCAAAGCTTTTCCTTCTCCTTAAAGCTTTCAGAAATGGTACGCATCTACTCTGTAATCCTACCGTGGTCTTCTCTTTTCATTTGTCACATACGAGTTCTTTTCTGTCTCCTCTCTTCACTGCAAGCTACCACCCCTAATGTGAAAACCTAAGCCTACCTGAAAGACATTGTTATCCTTCGCTCTTTCACCTATAAATTGAGCAACGTCCTTCGTATTTTCTCATTCCAAAATCACGAAGTCTTCCCAATTCATTCCTATTCGTCCTTTCTTTCCTCATTACCCAAATTCTACCTTTCGATTTCTTTTTTTCCGGTCTTTGAAACCGATCCACCACAAACCCATTTCCTTTCATTTCAGTGTCCTCTTTCACATTTAAATCACGGAAACTCATTTCAACTAAAAATCGAAGTCGCGATTCGATAATTGCGAGTCCTAGAGTCCTCGATACACTTGTAGTCTATAGGATAGGGTACAACGCTGAGTTCGAACGAGATTCCAGATCTGGTTAAAGCGATAGTTGATGTGGAAGAGGAGTTCGATCTGTGAATTAGTGGGAAGACCGATGTTGTTTTGGTTAACAACAGTATGCGTGAATTAGGATAAGCGGTGTGATGGTTTGGAAAGATCGATCTGGGTGCGATAGTTTTGGGTTTGGGAAGGAAGTACGATTGTTAATCTGTGATGTTGAGGCCTGTTGAAGGGTGCGTACTGGTGGAATGTAGCTGTGACAATATGGGGAGGATTTTGTTGGGACGTGGAGTGATTCAGTTTTGCTGATGATGTACAGGGTTGAACGTGAGGATGTGGGGAGTGCGATAAGTGGTTTGAGGAGACTTCTGTACTGATGGTCTGGATTTCTGATGACGGGCTGGGTTCAGTACTGAGACTTTGTGGATTGATGATTTTAGTGAGGTTAAAATTCGACAGTAGGCATCTGTGAGGGGTTGTTCTTGAGTAAATAACAGTGGAGAGAAAGGGGAGTTGAACGTGAAAATATAAGTGGGAGGAAATGGTTATTGTCTGTGATGTGCTCGATGGAATGCCAATATGGATAGAGCAATATTTCGAAGTTGTTTAAAGATAGGTTCGTGGATTGATCAACAAATTTGCAAGACAGCGAGGTACTCATTTTTATCGTAAATTAAAAATACGTAGAGGAATTAATTTAAGTATTCGTTAGTTGTTAATTTAAAATAAAATAAATATTTAATCGATGAATAAAATAATTGTAGGCGATAAAATATATTCGAGACCATGAAGTAAATGAATTGCTGATACGACATGGATTTTTAGACGGATACTCAGCACGGAGAATCGAAGTGAGTTAAACTCACTCAGTTATTTATTTGAACTGTTTTTAATAGTTCAAAATTTATTTGATTGCTTGCTGGCTGCTAAATTGATTGATATAATGTGGTAATATACTATAATAATAATATATAAAAATAATATTGGTGATTGGTGATTGGTGATTGGATAATACCCGCAGTATCATTAGCGGATGTCCGCATTACCATTAGCAGATGATTTCCTTATGCGCCCCACAATATATATAGTGGATGACCTTTATACCGCGATATCCTGCCTCGAAGCAGGATGGGTATTATTATTGTTGACTAACATCTGCAGATGCAGGAAAACAGGTTGGAGGGATCCAACAGGATCCCTCAACATTTATTTTTCATATAAATGCTCATATATGATGTGTTTATACCCTGTGACAGTTAGAGTATACATGGATGTGTTAAAAACACTGATTGTTGATTTGGTATAATTTAAATATCCTAAATCACGATATATGGATTTAGAAATAGAAATTGAAATGAAATAAGAATTTTAAAAAGGGAAATATTTATTTCCAAATAGACATGGTTATTTAGAATCCAAATTAAAACAGAATTTAAAAGTTAATATTTGTTAAAACAAATATTTTGAAAAATCGATTTTTATAAGGGACATTGATAAAAGAGGTAAAGTTATTGTTATGGAAGGATTTTGAAGAAATATATTTTGAGTGAGAATTTGGAGAAAAAATAGAAATCGGATTTGAAACTTGTATTTGAAATAGATTTGGATTTTTCAAGTGCAAAGGGAAATATAAGATAACTTCATAACTAGAAGTTATAACCGAAACTTGAAATTTGTAAGTATGAAATATAGTTGATTAAATATGAATTGCCGTAAGAAATATATTTCACGATTGAAATAAATAAGGGGTAAAGCCAATATTTTGCAAATGAAGGAAGGGTTGTTTTTTTTAAATTCGAATTAAGTCAAACTAATTTGAATAACTTAATATAAATTATATTAAAGGACTTTATATACTATTTTAGATAGTATGGAATTATAAAGAAATGGCAAATTTTATTCATATACGAATATTTTTATGGAATAAAACCATTGGAAATAAACTGAGATAAGTTATAATAAACCTATAAATGTGTTATAAAGAATATTTATGCAATAGTCGATGATGGTTTTGTAAATCATATTTCTAAGCGAAACATTTGGAATAATGATAGAGTTGAGATAAATATCCCTTTTAAAGGGATAATTGATATTTGGAATTTCTATTTGTTAGAAGATAAGGAATGAAATTAAGGGAATTATTCTCGTACTAATTTACGGTTAGAAAATAATGACCAAAATGAGAAATACGTGCTTAAAGAGTTTTTAAAATGAAAAGGGCTTTTGAATCTTCATATATATATTTAAATATATAAGAAGAAAAATGAGAGTTCCATTTATTGGAAAATTAGAGAAGTTTGAATTAATGAATGGTTAATCAAAAAGGGGCTGAAATGGGAATGAATATTAAATCAGTGAATTAAATTTTCTTTTATGGATGAATGGTTGTTTTATTTGATAGTTAAATAATCGACTATCAAATCTGGCCTATACGATGGTTAGTACGGAAAGACCGGGATCGAATTTATTCGAAAACCATTCCGAACTAACTAATACGTAAACGTAGAATATACAAATCGAAGATGGAGCAGTGAAGGCCGTAGATCCTCATAAGCGAAAGGACTACTGGTCGAATTCTCTGGAGTCGCGCCCGGAGATATTTTGATGGTGATCCTGTCGTGGTTGAAATTGACGGATGGCAAGGACTACTCGCTACTGATCAATAGGGTGATTCCTAGGATGCAGTAGGAGAGTGCCTTCGGTTTGTCCAGTCCCAGGACAACTTGTATGGACGAATGTCTGACAGAGTATTTCCAAAGGATTCACGTATATTGATTTCTTCAAACGTACCATAGTTGATGGCGGAGAAAAGGTTTTCTCTAGCCTGATAACTAGAGTATTTTTGTGGATGTTAATTAAGTGATATCCGATGGATTTGACGATGTGACATTCAAAGTAAATAAAGGTGTGCTGATACAAACGGTAAATTCTTGTCTCAAGACTCACACCCAGTAAATGAAAAAAAATGGGGCAGGCAGCATGGCTATGTGGGTCGCTCCCATTAGGGTGTAGCATCACCTATCTAGAGAAATTCCTTTTGTTTCTTAAATCTATCGATTCTTCCCATTCGGGGATGGTTGCCGTACACAACCATCGATGATATACATTCGATACACTCAAGAGAAATGAGTGGTCGGTCATGTGAGGGCCGGGTTGCAAGACGTTCTTGTTGAACCCAGGTGTATTGGCCTCTAGAGATACATCGGCGGAAGGTGGTCCCATACCTTGTCATAGTTGGAAATCCAATCTCCAATAAGCGCCCGCGGTTTTCATTATGTATTATATATGTAGAGCGTGAGATGCAAGCGTTCTACTAGATTGATATTTATTTGTATTTAGACACTAGTATATAATCAGAAAAGATATTGATTTCAAAATTTTTTTGGGTTATCGTAAGGTAAAAACCGTCTGTGTTTATGTGTGGATTGGTCTTACGATTATCCTTTTCTTTCGAAATGATTTTTAACTTTAAAATCAAGTTGGATGCTACCAATAATTTAGTGAGTTTTTTCTCACGCTGGTTCACCAAACTGACCTGTGGCATTTGTAATGCTCGGGTCAGACCGAGTTGGGTCTGACCGAGTTTACAGGTTCAGGATAAAGATGATACAGATTCCAGGAGACGAGCTAGAGGAAACCAGACGTATGATTTATATATATAGTATTCCGCTGTGTGTTTTAAATGAGGACAGACTGTTATAACTGTCCAGATGAATTGAATGGCCGCTGTACTCTGATAAATTGTAAGTATTGTTTCAAGTTTTAAACAAAGGTCTATTTCTGTATTATATTTTATTCCACTGCGATGTGAGACACTGATATTGTGGTTAGCTGTCGTTCTTCTTTTTCTTCTATTCTAATATTTCTATCTTATCTTTTTCTCACGCTCTAACTTCTTTCCTTAACGTTCTGGATTTTCGGTACTCGAGTTTGGACACGGGATGTATTTGTGTCGAAAATTTGAGCATCGAATTTCCGGTTCGTTACATTTAGTCTGTGTGATTGATTTCTATTAAGTATATATCTATTTGGCGGCGGAAAATTTATTCTCTTGCTTAACGCCCTTCTCTAAGACGTACGAGCTCAGGGGTTATATATTGATGGATATCAAACGCATGGAGTGGATTTCCTGTGTGGCATGCCTAAGTGGCAATAGATCGAGGCTTCTGTTGAAAAGCAAAGTCTTGTGGTTGATGATCAAAGCACCGACTGTGTGGCATAGCTTTGTGTAACGTGAATTCGCGAGCCTCACACCCCGGTTGTGAACCAGAAACGGGAGAGGACCTCAGGGAGGGCATGCGTTTCCTTCTAGCTAGAAGTGGCGTCAGTGGTTTTACACGTCCTGACGAGTTTGACTTATATGGTTGTTGCTGTTGCGAGGCGCCTCGGTTAGATCGGACGATCCGGGTCCGATGGAGTCATTCGTTGGCTTATTTACGCTCCAAAGGGCGGGGAAACGTAGTGTTCAGGCATTTTAATCCACATCGGTTGTGACGATCCCAAAACCCCGTGACACGGTGTTAAGGATAATCATTGGAATATAACACATTAATCATCATTAGCAGATCACAGATAATAGCATAAACAGAAAATAGAATAATTTACACACATATGACAGCGGAATTGTAACACCCCGAAAATTCTATAACTGTGAAATTAACGAATTAAAGTATAATCAAATTCAAATCAAAGAACTAAGGGAAACGGGATACGCCATTGCGTTCGCCTCGGAAAAATACGCGAAATAGAGTCCGAGTTTTCGAAAAACGGAGTCCGTATGAAGAAGATATGGCCTTCGGAAGTTTTGAATTAAATTTAAAATTCAAACAGAATAAAATAATAATTAAAAATCGGGCCCAGTGGGCCAGGGCGGATAAACACCCGCCTAGGCCACCCAGGTCGACTGGGCTGTCGACCTGGGCTACCCATGTCGACAGGGCTGTCGACAGCCCTGTCGACAGGGGTGTCGACCTGGTCGAGCCCAGTCAGCCTGGCTGGCCAGGTCTGTGTTTGGTCGAATTTCTGTAGTCTGCTTTGTCATTAGGGCTAGGTGGCGGGTTTTTATTGGTCTCTCAATCTAATGAATGGCTACGATCTAACCTAGCAACATCAATGGTCCTAATCAATTCCTAACCTCTATATAAACAACCCTAGACTAAACCCTAATCTATTCATTCAAATTAAGAGCATAGCCGCCATGTTGCTGAGGAACGACTAAGAGTAGCCGCCAACTAGAGAGAGGATTAGGAAGAGAGTTCTAAAGCCTAAAGCAATTCAAGCAACTTAAAGCCAATCAATTCAACAAAGATATCATATCTCTTAATTAGAGAATTCGCCGCAACCATTGTAAGTAGAGTATTACTTTGGTATGAATAAACAACTGTATTGATTTGTATGCTTGAATTGGGAAAATAAAGTAATTCGTATTTGTGCAAAATTATGTTATTCATTATAAAGAACTACATGCAGTAGTTCTATGCAAGTATACGTTTGGAATATTGCGCAAATTATGTAATCTATGTTGAAGCTACATGTATGTAGTTGATTGAAATTCATGCGAGTTTGGGGCTTTGTTATTATGCCATCATGATGTATATTTTTGTGCATAAATCATTTTGCAAGTAATTGAAACAAGTTTGGTTGTTATAGTTCATATGAAACTATGTTGGAATTTTGACACCATAATCCATGTATTAAGTCATGCTTTTGCAAACTTATGAATATGGCTAGGCTATGAATGATATTTGGCATAATTGAAATCCATGTTAGTTCTATATTGTTAAAATGACATATGTGAGACATGGCTAGGTTAGACTCAAAAATCCCCTTTTTGCAAGTTTAAAGCAAACACCATGATTTGGAATATTTATGCATAAGTATGTTTATACCGTTGTTATGTGATTAGACTTAAATCATGATTAAGTTGAACTATGCTTTTGTGTTAGTAACAAAGTATTCCCTTTGTAAACATGTAGAAACCTTATGAACATGACTTGTTTATGTTTATGCCATGTTTATGCTAAAAGTATTTATGTCATGCTTGTGTTTGACATTATGCTATGCTTATGCTAGGAATATTTATGACATGCTTATGTTTGACATTATGCCTAAATAAGAATATAGGTTCATGTTGTAATTAAACCTATGCAAGTTCACATGCTTTGATTCATGTCACCTATGTTGCCACTATGCAAGTACACAAATTTCTATTTTGTATTTCCAACGTCGTATTGCAAGTTCATGCGCTCACTTTCCCCTCTTTGTGTATACGCCATAAGACTCCCCTTTTCGCATGGCTAAATTGGGCTTTAAAAGGCTAAGCCCAATATATATATATAAACGGACGTGTAAAACGGGGGAAAAGAACGTTGGGTTAAAATTAATTAATGAATGAAAATATAAAATAGAAGGGCCCAAGTTCAAGTATGGGTTGGGCCCATGATTGGTGTAACCTTTACACCATTAACTTAATAATGGGCCGCAAATATTTACATATAAGAAATAAAGAAGAATGACAAGATATGTAAATGTAGAAAATACGATGTGTTTAACCTGAGGTTGGATTGAGTCGTGATGTAAACCTGCCCGGAACCGCCCGGCTGTCCAGTAGTCACAACAATACCTATCCAATGTGGGAGGTTAAACATGGAGCCCAGCAAGGACCCGAGGTTAGACTGAGTTGTGGCGTAAGACTGCCCGGAACCAACCGGCAACAGGCAGCCACAACAATACATGTCTAATGTGAGAGGTCAGGGCCTTAATAAGACAATTAAGGCTGAGTCAGGATTGTTAGGATTAAGTGAACTAAAGACTTAATCAAAATGGAACATGCTAAACTAAACGGACTGGTGGGGGTTAGGTAGGAAACACTTAACCAACTTAGCATGTTGGCTAGAGATAGAAAACCTAGTAACGGGGGACCCTTTTCAACAGTAACCCTAAAAGGTGTATCAGGATACCTTGAAGCTAGACAGGGTGGGGCACGATTACTGGGCTGATTGTAAGAGGTCAAAGCGACGGCGGTGGTGTAGCAGTGTAGGTTCTAACGGAGTGCGGGCGTGCACACACTCCGGAGCAGAAAAATAAGGCACTGGACACCAGTAGCATACCTGTGCACTCTAAGGTTGTGTCGGGTTGCCACTATGGGACTTGATACACCCCATGGTGGGACCAGCATAGGTAACTACAGACATCGGGGGCCGTAAGACACATGTAACTATGCGAGTAGGAGCCGATCATCATTGAATGGATCACATCACCCTGATATGGGGTGCCAATTGGAAACTAGTTAAATGGGTTCAGAGATTAATGTGGGGTACGATAGTATATTCGACCCTAGACAACTTAACCAAGTTTATAGTGCTTGCCCACTTCTTGTTTATACTTATCATACCCAGTTCTTTATTCATAGACAAAGTAGTACTAGACTTACTCAGGCTATATGTCTGACTCTATTTTTCTTTCGTCTTCTTTCTTCCGTTCCCCCCCCCCCCCCCCCCAGGTCCACAGGGAGGGAACACAGCAGCTTGACCAACCTTAGCATCTAGCTTGAAGAAGAGAAATGTATTGCTTGGACTTTCCTGTTTTGAACTATGGCTTTGGACAATCGCTATGGGGGCTTTGCAGTTTATCTATGTTTTATTTATGCTTCTTTAAATAATGTACTCAAGACAGATTATGAAAGTGTTATGTATGTTTTTGGAAAGGATGTTGTTGTAACACGTATTTGACTTTATGAAATAAAAGTTTGTTGTTCTTCCGCTGTTTACAAATATGTGTTCTTATATCTGTCTTGTATATCTGTGACTTGTACTTATAAACCTCCACCAAAATTAGGGCATTCCCTTTGAGAGTGACCCTAACGGAGGTGGGGTGTTTCACTTGGTATCAGAGCATAGATTTACCAGATAAGATAAAAAGTTTTGAAAAATTATTTTCAAAAAGGAAATTTAAAGAAGCATTTTTAAAAAAGAAAAATATTATTTTATTTTGAAAAGGCAAAGTCCACTCCCCAAAGCCATAGGTACTATCTCTTATCCTTCGTTTTGAATCTATCCTTTTTGTTTCAGCATGTCCCAAGAACTTAACTTGCCGGAAGGGGTACCAATACCTGGTTGGTTTAGACGGTTCTTAGAAGCAAGGGCCACTCAGCCAGGTCCTACCGTTCCTCCTCCCCCAGCTGCAGGGAATCATCCAGCTGCAGCGGCACCTTTTCCTCCACCTCCTCCTCGGGGAAACACGTTTGCTAAGATATGTAAAGATTTTAAAGCTATGGGAGGAAGGGATTTCCATGGAACTGAGTCCTTCGTGGCAGCTAGAAATTGGCTGAAGGAAACGGAGGACCTATTCATCATCTTTGAAGTAGAGGATAGACAGAAAGTACAACTGGCGGTATGGCTATTGAAGGGCGAGGCTTCCTACTGGTGGGAAGTCACTAATGCTGAAAGACCAGTGGAGACATGGGAGGACTTTAGGGCAAGGTTTGAGACCAAATTTCTCTCAGATGCGGAAAGAAGTTTGCAGTTGGAAAAATTCTTATTTCTTAAGCAAGGAGACAAGACAGTCAGAGAATATGTGAATCAGTTCGATGAGCTGGCTTGGTTTGGGCTTGACCTAGTCAATACCCCGCACAAGAAGGCTCTCCGTTTCGTCAAAGGGTTGAATGAGCCATTACACAGTTTGGCCATGACCCATATACCCATGGGAGCCACGTATGAAAGATTGGTGCAAATGGCATTGCTGAATGAAGAGGATAAGGGCAAGAAGAAAGAGGGTTTGCAGCCCAAGAAGACAGACTTTAAGAAGGGCGGGAAAGGCAACAAAGAGAAGAGGAAGTGCAATTTCTGTGGCAAAGTGGGGCACTTATTAAAGGACTGCCGGAAAAAGAAGGCCAAGGAGAATGGTGGGTGCTTTTCTTGCGGTGAGACGGGCCATAGGGCTAAGGACTGCCCAAAGAAACGAGGACAGGGACAGACGGCTGGATCCACCCCAGGGGCACAGGTTCATGTGCTAGAAGCGCCACCTCTGCAACAGCGAGGTATAAATACTTCTGTAGAAAGTGTAGTTTATCTTTATGATCACCCCGTTCGCACTTTATTTGATTCTGGCGCATCACACTCCTTTATCTCGTCTGCTTTAGTAGAATCTCTGCACCTAAAAACTAGTATGGTAGAGGACCCCTTAATTGTTTCAAATCCAATTGGGGGCCCAGCTCATTTGTCTATGATCTGTTTGGGATTGAAAATTTCTATTCTAAGTGTAGAATTTCAATGTAGTGCCTTTGTTTTGGGCTTTTCGGGGTATGGTTTGATTTTGGGCATGGATTGGCTATCCAGTAATGGGGCCATCCTTGATTGTGACAAAAGGGTTGTTAGGCTCCTAACCCAGCTCGGTAATACTTTGGAAATTTCTTGTAATCCCTCGCATGCGGTTATGCTTAGTTATCTTGAATCGCTAGATGCCTCTGTTGAAAACTTGCAATCAGTTAGAGTGGTCCGGGAATATCCGGATGTCTTTGAAGAGGTGAAGGGCTTGCCTCCGAAGCGGGAAATAGACTTCCGCATATATCTTGTAGATAATGCAAAGCCCGTTGCGTTGCCCGTTAGACATATGGCTCCACGAGAAAGGAAAGAGCTCAGTAAACAGATTAAAGAGCTTCTAGAAAAGGGGTTCATTAGGAGGAGCATTTCAGAATGGGGCGCTCCAGTGGTGTTCGCTACAAAGGCGGATGGTTCACTCCGTCTATGTGTTGACTATAGGGAGCTCAACAAGCTAACGAAAAAGAATAGGCATTCTCTCCCTAGAATTGACGATTTGTTTGACCAGCTTGTAGGAGCGTCTGTTTTCTCCCAACTCGATTTAGCAACCGGTTTTCATCAGCTAAGGGTGGCTGAAGATAGCATCGATAAAACGGCTTTCAGAACCCCAGACGGCTTCTTTGAATGGCTTGTCATGCCTTTCGGCTTGACAAATGCACCTGCTTACTTCGTCGACCTGATGAGTAGGGTATTTAGAGATTTCCTCAACAAATTCGTAGTGGCCTTCGTAGATGATATCCTTATCTTCTCAAAGAGTGAAGAGGAACATGCTCAGCACTTAAGGGCAATCATGGAAACTTTGCGAGTCCATCAACTAAAAGCCAAGTTCTCCAAATGCCACTTTTGGAGGGAAGAGGTGAGGTTCCTTGGGCACATAGTATCCAAACAAGGGTTAGCAGTGGACCCTGCTAAGGTAGTGGCGGTACAGGATTGGAAGACACCAAGGAATGCGACTGAGGTCCGAAGCTTCCTAGGACTAGCAGGTTTCTATCGAAAATTTATAAGGGATTTTGCGAAAATCTCCGCTCCGCTCACGAAATTGACTAAGAAGAATCTAGTGTTCAATTGGGATTTGGATTGCGAATTTGCTTTCCAACGACTGAAAAGGGCTCTTACAACAGCCCCAGTTTTGACGCTGCCAGATGGGAGCAAGATGTTCACTGTTTATACGGATGCATGTGGGACAGGTCTAGGCGCCGTCTTAATGCAAGAAGGAAGGGTAGTAGCTTATGGCGGGAGGTAGTTGAAGGTGCACGAAAAGAACTACCCAACCCACGATCTCGAGTTAGCCGCCATCGTCTTTGCACTCAAGTCTTGGCGACACTATCTCCTAGGTGAGAAGTTCGAACTTTACACTGACCATAAATCGTTGAAATATCTTTTCTCGCAGAAGGATCTTAACTTGGGGCAACAAAGATGGATGGAATTTCTTGCCTCGTATGATTTCGAAATCTCCTATACTCCGGGCAAAGGCAACGTAGTGGCAGACGCGTTGAGCCGAAAGAAATTAACCCTAAGCCCGTTGTTTGTTGAAAGACAAAGCCTAGAGTTTATAGCCAGTTTCGACTTTAGGCCCTCCTCCGATTTCGTACCAGGCTTGCTAGCATCTCTCGAAGTACGCCCAACTTTAGTAGATTTAGTAGGGGCAGCACAACGCGAAGACCCTCAGCTTGTGGAAATAATTGATAGGCTAATTAGGGGTGAGACTTCAAGTCACCTCAACAGATACTCCATCGACGATAAGGGTTTGCTAAGGCGAGACGGAAGACTATGCGTCCCACAGACAAAAGATTTAGTAAGGAAGGTTCTCGAGGAAGCACATCACTCCAAGATGACGATACACCCAGGCGGGGATAAAATGTACAAAGATATAAAAAGGACTTTCTTTTGGAATGGCATGAAAAAGGACGTGGCAGAATTCGTTTCTAAATGTATGGTGTGCCAACAGGTTAAGGCGGAACAGAAAAAGCCTGGCGGACTGCTACATCCTCTGGATGTCCCGCAGTGGAAGTGGGATAGCATCTCAATGGACTTCATCGATGGGCTGCCTAGGTCTAGGAGAAGCAACACTAGCATTTGGGTAATAGTGGATAGGCTTACTAAAAGCGCCCACTTTTTACCTGTCAAAAGTAAGAGAACTGCCTCATCCCTAGCATCACTTTACCTCAAGGAAATAGTTAGACTCCATGGGATACCATCTAGTATTGTTAGTGACCGAGACCCCATCTTCACCAGTGAGTTTTGGCGGAGTCTGCAAGAAGCAGTAGGAACGCAGTTATGCTTGAGCACAGCCTATCATCCCCAAACCGACGGCCAAACAGAGAGAGTGAACAGAGTTTTGGAAGACCTTTTAAGGCTATGCGTCCTCGACTTCGGAGGGACATGGGAAGACCACCTTCCTTTGGTGGAATTTGCCTACAACAACAGCTATCAAGCAACCATCGGAATGGCGCCCTTCGAAGCTTTATATGGAAGACCGTGCCGATCGCCCACTTGTTGGTGGGAGTCCACGGATAAGCTCATACTTGGACCAGACATGATCCGAGAGACCTCAGAGAAAGTAGACTTAATACGAAGAAGGATGAAGACGGCCCAAGATAAACAAAAGTCCTATGCCGACAAGAGGAGGACCGACCTTGAATTTGAGGTTGGAGACAGAGTTTTTCTCAAGGTATCACCGCTAAGGAACGTTGTTCGTTTTGGAACCACAGGAAAACTAGCACCAAGGTTCGTAGGGCCATTCCCTATTATCGAGAAAATTGGGAAAATGGCCTATAGATTAGAGCTACCCGAGAAGTTGGCTGGAGTCCACAACGTCTTTCACGTTTCACATCTCCGAAAATGTCTACATGAGTCTGCTGAAGTGGTAGAGCCAAATATCCTCGAAGAGGCCGAAGTGGAGCGCGAAGCAACCATAAGGAGAGTTCCAACCCGCATCCTAGGAACGGAAGTGAAGAGGCTACGCAACCGCGAAGTCAAGCTCGTCAAAGTCCAGTGGAGCGACGCCGAGGGAGACGCGACTTGGGAAACTGAAGCTAGAATACGTACTGCCTACCCTTTTCTGTTCGAGGGTACATCCTTGATCTTTCTTTTTCCTTAAGTTGCGCTTTTATCTATCTTTTTAGGCATATTTCCTCGACCGTATCTTTTAGGTAGAAACTTTTTGGATGGAAACATGTAGTTGAAACATGTTATGGATGATGGTTGCAAGTGGTTGCAAGTGATTGCTAGTGGTTGCTCGTGGTTGCATATACACACACAATCTAGGTTTTAGATCGGCTCAGTCACTTCATATTGCATATGCATATATGTTTGCATTCGTGTATGATTGAACTTTAATGTGTTGTCATGTGGATGCTGCATTTGTATTGAATGATTGTGCACTCATCAAGAATAGGAAAATTTGCATACATAATGGATTCATGGCACTTACATAATTCGCATTAAGGAGGTCAACTGAATCAGTAGACCGCCTGATTTTGCATTAGATAAGTTCATATACACACACACTTCGCATATGATCATGAAGCATTAGAAGTCTTTTAAGGACAATGGATGCTCGTGTTTGATGGATGAGTAGATGGATGATTGGATGTTAGGATATACATTCCTCCTAACTTGAAGATTTCGGGGACGAAATCCTTTTAAGTGGGGGAGAATGTAACACCCCGAAAATTCTATAACTGTGAAATTAACGAATTAAAGTATAATCAAATTCAAACCAAAGAACTAAGGGAAACGGGATACGCCATTGCGTTCGCCTCGGAAAAATACGCGAAATAGAGTCCGAGTTTTCGAAAAACGGAGTCCGTATGAAGAAGATATGGCCTTCGGAAGTTTTGAATTAAATTTAAAATTCAAACAGAATAAAATAATAATTAAAAATCAGGCCCAGTGGGCCAGGGCGGATAAACACCCGCCTAGGCCACCCAGGTCGACTGGGCTGTCGACCTGGGCTACCCATGTCGACAGGGCTGTCGACAGCCCTGTCGACAGGGGTGTCGACCTGGTCGAGCCCAGTCAGCCTGGCTGGCCAGGTCTGTGTTTGGTCGAATTTCTGTGGTCTGCTTTGTCATTAGGGCTAGGTGGCGGGTTTTTATTGGTCTCTCTATCTAATGAATGGCTACGATCTAACCTAGCAACATCAATGGTCCTAATCAATTCCTAACCTCTATATAAACAGCCCTAGACTAAACCCTAATCTATTCATTCAAATTAAGAGCATAGCCGCCATGTTGCTGAGGAACGACTAAGAGTAGCCGCCAACTAGAGAGAGGATTAGGAAGAGAGTTCTAAAGCCTAAAGCAATTCAAGCAACCTAAAGCCAATCAATTCAACAAAGAAATCATATCTCTTAATTAGAGAATTCGCCGCAACCATTGTAAGTAGAGTATTACTTTGGTATGAATAAACAACTGTATTGATTTGTATGCTTGAATTGGGAAAATAAAGTAATTCGTATTTGTGCAAAATTATGTTATTCATTATAAAGAACTACATGCGGTAGTTTTATGCAAGTATACGTTTGGAATATTGCGCAAATTATGTAATCTATGTTGAAGCTACATGTATGTAGTTGACTGAAATTCATGCGAGTTTGGGGCTTTGTTATTATGCCATCATGATGTATATTTTTGTGCATAAATCATTTTGCAAGTAATTGAAACAAGTTTGGTTGTTATAGTTCATATGAAACTATGTTGGAATTTTGACACCATAATCCATGTATTAAGTCATGCTTTTGCAAACTTATGAATATGGCTAGGCTATGAATGATATTTGGCATAATTGAAATCCATGTTAGTTCTATATTGTTAAAATGACATATGTGAGACATGGCTAGGTTAGACTCAAAAATCCCCTTTTTGCAAGTTTAAAGCAAACACCATGATTAGGAATATTTATGCATAAGTATGTTTATACCGTTGTTATGTGATTAGACTTAAATCATGATTAAGTTGAACTATGCTTTTGTGTTAGTAACAAAGTATTCCCTTTGTAAACATGTAGAAACCTTATGAACATGACTTGTTTATGTTTATGCCATGTTTATGCTAAAAGTATTTATGTCATGCTTGTGTTTGACATTATGCTATGCTTATGCTAGGAATATTTATGACATGCTTCTGTTTGACATTATGCCTAAATAAGAATATAGGTTCATGTTGTAATTAAACCTATGTAAGTTCACATGCTTTGATTCATGTCACCTATGATGCCACTATGCAAGTACACAGATTTCTATTTTGTATTTCCAACGTCGTATTGCAAGTTCATGCGCTCACTTTCCCCTCTTTGTGTATACGCCATAAGCCTCCCCTTTTCGCATGGCTAAATTGGGCTTTAAAAGGCTAAGCCCAATATATATATATAAACGGACGTGTAAAACGGGGGAAAAGAACGTTGGGTTAAAATTAATTAATGAATGAAAATATAAAATAGAAGGGCCCAAGTTCAAGTATGGGTTGGGCCCATGATTGGTGTAACCTTTACACCATTAACTTAATAATGGGCCACAAATATTTACATATAAGAAATAAAGAAGAATGACAAGATATGTAAATGTAGAAAATACGATGTGTTTAACCCGAGGTTGGATTGAGTTGTGATGTAAACCTGCCCGGAACCGCCCGACTGTCCAGTAGTCACAACAATACCTATCCAATGTGGGAGGTTAAACATGGAGCCCAGCAAGGACCCGAGGTTAGACTGAGTTGTGGCGTAAGACTGCCCGGAACCAACCGGCAACAGGCAGCCACAACAATACCTGTCTAATGTGAGAGGTCAGGGCCTTAATAAGACAATTAAGGCTGAGTCAGGATTGTTAGGATTAAGTGAACTAAAGACTTAATCAAAATGGAACATGCTAAACTAAACGGACTGGTGGGGGTTAGGTAGGAAACACTTAACCAACTTAGCATGTTGGCTAGAGATAGAAAACCTAGTAACGGGGGACCCTTTTCAACAGTAACCCTAAAAGGTGTATCAGGATACCCTGAAGCTAGGCAGGGTGGGGCACGATTACTGGGCTGATTGTAAGAGGTCAAAGCGACGGCGGTGGTGTAGCAGTGTAGGTTCTAACGGAGTGCGGGCGTGCACACACTCCGGAGCAGAAAAATAAGGCACTGGACACCAGTAGCATACCTGTGCACTCTAAGGTTGTGTCGGGTTGCCACTATGGGACTTGATACACCCCATGGTGGGACCAGCATAGGTAACTACAGACATCGGGGGCCGTAAGACACATGTAACTATGCGAGTAGGAGCCGATCATCATTGAATGGATCACATCACCCTGATATGGGGTGCCAATTGGAAACTAGTTAAATGGGTTCAGAGATTAATGTGGGGTACGATAGTATATTCGACCCTAGACAACTTAACCAAGTTTATAGTGCTTGCCCACTTCTTGTTTATACTTATCATACCCAGTTCTTTATTCATAGACAAAGTAGTACTAGACTTACTCAGGCTTTATGTCTGACTCTATTTTTCTTTCGTCTTCTTTCTTCCGTTTCCCCCCCCCCCCCCTCCCAGGTCCACAGGGAGGGAACACAGCAGCTTGACCAACCTTAGCATCTAGCTTGAAGAAGAGAAATGTATTGCTTGGACTTTCCTGTTTTGAACTATGGCTTTGGACAATCGCTATGGGGGCTTTGCAGTTTATCTATGTTTTATTTATGCTTCTTTAAATAATGTACTCAAGACAGATTATGAAAGTGTTATGTATGTTTTTGGAAAGGATGTTGTTGTAACACGTATTTGACTTTATGAAATAAAAGTTTGTTGTTCTTCCGCTGTTTACAAATATGTGTTCTTATATCTGTCTTGTATATCTGTGACTTGTACTTATAAACCTCCACCAAAATTAGGGCATTCCCTTTGAGAGTGACCCTAACGGAGGTGGGGTGTTTCAGGAATCATATAGATATCATCACATCAGAGAAGCACAGTACAGGATACAACTTAGTGCATAATGATACATAATCAGTCACCATCGCCAGAGGCGGAATCATACATAAAGAGTACACAAAAGGAATATCAGTCTACATCGCCAGTGGCGGAATCATAATATAGATACAATAATGGCGGAGAAAATCCAAGTCAGTACGGTGTAGTCAAGCCTCGCCATGAGCCAAAAGATGCGTCAGAAACCTGTAACTAGGCTGCCCGTGTGAAAATGAGGGCACCCGAGTTTGCAAGGTGAAACAAACTACGAGTCAGTTATGGGACTGGTATGAGAAATCTACTCAACTTATTAACAACAATAATAAGGCAAATCAAAGGACCACGCCACTTTCGCGGAACGGGTTTACTCCAATGAGTGCTAGTGCATGAAATAAAATAAATGATTAAATCAACGCAATGCTTTTTATAAAATGAAGCCATTATAAGACTCAGATCCCATCACACAATGCAACGCAAGCCGGAGGATAGAGTTTTTACCTTATAATGGCCAAAGATGCTTCATACGAATAAAACAAAAGTGTTTGATATTATTACTAGTGCATATATGTTTCAAAGGCAAATTCAATCATAAATATCAATCCTAGGCGGCATAGCTACCATCTACTATGTCGCCGTACTAGTAATACAATCACATCCGAAAATTTCGTATTGGAAATTGGATTCCTTCATGAGTCGAGGCAAGGGGCAAGCTCCTCTCCGATTCGAGACACTCTAGCAAATGTCCCAGGACCCCACTATGATCCCTGGATCTTCAGGGTCGGTCCTCTCTTACTTTTGAGGATTAGTTATTCCTGAACACACGTTTCCCGGTCCTTACAGACCTATATCGAGGCGCCTCGCATTCCAACAACCACACAGGTGAAAAGTATATATAATGATAGGGCTGGTAGGTCACTGACACCACCTTAGCTAGAAAGAAACGTCGTGCTCTCCCTGCAGTCACTCTCCCGTTTTTGACTCATACCGAGGTGTGAGGCTCACGAATTCACGTTATACACCAAGCTACGTCACACAGACCATGCTTGGATCATCAACCACAAGACTTTGCTTTGCAACAGAAGCCTTGATCATATGCCACTTAGGCGTGCCACACAGGCAATACACTCCATGCGACTGATTTCTGTCAATACATAACCTCTAAGCTCGTACGTCTCAGAGAAGGGCGTTAAGCAAGAGAATAAATTCTCTGCCGCCAAACAGATATATATTTAACAGAGATCAATCAACACAGAACAAAATCCAATGTCAGACACACAGTCCATTTACAAGTCCGTTCTGGGTCTGAACGAAACCGGAGGCACCAATTCCTCGCATACCCGTACAATCAACAATATGTTTTGACGGCTACTACTTCAATTCCTTCATGGTAGCTACTCCAATCACGAGCATCAGTAGCGCCCATCCATCCAATGTGGAGATCGTCGGTCTTCAACCATCTTCGACTCTTCGACTTCTCAACGTCGATCGATTATTTTAAATGAGATAAACTCGGCCTTTTCAAATAATCCACGTATATTTAGATTTTCAAACCAATTAATCACATGGTTGAACTATTCAACATTCACATTTCAGTTATTTAGTTAAAATTTTCATGTCAAACACATTCAGCCATTACATCTCAAGCCAACACAACAAAATTGGTTCATTTTCACTCTATATCGTCTATAGCACTTTATAACGACATATCGCCATTTTTATTTAATTTTAAACGGCCATATTTAATTAAACGACGTTTCAGGTCATGTCAATGCACTGGCGCTGCTTTCCACTAATTTTTTTTTACACATATCTGAAAATCTAACCGTTGGATCTTCACAAATTTTACATCATTAGGAAGGTCATTTCAAAACGAATCCAACGGTTCCAGTTTTGGGAAAATCCGACGGTCGGATCTTCCACACTAACCATTTGAAGTTACGATTTCAATTTACGAACTGCAGCGTCGTTATTCGATTTAATTTAATTATATTTATATATATATATATATAAATATAATCGTTTCTGGCGCTGTTTTTCTTCAGTTTTGAATTAAACATTCAAGACAACTCAACCGTCGGATCTTCACAAAGATAGTGCCGTTGGAAAGATATTTCCAAGGCGAACCCAACGGTTGAGGTTTCGGGTAAATCCAATGGTCGGATCTTCCGCACTAGTCGTTTGAAATCACGGTTTCAAAACACGAACTGCACGGCCACGTTTCGTTTTAATTCTATTTATATTTATATATTTATATAAATATAGCTCATTCAAAATTTCCTATATCGTTTCCACTTCAATTATTTCACTAACGCCTTAAATTTTTGGAAAATTTCGCCATAACCTCCTTTGTACAGGAGGGTCTGGGAAAATTCCCAAATAGCCACACGGGCATCTCATATCAAAAAAGAAAAAGAAAAAGCCAAGCGGCTAGCCAACAGGCTCATAAAATCATCACCCAAACAAAGCGGTAAATGTGTACCTATTTGTCGGGCACAAAATTCTATTTCTCTTCTCTAGCCCCTTTTGCTTTAACCTATTCAATAGATATGCATGTACATATATACAATTTCTAACATTTATCATTTTCCATTCAATTTCATATTTGATTTGCTTTGGTTTAAAAACACCATTCATTCGAATGTTGCATGCATAGGCTAAAATCATATCATTAGCTAGTTAATGTATATTTCAACTCATGCACGTTTATTTGAACAAGTGGCTATTTTTAACACTTCACATTTCAAATATGATAATTTTGGCGAACTAAAGTAGATTTCAACACATGACTATTTTATTTAGTTCCTATGCATGTTAAAAATAATATTTCTATCACAAATATTTGTTACAACGTCCGCATATCTTTAGCATATCACACATATGATAAAAATGATATTTTTATCATTTAAAATATTTATTCAACCAATGTATGGTTTCAACACTTCATAGTTTCAATAAAAATGTAATTTTTATCGTTCAATCTTTTTATTCAACACATGAACCTTTCCACTACACACACTTCTCAACAAATGAGCATTTCCACACATGGACATCTTATTTATGTTGTTCTTATTAGAAAGATGAAATTTTGATTGTTGAAACTATTTATATAAGGCGAATATTTTGCATACTTCATATATATATAAAAATGTGATTTTTATTGATTAAACACTCCATTCATTCACAAATGAATTTTATTTTCACACAACACTTTTCAACACATGAATATTTCCACACATGGACATAGTTTCATATATGACTTTAATTTCTATGCATGAAAAATAATTTCAACATATGAAAATAATTCTAACACACAAAGATTATTCAAAATTTCGGCAGCATAACGGCAGGGTAGTTAAAACCGGCACCGTCCCTAGTACGGCTCCTCGCTCTACCTTAAAACCTCGCGGTTTTTGACAATGGGGATTCATGCATCTAATTCGCACGCAGGCGGCATGTTTATTTTTATTTCCACAAATATTTTCAATTCATTTCAATCACCAATGGGTATTTTTCAACCACAACCAAACAATATCAACCACAAACAATTATTCAACCATTCATATTTTTCACCCAATATTTCACACCAATTCACCACAATAAATATCGTCCATGGTTTGTGGACGAGGGGAGCATATATATATATAATATATATTTGCTATATTTCACTTGCATTTCAACACATATATCAATTATTCTATGCATGTAAAAATTCATACTTCGCTCATATAGCTTACACTACGCATGTACATGAGGTATACAACACGTATGTAATTTATATTTCGCTTATATAAATTATACACAACATTTTCCATTCAATTTCACGTTAATTTAGATTTCTCACTTTGGTTTTCTGAGCGCTAAAAATCGATACGATGTCAGAAAAATCCACAGCTTCTTCTATTGGGTAGAGAGCTTCCTTGCGGTCTCGATGTTTCCTGTTTCATCGAATTTCGTCAACATACCAAAAAGATATGATTTTCAAACGGTTTGCAACGGTTTTAAAGTGTCGTAAAACAATTTAATTAAACAGGCCGTTTCCTCGGCTGAAGGTATCAAAACTAGGTCAGCGAAAATCGCGAGATCCGTTGAACGTTGAGACGATCGGCCTGCACCACCACGTCGGCCTTGGAGAGGGCTCTCCGTCGATGGTCACCACCCTCAGTTCGATGGCGGCAGGAAGGCAGGGCGGCGCTCGATAGGGTCGGACTTTGGAGGCTCGATACGGGAGGCACAGGCGATGGGGGGCGGTGAGGCTTAGTCGGATTTGGAGGTGGAGGGAAGGGCTGTCGTTTTTGGGTAGTGGCGGCGTCTGAAAGTGGCGGAGGCGGCGACGATCTGGTCTGGAACGGGAAAGCACGAGTCGCCGTTGAACGGGGGGGGGGGGGGGGTTTCTCTTTTTTTTATTTTTTTATTTGAAAGAAAAAATATGATTGGCCGAGACTATATTAAAAATTTTAAATAGTGTTTTCTTAAACGAACTCCTTTTTAAACCCAACGACTGCCGCCCCTAGCTAAATACCCCCATTCCGGACACAATGGGATATGTTTCGTAGGCCAATTCGACTGTTACGGTCAGTTATTTTTCAAATTAAAGTATAAAACATTTAATTTTTAACTCTGAACGCACATTTCAATTTGCCAGGGCCACAAACTGATTCGAAAAATTGCAGACAAATAAATCTAGTTATGTTTTGACGCTACGGTCCCAACAAAACTAGTTTCGTCGAATTCTGAGGTCGTATGAAAAATGGCCATTTTCTGGTCGATCCAATTTAACTGAAATCGATCAAACACATTATCTTTTGCCACGCTCACATACTAGCTTCAAAAATTATGAAATTTGAAACCTAGCAATAGTTTGACATCCCGGACCCAACAAAAGTGGTTTCGTCGAATTCCGAGGTCGTATGCAAAATATCAATTTTCCAGGCCTATATATTCTATATACCGACTCTTCTGAAAATTCATTCGGCCATAACTTTTGATTCCCGTTATGAAACTTCGATTTTCCAGATTCGTTAGAAAGGTATTGACTAACAGATTTAAATATTTTTGGTTTCACTAAAATCCGTTATATTTTCCACCCTGCATAGTCAGTCAAAGTTTGAATTCAAATTTTCAAACTGACTCACTATTTCTAATTCACTATTTTATTGAAATATTCTATTTCAATTGTTCAAATTCCTTTGAAATAATCAATTTAAAAATTTTAAATTGGCTCGCATTTTCCGGGTTATTACAATCTCCCCTACTTAAAATTTTCGTCCTCGAAAAGGAAACAACAGTAAAGTAGGAAATAAAATGTAAATGCAAAGTATGGTAAAGGTACCTTGCACCGGAGTTAGTCAGAGATATCCACTCTGCATTTGGGGGTAAGCTTGCTTAATGCTTTCCTCAGTTTCCCAAGTACAGTCTCTAGGATCACTGCTCCACTGCACTTTAACTAAATGAACCTTTTTGCTTCTGAGTTCTCTAGTTTCTTTGCCAACAATTTTTAATGGCTCTCTTTTGAGAGCTAATTCTGGAGTTATCTCCACATCCCGTTGCGCTGCTTCTTCTACAACAAGATCCGGATCATGCACATATCTCCTAAGTTGAGATACGTGAAAAACATTGTGCACTCCAGGCAACCAATCTGGCAATTGAACCCTATAAGCAAGAGTTCCAATTCGCTCAAGTATAGGAAAGGGACCAATGAATCTCGGAGCCAACTTCCCAGTCTTGCCAAATCTGATTACTCCTCTCATCGGAGAAACCTTTAAATAAACATGATCACCAACATCAAATGTCAAATCTCTCCTTCTAGAGTCTGCATAAATTTTCTGTCGGCTTTGGGCGGTTTTCAATCGCTTCTTGATGAAATCCACTTTATCAGATGCTTCCCTAATCATATCGGGTCCTAGTACAAGTCTGTTGCCAGGTTCTACCCAACATGCTGGAGATCTGCAGGGTCTGCCATATAATGCTTCAAATGGTGACATTCTCAAACTTGCTTGATAGCTATTGTTATATGAGAATTCTGCCAAATGCAAATGATCTTCCCATGACCCACCAAAATCGATTATACAAGCCCGCAATAAGTCTTCTAGAATTCTATTCACCCGCTCAGTTTGGCCATCTGTTTGTGGGTGATAAGCGGTGCTCATATTCAGTTTCGTTCCCAATTCTATCTGGAAAGCCTCCCAGAACTTACTAGTAAATAGGGGATCTCTATCACTGACTATGCTGATGGGAATTCCATGCAGCTTAACAATTTCTTTGAAATATATCTGTGCTAGACTTTGGGCAGTTCTATTGGATCTGACAGGTATAAAATGGGCAGTCTTCGTGAAGCGATCTACGATTACCCAAATGCTGTCATTACCTTTCTTGGTTCGCGGCAAACCATCTATGAAATCCATGGAAATCTGTTCCCATTTCCAGCCTGGGACTTCCAACGGTTGCAACAATCCAGCTAGCTTCTGTTGGTCGCTCTTGACCAATTGACAAGTAGGGCATCTGCTAACATATAAAGAAATATCTCTTTTCATTGCCTTCCACCAGAAAGTGCGTTTGATATCGTTGTACATTTTACTCGCCCCAGGATGGATGCAAAATTTGGATTTATGGCATTCGTCTAGCACTTCTCTTCGAAGGCCTGGAATATTTGGGATGCAAATCCTGTTATTTAACCTGAGAACCCCCTTATTGTCAATACGGAAACTCGTGGTTTCACCTTCCTTGACTCTCTTACTGATTCTCTGAATGAATTCATCGTCTTTCTGAAGGGCTAAAATCCTATGAATCAATCCAGGTGTAATTATAAGATGGGCAACGATTGCAGTCTTTCTACTAAGTGCATCCGCTACTACGTTAGCTTTCCCCGGCGTATACAGGATATCAAGATCATACGCTGCAAGAAATTCTAGCCAACGCTGCTGTCTCAGATTCAGATCTTTTTGGGTATATAAATACTTCAATGATTGATGATCTGTGTACAGTATAAATTTCTCGCCCAATAAGTAATGCCTCCAGATTTTCAAGGCAAAAACGATGGCTAGCAACTCAAGATCATGAGTCACATAATTCTTCTCATGCGGTTTCAATTGGCGGCTTGCATAAGAGACTACTTGGCCTCTCTGCATTAACACTGCACCAAGACCTCTAATAGAAGCATCTGTCCAAACCGTTAAATCCTGATTGCCATCAATGATAGTTAACACTGGAGCGGTGGTCAGCTTCGATTTCAATTCCTGGAAAGCTTCTTCATAGTCGGAAGTCCACTTAAACTTCTCATGTTTCTTTGTGAGCTTCGTTAACGGACCGGATATCTTCGAAAAATCCTTAACGAACTTTCGATAATAACTGGCCAACCCCATAAAACTTCTAACTTCTGTGGGAGTAGTGGGTTGTTTCCAGTCTTGAATCGCTGTTATTTTGCTTGGGGCAACAGAAATTCCTTTCTCTGACACGACATGGCCAAGAAATTTAACTTCTTCTTGCTAGAAGACACATTTAGAGAATTTGGCTTTGAAGACGTTCTTCCTTAGAATCTCCAATACTTGTTCTAAGTGTTTTTCATGCTCGGGTTTTGATTTGGAGTAGATTAAAATATCATCGATGAATACGAGGACAAATTTATTCAGAACTCCCCTGAACACTCTATTCATTAGATCGACAAAGTATGCTAGAGCGTTGCATAGGCCAAACGGCATTACTAACCATTCATAAAATATGTCTGGGCCTCTGAAAGCGGTCAAAGGAACACACTCTTCTGCTATTCTCAATTGATGAAAACCTGTAGCTAGGTCCATTCGGGAAAATACTTTCGCCCCATTCAATTGGTCTAGCAAATCATCAATGCGGGGTAGTGGATATTTATTTTTAAGCGTTTGTTTGTTGAGGTCTCGGTAATCAACACATAATCTAAGAGTACCGTCTGACTTCGGGACAAACACAACAGCTGCACCCCAATTGGAAAAACTCGGTCTGATTAGACCTTTCCACAACAGTTGACGAGTTTGATCGCCTAATTCTTCTTTTTCCTTTGGAGTAATTCTACGAATTGGATGCACCACTGGTCTGGCATTGGGAATTAGATCGATTCGGAATTCTATTTCTCTTTGCGGAGGTAAGTTTTCAACTTCTTCAAACACATCCGCAAAGTTTCTAACAATCGGAATCTTTTCCATGGAAGTGGGGATAAGTTCTAATGCTGACCAAAATTCTTCTCTATTCGGATTCGAACCATGACAGGGAACCGTAATATATCCAAGCTTCGTTCGAATTTTGACGATTCTTTCCGCACAATTCACTTCGGCTTCATATTTCGTTAACCATTCTAACCCCAGGATAACGTCGAATTCGGGAAAATCCATAACAATTAAATTGAAAGGAAACTTGTAGGAAGAATAAGAGATTGGCACTTTACAACAGGAATTGAGAGTAATAGGACCCCCTATCGGGTTATGAACTTCAACCGATTCTTTAAGTTTTCGTTGTTTTAACTTTAATTTGTGCACTGTGTTTTTAGCAATAAAACTACGCGATGCACCTGTGTCAAACAATACAGAAACAAGAATATTTTTAATTGTAAGGGTACCTCCCAAAACATCGGGTTTACCTGCTCCGTCGGAAGCAGCTGGCGGGCTAGACCCGTCATAGACATGAGCTACAGTAGCTTTCTTCAGCAAAGGACAGTCTTTGACCAGATGATCGGTCTTGCGACAGTTGAAGCACGAGCGAGGGTTCTGAGAGCCTTGGCTCGAGCCTTGAGAATTCGTTTTCTGTTTCTTCGGAGCTGTGCAGACGTTTGAGTAGTGCCCCGGCTTACCACAGTTAAAGCAATTTCCTCTTGGCGGCTTGCCAGTCTGAGGTTTTGAAGATGCTGCTTGGCTTGACTCACCCTGATTTACAGCAGGCTTGCACTTGTTTCCGACTTGGCTTCTAGCGCGATCCTGATCCAGATGTCTTTGATGCAGGTCTTCATAGTTGCATGTCATTTCCACTAGCTCATTGAAATCCAGCTTGACATGGGCCATGGCTCTATCACGATATTGTCGTCTTAGTCCAAAGATAAACCTCTTATTTTTGGATTTCGCAGTGGCAACGAGCTCAGGAGCATAGGGCGACAGCATTGTAAATTTGTTCAGATAATCTTGCACGGAAAGATCCCCTTGCTGGAGATTGGCGAAGTCATCGTGCATTCTTTCTAGAGCTTGTTCTGGGACATATTTCTCCTTGAAGAGTTCTTTAAATCCATCCCATGTTCTTCCAGCTTCTCTATTCCCGGCGGTAAGAGACTCCCACCATAATTCGGCTTGTTCCTGCATAAGCCAAGCGCCCATAACAGCTTTGTCTTCGTCTCCTAGCCTTAGGCCTTCAAGAATTTTCTCGCATGTTTTGAGCCATGCAAGGGCCTCTATTACGGTGCCAGTTCCCGAGAAGGTCTTGCCTCCTAAGTTCTTATATCTCTTAGCTACACGGTCAAGCTCGAAGTATTGAGCTGCCGGAGGTTGTATCAAAGGTCCTTCCTGAGCTGGGATTTCTCCCCTTCCTCGGCCTCGGCCGGCACGGCCTCCTCTAGCGGCGGCTGCTCTGGTAGCCATTTGTCAGATTCTGTATAAGCAACGAAAAAGTCAGCTAACAGAAATGATAGTCTTTTGCATAATTAAGCAGAAATTCTACGGAAAGATAACGATGGACTGATCAATTGTTTTTGCTAATCTGCTCAGCTCATTCTAGGACTTTACTAGTCCAATCTCTAATGAGCGACTCGCCTTAAAATACTACTGATTCTATTTTGACGAAGTGTTTAATGTGTTAGACTCCAGAACTAAGGTTAACCAAAGCTCTGATACCAGCTGTGACGATCCCAAAACCTAGTGACACGGTGTTAAGGATAATCATTGGAATATAAAACATTAATCATCATTAGCAGATCACAGATAATAGCATAAACAGAAAATAGAATAATTTACACACATATGACAGCGGAATCATATAGATATCATCACATCAGAGAAGCACAGTACAGGATACAACTTAGTGCATAATGATACATAATCAGTCACCATCGCCAGAGGCAGAGTCATACATAAAGAGTACACAAAAGGAATATCAGTCTACATCGCCAGTGGCGGAATCATAATATAGATACAATAATGGCGGAGAAAATCCAAGTCAGTACGGTGTAGTCAAGCCTCGCCATGAGCCAAAAGATGCGTCAGAAACCTGTAACTAGGCTGCCCGTGTGAAAATGAGGGCACCCGAGTTTGCAAGGTGAAACAAACTACGAGTCAGTCATGGGACTGGTATGAGAAATCTACTCAACTTATTAACAACAATAATAAGGCAAATCAAAGGACCACGCCACTTTCGCGGAACGGGTTTACTCCAATGAGTGCTAGTGCATGAAATAAAATAAATGATTAAATCAACGCAATGCTTTTTATAAAATGAAGCCATTATAAGACTCAGGTCCCATCACACAATGCAACGCAAGCCGGAGGATAGAGTTTTTACCTTATAATGGCCAAAGATGCTTCATACGAATAAAACAAAAGTGTTTGATATTATTACTAGTGCATATATGTTTCAAAGGCAAATTCAATCATAAATATCAATCCTAGGCGGCATAGCTACCATCTACTATGTCGCCGTACTAGTAATATAATCACATCCGCAAATTTCGTATTGGAAATTGGATTCCTTCATGAGTCGAGGCAAGGGGCAAGCTCCTCTCCGATTCGAGACACTCTAGCAAATGTCCCAGGACCCCACTATGATCCCTGGATCTTCAGGGCCGGTCCTCTCTTACTTTTGAGGATTAGTTATTCCTGAACACACGTTTCCCGGTCCTTACAGACCTATTTCGAGGCGCCTCGCATTCCAACAACCACACAGGTGAAATGTATATATAATGCCAGGGCTGGTAGGTCACTGACACCACCTTAGCTAGAAAGAAACGTCGTGCTCTCCCTGCAGTCACTCTCCCGTTTTTGACTCATACCGAGGTGTGAGGCTCACGAATTCACGTTATACACCAAGCTACGTCACACAGACCATGCTTGGATCATCAACCACAAGACTTTGCTTTGCAACAGAAGCCTTGATCATATGCCACTTAGGCGTGCCACACAGGCAATACACTCCATGCGACTGATTTCTGTCAATACATAACCTCTAAGCTCGTACGTCTCAGAGAAGGGCGTTAAGCAAGAGAATAAATTCTCTGCCGCCAAACAGATATATATTTAACAGAGATCAATCAACACAGAACAAAATCCAATGTCAGACACACAGTCCATTTACAAGTCCGTTCTGGGTCTGAACGAAACCGGAGGCACCAATTCCTCGCATATCCGTACAATCAACAATATGTTTGGATGGCTACTACTTCAATTCCTTCATGGTAGCTACTCCAATCACGAGCATCAGTAGCGCCCATCCATCCAATGTGGAGATCGTCGGTCTTCAACCATCTTCGACTCTTCGACTTCTCAACGTCGATCGATTATTTGAAATGAGATAAACTCGGCCTTTTCAAATAATCCACGTATATTTAGATTTTCAAACCAATTAATAACATGGTTGAACTATTCAACATTCACATTTCAGTTATTTAGTTAAAATTTTCATGTCAAACACATTCAGCCATCACATCTCAAGCCAACACAACAAAATTGGTTCATTTTCACTCTATATCGTCTATAGCACTTTATAACGACATATCGCCATTTTTATTTAATTTTAAACGGCCATATTTAATTAAACGACGTTTCAGGTCATGCCGATGCACTGGCGCTGCTTTCCACTAATTTTTTTTTACACATATCTGAAAATCTAACCGTTGGATCTTCACAAATTTTACATCATTAGGAAGGTCATTTCAAAACGAATCCAACGGTTCCAGTTTTGGGAAAATCTGACGGTCGGATCTTCCACACTAACCATTTGAAGTTACGATTTCAATTTACGAACTGCAGCGTCGTTATTCGATTTAATTTAATTATATATATATATATATATAAATATAATCGTTTCTGGCGCTGTTTTTCTTCAGTTTTGAATTAAACATTCAAGACAACCCAACCGTCGGATCTTCACAAAGATAGTGCCGTTGGAAAGATATTTCCAAGGCGAACCCAACGGTTGAGGTTTCGGGTAAATCCAATGGTCGGATCTTCCGCACTAGTCGTTTGAAATCACGGTTTCAAAACACGAACTGCACGGCCACGTTTCGTTTTAATTCTATTTATATTTATATATTTATATAAATATAGCTCATTCAAAATTTCCTATATCGTTTCCACTTCAATTATTTCACTAACGCCTTAAATTTTTGGAAAATTTCGCCATAACCTCCTTTTTACGGGAGGGTCTGGGAAAATTCCCAAATAGCCACACGGGCGTCTCATATCAAAAAAGAAAAAGAAAAAGCCAAGCGGCTAGCCAACAGGCTCATAAAATCATCACCCAAACAAAGCGGTAAATGTGTACCTATTTGTCGGGCACAAAATTCTATTTCTCTTCTCTAGCCCCTTTTGCTTTAACCTGTTCAATAGATATGCATGTACATATATACAATTTCTAACATTTATCATTTTCCATTCAATTTCATATTTGATTTGCTTTGGTTTAAAAACACCATTCATTCGAATGTTGCATGCATAGGCTAAAATCATATCATTAGCTAGTTAATGTATATTTCAACTCATGCACGTTTATTTGAACAAGTGGCTATTTTTAACATTTCACATTTCAAAGATGATAATTTTGGCGAACTAAAGTAGATTTCAACACATGACTATTTTATTTAGTTCCTATGCATGTTAAAAATAATATTTCTATCACAAATATTTGTTTCAACGTCCGCATATCTTTAGCATATCACACATATGATAAAAATGATATTTTTGTCATTTAAAATATTTATTCAACCAATGTATGGTTTCAACACTTCATAGTTTCAATAAAAATGTAATTTTTATCGTTCAATCTTTTTATTCAACACATGAACCTTTCCACTACACACACTTCTCAACAAATGAGCATTTCCACACATGGACATCTTATTTATGTTGTTCTTATTAGAAAGATGAAATTTTAATTGTTGAAACTATTTATATAAGGCGAATATTTTGCATACTTCATATATATATAAAAATGTGATTTTTATTGATTAAACACTCCATTCATTCACAAATGAATTTTATTTTCACACAACACTTTTCAACACATGAATATTTCCACACATGGACATAGTTTCATATATGACTTTAATTTCTATGCATGAAAAATAATTTCAACATATGAAAGTAATTCTAACACACAAAGATTATTCAAAATTTCGGCAGCATAACGGCAGGGTAGTTAAAACCGGCACCGTCCCTAGTACGGCTCCTCGCTCTACCTTAAAACCTCGCGGTTTTTGACAATGGCGATTCATGCATCTAATTCGCACGCAGGCGGCATGTTTATTTTTATTTCCACAAATATTTTCAATTCATTTCAATCACCAATGGGTATTTTTCAACCACAACCAAACAATATCAACCACAAACAATTATTCAACCATTCATATTTTTCACCCAATATTTCACACCAATTCACCACAATAAATATCGTCCATGGTTTGTGGACGAGGGGAGTATATATACATATAATATATTTGCTATATTTCACTTGCATTTCAACGCATATATCAATTATTCTATGCATGTAAAAATTCATACTTCGCTCATATAGCTTACACTACGCATGTACATGAGGTATACAACACGTATGTAATTTATATTTCGCTTATATAAATTATACACAACATTTTCCATTCAATTTCACGTTAATTTAGATTTCTCACTTTGGTTTTCTGAGCGCTAAAAATCGATACGATGTCAGAAAAATCCACAGCTTCTTCTATTGGGTAGAGAGCTTCCTTGCGGTCTCGATGTTTCCTGTTTCATCGAATTTCGTCAACATACCAAAAAGATATGATTTTCAAACGGTTTGCAACAGTTTTAAAGTGTCCTAAAACAATTTAATTAAACAGGCCGTTTCCTCGGCTGAAGGTATCAAAACTAGGTCAGCGAAAATCGCGAGATCCGTTGAACGTTGAGACGATCGGCCTGCACCACCACGTCGGCCTTGGAGAGGGCTCTCCGTCGATGGTCACCACCCTCAGTTCGATGGCGGCAGGAAGGCAGGGCGGCGCTCGATAGGGTCGGACTTTGGAGGCTCGATACGGGAGGCACAGGCGATGGGGGGTGGTGAGGCTTAGTCGGATTTGGAGGTGGAGGGAAGGGCTGTCGTTTTTGGGTAGTGGCGGCGTCTGAAAGTGGCGGAGGCGGCGACGATCTGGTCTGGAACGGGAAAGCACGAGTCGCCGTTGAACGGGGGGGGGGGGGGTTTCTCTTTTTTTTATTTTTTTTTTTGAAAGAAAAAATATGATTGGCCGAGACTATATTAAAAATTTTAAATAGTGTTTTCTTAAACGAACTCCTTTTTAAACCCAACGACTATCGCCCCCAGCTAAATACCCCCATTCCGGACACAATGGGATATGTTTCGTAGGCCAATTCGACTGTTACAGTCAGTTATTTTTCAAATTAAAGTATAAAACATTTAATTTTTAACTCTGAACGCACATTTCAATTTGCCAGGGCCACAAACTGATTCGAAAAATTCCAGACAAATAAATCTAGTTATGTTTTGAAGCTACGGTCCCAACAAAACTAGTTTCGTCGAATTCTGAGGTCGTATGAAAAATGGCCATTTTCTGGTCGATCCAATTTAACTAAAATCGACCAAACACATTATCTTTTGCCACGCTCACATACTAGCTTCAAAAATTATGAAATTTGAAACCTAGCAATAGTTTGACATCCCGGACCCAACAAAAGTGGTTTCGTCGAATTCCGAGGTCGTATGCAAAATATCAATTTTCCAGGCCTATATATTCTATATACCGACTCTTCTGAAAATTCATTCGGCTATAACTTTTGATTCCCGTTATGAAACTTCGATTTTCCAGATTCGTTAGAAAGGTGTTGACTAACAGATTTAAATATTTTTGGTTTCACTAAAATCCGTTATATTTTCCACCCTGCATAGTCAGTCAAAGTTTGAATTCAAATTTTCAAACTGACTCACTATTTCTAATTCACTATTTTATTGAAATATTCTATTTCAATTGTTCAAATTCCTTTGAAATAATCAATTTAAAAATTTTAAATTGGCTCGCATTTTCCGAGTTATTACATCGGTGGACCGGCCCTGACGATCCAAAGGTCACTCGAGCTCTGACCTGAGACATGGGCTAGATTGTCTCGAATCGGTGAGGACTATCTTTTGCCTCGGTTCACAGATGGAAATCCAGCTTCCAATACGTGACATGTGCGGTTTTAATTGTAGAGCTTAGTATGGCGACATAGTAGCATGGGATGCTAGGCCGTCTATGATTGATACTTTTGATTTGAAGTTGTTTTATACACTATGCACTTATAATAGTATCAAATGATTTGTTTTAAACGTATTAAGCATTCTTGGCTATTATAAGGTAAAAACCCTATCCCCCTGCTTGCGTTGCATTGTGTGATAGGACCTGGGTCTTATAATAGCTTCATTTTTCTTTATTTAGCATTGCGCTGTTTGTTTTATGCACTGGTATTCTTGGGAGGAAACCCGTTCTGTGTTATACGGCGTGGTCCCTTGATTTACCTAACTGTAAAATAAAGATTAATAATTGTTTTAGTTCTCACACCAGTCACATGACTGACCTGGAGTTTATTGTTTTAACCTAAACTCAGGGTGCCCTTATTTTGACACGGGCAGCTAGTAGTTTTGGTTTTGCAGATTTATATTCATAGGATCCTGGTTTACAGCTGGAACGATATCCGGAAAGCTTTGTATCCGTATATCTCCTTCAGTTGTATTTTTTATTATTTTCCGCTGCGATGTATTTAAATGTAATTTAAATCTCTGATATTTTTCTGATGTATATTATTTGTTTATACTCTGTATATTCTAGTATTCTGATGGTATTGTTGTAATATACAATGAAATATTCTTCCGTCTGCGTTCTAATTTGTCGTGTTCTCGAAACAATCAGGCGTTTCGAATGGTCTTGGTCGGTTTAGCGACTGATTCGGATCGAGCGAAATTCCTTTTCGTTACAGTTGGTATCAAAGCTTTGGTTTACAAAGCTCAGAGAACAAGACATGTTAGAATCAAACGAAAGAATTCATCAGAGATTGGATTAGTAATATCCAATGGGAATGACTCGTTATAGATAGGATCTGCAGTATCCTAGAACGAGTGTGAAGAAAGTGTTTTTGAAATGAAAACAAAATTTGTTTTGAAAATTTAAATTCAATTATACGTATTTGAATATTTATTTATATTGATTTGGACTATCAAGTATATAGAGGTTTTAATATACGTCTGATCCGCGTGTATTTGAAGTTTTAATATACTGGATAGATATAGAATCACACTCTAGTCACCCGGGCATGATTCTATTGATGATGTATGGCATCTGTAGTCTGTTTTCGAGTGTCGAAAGTGTGATGTCTATATATTTCCAATTGACTGGTGTGAGAACCAAAATTAGATAGGGTCTATTGTTGTGATTTGGCATCAAAAATCTGATTTTTGGCTATATATCAAAGTTATGATTTTGAAACGTTAATCAACCAATTGATTGATGATTGTGTTGTTTGATTATAGTTTGATTGATTAAAATGTTGAACCTTTAGCCAAATTGAATCAAATAGTGAATTGTATTGAAAATTTATCGTATTTGCATGCATAGTACATGTATATCTATTGAACAGGTCATTGCAAGGAGGCTAGAGCAGAGAATAAAATTGTTTGCCCGACAAATAGGTACATGTTTACCATAATTTACTGTTTTGTTTGGGTGATGATGATTTTATGAGCCTCTTGGCTTTTTCTTTTTCTTTTGAGTTGAAGAAGGCCATGGGAGGCTATATGAAATATCCCGAAGTCCCCGGTGCAGGGGAGGTAATGGCGAAATTTTTCGACAATTTAGGGTGTTAGCCAAATTTTTGAAAAATTTGAAAAGTTTTTAGAAACTGAAAAGTTGAAAAACTTAGGCCGTAAAGAAAATACTGGAAGTTGAGTTGGTTTGTTAAACAACTTTCAGCATCGTTCCTTTTCGGGGACGAAAAGTTTTAAGTGGGGGAGATTGTAACAACCCGGAAATTCTGAGCCAATTTAAAATTTTAAATTGGCAATTTTAGCGAATTTTAATTATTTAAAATGAATTATTTTAAATAATAACGACGAGAAATTTATTTTGAATATAATGGAACGTATATATTATATAGATCGTCATTAGAATAAAAATATTTATTTTAAATTATAAAAGGAATCGAAAATGGCGCGGTAGTTCGATAATTCGATTTCAAATTTCAAATGAATGTACAGGATTCAAAATAAACCAGATTTTAGTAAACCAAAAATATTTGAATCTAATTTAGAATATCTTTCCAACGAATCCGAGAAATCAAAATTTCATAGCGGGAATCAAAAGATATGTCCAGTTGAAAATTCAGAATAGTCGCTATGGAATTCTGGCCCTTAAAAATGGAAATTTTGCAAACGACCTCGGATTTCGACGTAACCACTTTTGTTGGATCCGTGATGACAAGTTATTGCTAGGTTCCAATTTTCATAATTTTTCGATTCAATATGTGAGCGTGGCAAAAGAAAACGCGTTTGACCAGTTTTAGTTGATTTTAATCGACTAGAAAATGGCCATTTTTCAAACGATCTCGGAATTTGACGAAACTAGTTTTGTTAGGACCGTATCGTCAATACGAAGCTAGAAAATATTTTTCGGGAATTTTTCAAGTTAGTATGTGACTATAGTAAATTGAAATGCACGTTCAAATTCAATAAATAGAGTTATATGTTGATTTTGACGAAAACTGATCGAAATAGTCAAATCAGCTTACGATGTATATCCCATTGTGTTCGGAATGGGGGTGAAATGCTATGGACGACAGGCGGTGGGTCTCGTTCCGAGGTCGAAATAAAAAAAGTCAACTTTTTGAAATTAAAATAATAAAATAATATAAATAATATACATATATCCTCACCTTCCCCCCCGCTTTTACTCAGTCAACCGAATAGAAAAAGAAAAGAAAAAAACCGTTCTTCCAATTCGACAGCCGCCGCCCCCTCCCCTTTCATCACGCCGCCATCGCCTACCCTGGCGGCTCCACCACCGAGACCCCCCCCCCTCTTCTCCTCCTTCTTCGTTTGACCTCCACGCAGCCTGCCTCTTCCACCACGAGACCCCAATCCGCCCAGCCCTAGCGCCCCCTCCCCTTCTCCTACACCGATCCGCGAGCCCCTCCCTCCTCAGTAGAGCGCCCGTCCCCAATCACCTCGAACCCGCCTGCAACCACCTCGTGCCACCAACCGCCACCTTGCGGATCCTCGCGCAGCTCTGGCACACCCCCCTCCGTCGAACACAACAACTCTTTTCCCCCATGACGAACACAGTAAGTGTTTATTTTATTTTATTTTATTTAAATTCAATTATAGCGAGTTGTTTCATTTTCTATGTGATTAACCTTAAAAGGAAAATCAGTTTTTGTTCAAAAATAATTTACATAAGAAAATTTGATCTTTATGAAGTAAAAAGTTATGATTTTTAAAGGCGAAAGCAATGATTATTGAAAAGGAGAAATCTTTATTTTTGAAAAGGCGAAATTTTTATAATATAGAAAAGTTAAAAATATAATTTTTATATAGTGGCGACAATAAAAATATTTTTTTTTGTTAGTAGAGAAGTAAAAAATATAATCTTTATATTATAGGAAGGTTAAAAATATGATTTTTATTAGGTGTGTAGAATAAAAATACGATTTTTATATTATATAACTAGTAAAAATTTGATCTTTATATAGTAGTGAGAATAAAAATATGATTTTTACTATATGTATGTTGAAATAAAAATGTGATTTTTATAGCGTTGAAATAAAAATTTAATCTTTATATTAGAAGTAGATATAATAATATAATTTTTATATAGAGAATAGCGTGATAAAAATATAATCTTTATTATATGAACACCGTTATAAAAATAGAATTTTTATCTATATAGTAGCGGTGTAAAAATAGAATTTTTATCCATATAGCATGATTATAAAAATGTGATTTTTATATACATAACAACAATATAAAAAGGTGATTTTTATATATGTAGTGGCTACGGACAACGAAATTGACAGAGGGGCGAGCACGGCGAAGATTTCCACATAAGAAGGGTCGTGGTATTGGATTAGCTAGCTGGTGAGAACTTCTCACATTTAATTTTCTTTTTCTAGTTAATAATATATACTAGGATGCAGACGGTGTTTAGTAGCACCCAACACCCGTCGTGCACAGACCATGGACGGCTTGTATGCTTGTTTGATTTTGATGTGTAGTTGATTGTGTGATGTGATGTGAAATGAAATAAAATATTTAGATAGTTAAAAATATTTTGTAGTTGAAAATAGAATTTTTAACGTGTATATAAAATAAATAGTAATAAACAAATCGGAGATTTGTTTATATACACTGATTTGACTGATATTGATTGGGACGATAAATTTTACACATCGCCCATCTGCATAAATAAAATCTGTGTTTGATTGTTTGAAACCCCACACGGGTATTAGGATGATATATGACATACACTAATCCCAATAATTAGTTGTATGTCGATCGATTGATTGACAGGCTTTTATAAGCATTAAATATTTATATTTGATGCTTATACAGTGTAGAATGCACTTTGGATGATGGTTGATTATTTGTCGTTGTTGATATATACATGTGTTGAATGGAAATCCATTGTAATAAAATCTATTGTAATTGATTGGGCCTCATTCCAGTTTCGAAATAGAATATTTGAAAAGAAATATTTGAAATAGAAATATTTGAAAAGAGAAATATTTGAATGGAAATATTGGAAAAGAAATATTTGAAATAGACTATTTGAAAATAGAAATATATGAAGCCGGGTTGATTAGATTGACGCCATTTTGACGTGAATATTGAAATGAATTGAAATTCGAATTAAATTGAATAGATTTGAAATTCGAATGATATTGAAATGAATTGAAATTCGAATTAAATTGAATAGATTTGAAATTCGAATGATATTGAAATGAATTGAAATTCGAATTAAATTGAATAGATTTGAAATTCGAATTAAATTGAAATCGATTTGAAATGAAATTAAAACGAATTTATATTGAAAATTTCAATTTTGATTTGAATTTGAAAAGGAAGTTGAAATTGTTTTTGAAACGAATTTAAAACGATTTATAAAATTCATTTTAAAAAGGAAATCGACGAAGTATATATTATATATATAATATAATGGCCTGAATAGAAAGCGCCGTGCTGCGGCAGTTCGCGAATTTCGACCATTGACTTCGAATGGATATTGCAGGAGATCCGACCGTCGGATTCTCCTAAAACCGGAACCGTTGAGTTCGTATCGAAAAGAAATTTGGAATTTGGAATTATGTCCAAATCAAATTTGGAACCGTTGACTTCGAATGATTGGATTTGGAATTATGTCCAAATCAAATTTGGAAAAGGTCGCTGTAAGTGCAGTTCGATGGCCGTTGATGGAAATCGACTGTACGGGCCATGATAAAATTATTAAAAATAGTGATAATTTGTGTAAAATCATAAGAAATGATTTGTGAAGAATTGGGATGAAGAACACCATATTTGAAAAGATAAAAATAGATTTTTATCGAAATGAACTAGTTTTGAACTAGAATAATAATTTATTTATTTTTAAAATAAATAAATTGGATTTGAAATGGTTTTGAAAATAACCAGAATTTCCAATAATTGCATTGGAATGGATTTGAATCGAAATTGTCTTTGGAATATTTCGATGTTGGATTTCGGGATTATACAGATGTCGTTATGGAAATTTGAAAGATATATATATATATATCGTTATTTCCAATACGATATTTGTTGGTCGTAGAATTTGATATTGAATATAAACCGATATATTTTCTATTCAGAGCCTTGTATTTAATATCAAATGTGATTTGGGTTTGTCGTGAATGGTGTCTTCATTAACACTGTTCTTAAGCCCAGTTGAGAAAATGATTAAATCATTTTATTTAGATTTAATGAAGTGTACCAATTAAATAATATTTAATTGGAATTGAATTGGTGTCGATTTTTGGGTTTATTTTGAATAGTGTTTTAAATAACACTTGTTCTTTAACCCGATAATTAATGGAATGTGATTTTGGGTTGTCGTGAACGGTATCTTCAATAATCCTGTTCTTAGACCCAAAGGTGTTAAGAAAATCAGAAACTAACTGGATATTAGTTAAGTTGAATGGTTTCTGGGGTATTGATCTGATGTTGGTTTCGACCTTCGAGGTTAATACTTAGGGAATTGCTCACTTGTTAATTTACGGTTAGGGACTGATTGAAATGTGATGTGGTTTTAGGGTTTATCGTGAACCGTGTTTTAAATGACACTGATTCTTTAACCCAGTTAAAGAATAAAACCAAATGGAGTTTTAATGAATCTTTAATTAGATTGAAAAGATCAAGAATGGACTATCGCCAGTTTTACTCCAGGCGATAATTAGATTTGAACGTGAAATTGTAATTGAATTTACCGATAACACCGTGGTGTTAGATATGAAGTATTACCAGTTTTACTTCATGGGATGAATAGGTGGGGATTGGGAAATAAAATAAATGATTACTCCGGTGTGGTTCGCTAATCCCAACTAGTTTGAATTGATATTCAAAGAAGATTAAAGAATTTATCTTTGATAAAATTAATGGGAACCTTTCCCAAAGTATAAGAATATTTGAATAAAAGAATATTCTGAAATGGAATGAGGCGTATGTTGTGTTTGTGTAACACTTGTTATTATATACGCAAGTTAGTCAGAAAGACCGGGTTTATCCCATTCTGAATAACTAATTCGACGTGGTGTCGAAGATGAAGACGGTGGTTGAAGACCGGAGGTCTTCACGTCGTTTGGATAATTACTAATGATCTTGATTGGGCCGTACACCCAAGAGGAGGGAATCAGTTGGTGATCGTCCAGACGTACTTGAAGATCGATGGATATGCGGGGTACTAGGTGCCTCAGGTTTCGTTTAGACCCATAACGAACTTGTAAATTGACTGTGTGTATGACATTTGATTTTAGTCTGTGTGATTGATTTCTATTAAGTATATATCTGTTTGGCGGCGGAGAATTTATTCTCTTGCTTAACGCCCTTCTCTGAGACGTACGAGCTCAGGGGTTATATATTGATGGATATCAAACGCATGGAGTGAATTGCCTGTGTGGCATGCCTAAGTGGCAATAGATCGAGGCTTCTGTTGAAAAGCAAAGTCTTGTGGTTGATGATCAAAGCACCTCCTGTGTGTCATAGCTTTGTGTAACGTGAATTTGCGAGCCTCACACCCCGGTTGTGAACCAAAAACGGGAGAGGACCTCAGGGAGGGCATGCGTTTCCTTCTAGCTAGAAGTGGCATCAGTGGTTTTACACGCCCTGACGAGTTTGACTTATGTGGTTGTTGCTGTTGCGAGGCGCCTCGGTTAGATCGGACGATCTGGGTCCGATGGAGTCATTCGTTGGCTCATTTACGCCCCAAAGGGCAGGGAAACGTAGTGTTCAGGCATAATAATCCACATCGGTGGACCGGCCCTGACGATCCAAAGTTCACTCGAGCTCTGACCTGAGTCATGGGCTAGATTGTCTCGAATCGGTGAGGACTATCTTTTGCCTCGGTTCACAGATGGAAATCCAGCTTCCAATACGTGACATGTGCGGTTTTAATTGTAGAGCCTAGTATGGCGACATAGTGGCATGGGATGTTATGCCGTCTTTGATTGATACTTATGATTTGAAGTTGTTTTATACACTATGCACTTATAATAGTATCAAATGATTTGTTTTAAACGTATTAAGCATTCTTGGCTATTATAAGGTAAAAACCCTATCCCCCGGCTTGCGTTGCATTGAGTGATAGGACCTGGGTCTTATAAAAGCTTCATTTTTCTTTATTTAGCATTGCGCTATTTGTTTTATGCACTGGTATTCTTGGGAGGAAACCCGTTCCGTGTTATACGGCGTGGTCCCTTGATTTACCTAACTGTAAAATAAAGATTAATAATTGTTTTATTTCTCACACCAGTCACATGACTGACCTGGAGTTTATTGTTTTAACCTAAACTCTGGGTGCCCTTATTTTGACACGGGCAGCTAGTAGTTTTGGTTTTGCAGATTTATATTCATAGGATCCGGGTTTACAACTGGAACGATATCCAGAAAGCTTTGTATCTGTATATCTCCTTCAGTTGTATTTTGTATTATTTTCTGCTGCGATGTATTTAAATGTAATTTAAATCTCTGATATTTTTCTGATGTATATTATTTGTTTATACTCTGTATATTCTTGTATTCTGATGCTATTGTTGTAATATACAATGAAATGTTCTTCCGTCTGCATTCTAATTTGTCGTGTTCTCAAAACAATCAAGCGTTTCGAACGGTCTTGGTCGGTTTAGCGACTGATTCGGATCGAGCAAAATTCCTTTTCGTTACAAAATCCGAGCCAATTTAAAATTTTTATTTTGGCAATTTTATTGAATTTTGAATATTTAAAATGAATTATTTTAAATAATATCGACGAGAAATTTATTTTGAATAGAATTCGAACGTATATATTTATTCGAATTGTCGTTAGAATATAAATATTTATTTATATATATAAAAGGAATTGAAAATGGCGTGGTAGTTCGATAATTCGATTTCAAATTTCAAATGAATGTACAGGGTTCAAAATAAACCTGATTTTAGTGAAACCAAAAATATTTGAATCTAATTGAGGATATATTTCTAACAAATCCGAGAAATCGAAATTTCATAGCGGGAATCAAAAGATATGTCCAGTTGAAATTTCAGAATAGTCGCTATGGAATTTCGGCCCTTAAAAATAGCCATTTTGCAAACGACCTCGGTTTTCGACGAAACCACTTTTGTTGGATCCGGGATGTCTAATTATTGCTAGGTTTCATATTTCATAATTTTTAGAGTCAATATGTGAGCGTGGCGAAGTTAAACGTGTTTTAACAGTTTCAGTCAATTTGGGTCGACCAGAAAATGACCATTTTTCAAACGGTCTCAGAATTCGATGAAATTATTTTCGTTAGGACCGTATCGTCAATACGAAGCTAGAAATAATTTTTCTGGAATTTTTAGAGTCCGTATGTGACCCTGGTAATTTGAAATGTGTGTTTAAATTGAATATATAAAAAATTATATTTTAAATTCAATGGAAACTGATCGTAACAGCCGAATAGGGTTACAAAACATATCCCATTGTGTTCGGAATATGGGTAATTAGCTAGGAGCGACAGTCGTTGGGTTCGGTTTGGAGCTCGTATGCAAAAACACTTTTCATTGGAATTAAATAATATTTAAATTATAAAAGGTATAAATGACCCCTTGATTTCTCCAACCCTAGTCAAACGGGTTCAAACGTTCTTCAGCCGCCAGTCAACAGAAATGAACGAATTAAAACCTCACTCGTTCCTCCCTCAAATTTGTGCGAGATAATTCAAATTAATTCATCGTTTCAAAACCAAAATTAAAGAGCTTTTTGAGCTCGTCAAACCCCTACAACTATGATCGGTTTTCATCAGGGGTTGAGCTCGATTTTCGAGCTGGAAGGTCGCGACTTTGCAAGGGTTTTGGTGGCGTGGGAGACCACCGGAGGTGGCGTCAACGGCAGGCGCAGGGCGGCGGCTTCGCGCTCTTCCACGAGAGCTACTCCGATCGAGGCCTGATCCCCCTGAGCAACGGTGGAGGTGCGGTTCCCGATTTGGGGTATCGGCGTGAATGGGTTTTGGCGAGCCCTCTTCGATTTGGAAGCCTGGAGAGATGCAGGGCATTGTAGAAGAAGAATTACAGTGAAAGGAGATGAAGGTTTAAATTTTTTAACCTTTAATTAGTTACCTAGTTAGCAATTCATTTAATCTTCTTAACATTGCTCTTAAATGTGATATATATCAATGAATGACAAGGTGATTTTTCATATATATAGTTTTAAATAAAATTATAATATTTGTATATATAGGATTGTTCTAAGAAATATATATATATAATTAGAATTGTTTTTAAATATATATATATATATATAGCGGTGTTTAAAAATGAAATTTTTATATCAATATATGTTGTTTTAAAAATAAAACGACTATTGTTTTAAAAATAAAAAGACTGTTATTTTAGAAATAAAAAGACTAGATTTTTAAAAAAATGTAAAGATGTGATTTTTAAATATGAAAAGATTAGATTTTTATTAAAGAAAAGATGCGATTCTTATATGTATAACAAGAGGATAAAGATTCGATTTTTATGAAGTTAAAAATACGATTTTTACATATATTGAAGCGGTAATAAAAATATGATTTTTATATTATAGAAAGAATAAAAATATGATTTTTATATTGTAGAAAGAATAAAAATATGATTTTTGTATTATAGAAAGAATAAAAATATGATTTTTATATTATAGAAAGAATAAAAATATGATTTTTATATTGGTAGAGTATTAAAAATCTGATTTTTAATGTATAGAACATCATATTTAAGATGTGATTTTTATCTCTATAGCGTTGAAATAAAAATATGATTTTTAATGTGAACAGCGTGGAAAAGATTGTGTTGGAAGTACGGGCAAATCCAGACTGTTTTGAATTTCAGAAATATAATGGAGGAGTGGAACCCCAAGGTGAGAACTTCTCACTTTTAATTTAATTTTCTAGTTAAAATATATACTAGGATGTAGACGGTGTTTAGTAGCACCCGACACCCGTCGTCCACAAACCATGGACGGCTTGTATGCTTGTTTGTTTGATTTTGATGTGTAGTTGATTGTGTGATGTGATGTGAAATGAAATAAAATATTTATATAGTTAAAAATATTTTATTGTTGAAAATAGAATTTTTAACGTGTATGTAGAATGAAATAAATATAAACAAATCGGACGATTTGTTTATATACACACAATTGACTGATATTGATTGGGACGATAAATTTTACACATCGCCCAACTGCACAAATAAAATCGGTGTTTGATTGTTTGTAACCCTACAGGGGTATTGGGATGATATATGACATACACTAATCCCAATAATTAGTTGTATGTCGATCGATTGATTGACAGACTGTTATGAGCGTTAAATATTTATATTTGATGCTTATACAGTGTAGAATGCACTTTGGATGATGGTTGATTATTTGTCATTGTTGATATATACATGCGTTGTATGGAAATCCATAGAAATAAAATCTATGGTAATTGATTGGGCCTCATTCCAGTTTTGAAAAAAAAAAGAAATATTTGAAATAGAAATATTTGAAGTAGAAATATTTGAAATAGAATATTTGAAAATAGAAATATATGAAGCCGTGTTGATTAGATTGACGCCATTTTGACGCGAACGTTATTTATATCGACTTTATTCCTTTTTCAATGAATATTGAAAGTGATTTCGAAATTTGAATTATATTGAAAAGAATTGAAATTCGAATTAAATTGAAAAGAATTGAAATTCGAATTTAATTGAAAAGAATTGAAATTCGAATTTAATTGAAAAGAATTGAAATTCGAATTAAACTGAATAGAATTGAAATTCGAATTAGATTGAAATAGAATTGAAATCATTTTGAATTGAATTTAAAATGTATTGAAATTGAACTGAAAATCGATTTGAATTGAAATCAATTTGAAATGAATTTAAAACGAATTTGTAAGGGAAAATTCAATTTTGATTTGAATTTGAAAAGGAAGTTGAAATCGTTTTGAAAACGAATTTAAAACGATTTATAAAATACGTTTTATAAGGAAATCGACGAAGTATATATATTATATATATATAATATAATGGCCTGAATAGAATGCAAGCCGATCCGTTCTAGGATACTACTGATCCCATCTCTAACGAATCATTCTCGTTGGATATTACTAATCCAATCTCTGATGAATTCTATTATATATGCAACGATATGTATATATTGTAACGATATAATATAATTATAATAGATGAATTCCATCTATTATTTAACGATTAAATTGTTTGAATGCTGTGTGATGGTTGTTTAGAGATGGCCTGAATAGTATATATTATAAACTATAAAATACTATTTTACAATAGAACTTCTATTATAAGTTAAACTTCTCTTAAATTATAAAAATATAATTTTTATAATTATCATCGTTGATTTGCCTGACGGCCAATCAACTTCTTAACCAAACGATGGATTTATGGCCAGTTGCTGCCACTTTCTTAATCGATATCATCTATTGATTTAATTAATATCCATACAGGGTTTAAATGTCATTTGGGTTCAAACAGTGCTTATGTAAATAATATACAACCAACAGTACATATAAATATTGTGGAATCCGGTTGGATTCCTCCAACCGGTTTCCCGCATCCACAGATGTTAGTCCGTACAATTTACACTAATTTCATACTAGGGAATCTTATAACCGATGGAATCAGTATCCAATCCGTGATGTGTATATATGCAACGATATGTATATATTGCAACCAATTTAATTGTAATTTACCTAAACAACCATCACACAGCATTCAAACAACATTAAAATATAATTATAATATTTTAAAATAGCTCAGAGCTAGTGAATTTACTCACCTTGGCGCGTTAACCGTTAAATAACGATTTGCGTCAGTCGATTTTCTTTTGAAAATCCGTACAGCCCAGTTTCTTCCTATCCATGATTTTGAGCACTGCTAATCCCTTTCTCCTAAACGTCCCTTTTCCCCTGGTGAAGACAATGTTTCGCTTGTTACTTCATAGCTACGACTGTATCACCAAAAAGTACGACCACCGGAATCAGTTCACCACCGTGCTTTATAAATCAATTTAACCACATCATTCTCCGCCAATTCACCACTGCTCGCCTCCGAGCAATTTACAGCTCTGTAGCCCATCGTCCCATCGTTACTCCCACTTCGTACAGTTCGACATCGTCTTCCCCAATCCCTCGTCGCCTATATATGTTCGCTACAGCAGAAGTAGCGACAACAATTTACATAGAACCCTCCAACGAAATCCACGTGAGCTCCAGTACACCCATATGCATCGCAACCACCACCCACTTCCTAATTTCCACGTCAATTACTTCAAATTTTAATCCTTCTGCTGGTGTGACCATACAAGACGCAAGTGAAACTATGCTAAAAGCTAAAGCTCCTATTGTTTCCTCTAGTGGAACCATACAAGATGCAAGTGCTGTCTCCTCTGTCTTCCCATTCCAAAAACGCTGCTTGCTCCTAATATAACACGCACAGAACATTGAAAAAAGATTTCAAACATCTTTTGCACCAAATCCTCGAGACCAATGTCGAACAATATTACACTGCATTTGAGCGCAGCAACAGTCTCCAGTATTCTTGATCTTCTAGTGAAAAATGCACTTCCTACATCTCCCAAATTGGAAGACTCTGGTTCCTTTTCCCATGTGACTCAACTCCAACAAGCACTGTTTCTATTTCTTCACCATCCATGCAAGTCCCGTACAATACGCAACGTCCTTGCCATACATCCCATCTCTCTCCTTTCTTTCACGTCCCCTTACTGTCTTTCGTATGCACCTCACCTCCGCACCATGTTTTTACACAACACAGTACTTCTTTTTCCAAAAACAATGTTGGTTCGCTTCTCCCTTTTATCACCATTTTTATAACCATTTTATTCCAAGCATTCACCAATAAAACCGCTTGGACACAGCTTAACCTCACATGAACTTTTATCCGCTTCTCCTTCTCCCTGAGTATTTTCCGCAAGCTTCCCATCACGTCTTGAATTCGAACTGCACTTGTATATTTCGAGCATGCTACAGTATTTCTTTCTTCTTATTTGATGTATTACATTTCAAGAAACACACACAAGAAAATAACGTGTTGATCTCCTCCTGATCCATATATTTTTGCAACTTACTATGAACCCTGGGACTCGATTTCTTCACGGATCCTTGTTTCGAGATTTACAAAGGAGAATGGGATTAAATTTCTATTTTTGGCCGCCATTAAAATGTTGACTTGAGTTTATTTCTTTGTGAAAGCTCAAAGAACGAAGATTCACTATCTGTGTATTTATAGTGTTTTCGGATCCTTCATGGCAAAGGAAAGAGTACATTATAGATCAGTGTAGGCATGTTCTTAGGTTCCATTTTAGAACTATAGCATATATTTTCCCTTCGGCATGAAGTTACATGACGAGGTAGGCCTATGTCTATGAAGTTTAGGGTGATATATGCTGTTTTTATGATCATAGAGTGATGGTTTTAAAAACATAGCTCTACGGAAAAATATATGGCTATGTATGTTTGCTTCTTTAGCTTACAAGTCTAGTTTCTGATAGGTGACAATTCATGTGTCTTAGGTTTGAATAGATGATGTTTCCCACATATAGCTTTGCAGAAGACAACCGCACATGTTCCTTGGTTTACTTAAGGTGGAAGACTCCCTTTTTATATTTATTATTTTATTTTGATGAGAAGCCAGTAAACAGTCGGCTACTTTTGTACTAAAGCCTGAGAAGAATAAGGGACATATTTATTTATAAAGTTTTAATGCCGTGGTGACCAAGTTTCGTACACTATATAGTATATTTTATTTGGGTATAGCTATGTGATACGTAATCTTAGATAGTTGTGTGATTTGAGAGGGTAGCTGCGATAGCATAGACTTCTTAGTTTCACATGATGTTGCTTGCGTGAAAGTCGGTTGTGCAAAGTCCTTCACCTGTAAGCTAAAGATATTTGCATGTATATTTCGTGGAAGATAGGCTAGATATGTACCTTTGTGCTGAGAAGGTGTGGTGCAAGTGTACTGCTGCATGTGTGGCATGGCTTCTGTAGTATTGCTTTTGCAGAAAGAATGGAGATGTCCAGATCAAAGAACATAGGGATAGTATGTCTAAATTTTAGGGTGGCTTAGGCTGACTCAAGATAAATATTTCACACGAGCTAGTTATACAAAAATGAAGTGTATTTTTGGTTTAAAATTTAAATGTATCTTGTTACAGAATACTTCGTTCCTATACGAGCTACTACAGACAAGAATAAAAATACAGTCGTGTCCAGCGAGGTGCCACGATCCCAAAAATATAATAATATCGGTAGGTTAACTCATATTGTGAAACCCCAAAATGTTGATATAGGGTGCAAAATATTCCAAATAAAAAGTTGCGTATTTATTAAATTAAAAATTACATAAAAATTCTAAAAATTAAATTATCACCATGTCTCAAAAGAATTTTGTCTAAATTCGAAACCGATATCTAGTTATATCAAATAAACCGTTACGGTCGATAAACGATTCTATAGCGATTATTTGGAAATTTGATTTGGACAAAACTCACAATTTATAATACGAAATCTTGATTTTTCACTTCCACTAGAAAAATACAGTTCAACAGATTCCAACGTTTCTTGCTTTAAAGAAATCCAGCTAATAACGGATCCTATACACTCAGTCGAAGTTCAGAAAGTTAAATTACGAACTGCCGTGATATTACGGGCTCGATTATATTTAATATATATTTTTATACGTTCAACTTCATTTTAATTAATATATAAATCCACTTATATTACGAATTCAATATTTAAACTGATTTAAATATTCAAATACAAATCGAAAAAAATGTGGGACGTTACAGTTCGAAGTATTGCTGCTAGCTGATGGAAGGCTGGGTTTCCCATTTCTTACACATGCTTTGGCCTTTGCATTGATAGGAAACCCACTTTGCATCATATCATCATGCCTTACAATTGTTTTTAGGACCAAACCTATTTTTAGCCAAGGGGTTCACCAGAATTTGACATTACTACACAATGCCACTTGAATCTTGGAGTATGGCAATATTTTTTCCCTCACTTTGAGTATGGTTTTCCAGACCGAACTGATAGTTGGCTTAGGTTTAGTTGTCCATATTCCATCATGTTTAAGATTATAGTTAATTCTCCACTTGACCCATAAAGTGTTAACTCTAATGACCAGGTTCTGATAGTGAATAGAAAGAGAAGCATAATTCCAGACTTTTACATAGTGAATGTTTAATAGCAGTGGATGACTAGACTAATCTCATGATCAAATAATAACAAATGGATATTACATATCTGATTAGAATATGTATTATTGCATGTTTAATAAAAATTGGATATTACATATTTCCATAAAATTACCAAGAGACCAGAATATGTAATAGTACTTGTACATAGTGAATGTTTAATAACAATTGGATGATTGTCAGAAAATTTTATCACAATATAAAGTTAAATACCTAATGTTTATGTCGTAATGTCCTATATAAAAAACAGGGTCGGCCCTGAGTTATAGGAGGCCCTAGGCAAAATAATTTTTGAGGCCCTCACATAAAAAAAAGAATAAAAAAATTAAGAAAGAAAGAACATTTCATTCATCCAAAATGATAGTAGCAGTTACGTGGAAATATCACAAAAGACGTTTACAAAAGAAGTTCACATCATACTTGATCTTCTTACACTTTGAGTTGTAAAATTATTAAATAAATCACTTAAATCAAGCGATTCTAAAATCCTTTTTCAATAGATATTATCGTCAATCCATTCAATCTTTCTTGTGACATAGTCGTCGGAAGAAAAGATTTAATTACTTTCAATTTTGAAAAGCTTTTCTCTGTCGAGGCAATCCTCACAGGAATAGTCAATAATATTCTATAAACTACCCATGCATTAACATAAAGACAACCCATTCTCTTGATATAGTTCAATACATCTATGGCTCCTTTTGTATTTGTTGGTAGAATCTGTCTAATGATTTGCAACTCCGCAAATAACTCTGCTCCATCAATATCGGAAATCATCACATGAAGACTTCAAGCTTTCATAAGAAGCTTGTTTCAATCTTTCTACATCATACAAAAATCCAAAAATATCATCATATTTTTTTTATTTGTTCAAATCTACTCTCAAGTGATGACAAGCCTTGATCCACAGTATACAAAAAATAATTAACTCTAAAAGATTCTTTTGTTGATTGCATGATCTCTTCACTATTATTTTCATCAAAGTGCTTCTTTCTACGTATTATGTGCCCCTTATGAAATAAAGGTTCTATACCCAATTCATTTGCAATTTTTTCAGCTTCAACCATTGAGGATTCAAATCCATTTTCTCAAAAACGTTAAAAAAAATAAATTAGGCCTTTTAGATGATCCATGGCAACGTCAGTATGCATATCTTCTACTTGTAGCCCTTTGCTTACTCGATTGACGTTGTTCAGTAAAGTGTACCATATAACCATACCAAGTAAGAATTCAAAGTTCTCAAAATCGTATTTTATTAGGCATTCAGCCTCACTTTTGCACATGGGATCTTCATTAAGACTCGCCAATTGAATTAAAGCATTTTTTATTTTTGGAGCTTGAGACCAAATCGCTTTCATGCTTTCTACGTGACTTTCCCAATGTGTTTGTGACAATGGCTTTAGTGTAAGTCCGTCAACATTATCTTTAAATACTTTCCATCGTTTAGTTGAGGATGAAAACAAAGTATATATATACACTTCAAAAAAAAAGACTAATTTAGAGCAACATTTAACCATATACAAAGTGCAAGATTAAGGCTATGGCAACCGCAAGGGTATAAAATGCTGTAGGATTAACTTGTAGCAATCGATTTTGAACACCTTTTTTTTTCCTTTCATATTAGAACCATTGTCATAGCATTGTCCTCTTATGTTATCAATATCAAGTTCCAAATCATTCAAAGCACTAACAAGTTCATCAAAAAGCCCCTTACAAGAAGTGCCATCAACCACTAAAAATCCTTAAAAAAAAAACTCTTCCACCTTCACTGTATTATTTGAAATATCCAAACACCTCAATATCATCGTCACTTTTCCTCATGGCTTGCATCTGGAGTACAATCAAGTATAAATGAAAAATACTTTACTTCTTTGATTTTTTCAATAATGACTTTTCTAATTTCACCAATGATTAGAAATATTGGCTCATTTTCAATCTTGTGACAAAGATAATGATAATGAATTTCATTACTTTGAATTCTATGATTGTGTTATTGCATTATCGGATCAAACTTGGCAATCATCTCTACGATGCTTAAAGATATTCCATTATTCTCTTGAAAAATTTTCTCATTATCTCCGCGAAATGCCAAATTATTTTGAGCAGGAGTTGTGACAACCGATATTATTCTTAAAAGCACTTGTCTCCAATGTCATTTTTCTTTGCGAATTTGTTCTTGAGCACTTTTGTAAATTGTTTCATTCTTTTGAAATTTTATTTATAATTCAATCCACTTCTCCATGCTAATGATATGATCAACGCTAACTTCATGTGCTTTGAGCTTTTCACTAATATTTTTCCAATGGTTCACTCCTTCATTTGCCAATTGAAACATCATTTTATCATTTTTGAATAACTTGCAACAAAACAAAATACTTTATCCAAAGCTTTGGAGTATAGTAACCATTTTCTATCATGCTTTTCCCCATTTGACAATTGCCTAAAATAGTGTACGGTAGATAAACGTCTATTTGATATATCTTTAGGGAAACTAAAATTATTATCTCTCGTAGGGCCTCTTTGAACAATCAAATCTATCAGTTGTCGATTCATATTTTTCCAATTTATCGGATCACTGATGTCTAAAGTAAGTGGTACAAACTCCATAATAATTTCATTTTCCTCATTTAAATAGATCTCATTTGCGTCAGTAACTTCATTCTCAATTGTCATAGCTTCATTCTCATTTGTCATAGATTCATCAACCTCAACCTCATTTCTTTCTTTTTCAATGACAAGCTCTTCCTCTTATTTTTTGCTAAAAAAATATCAATGAACCTGCTTGTTTTTTTATACCATTTTCAATTTCAAGTCTCTTTTTCTTTTAGAAGCTCCATACTCATACCTCCAAAAAGACATTGTAGTGTAAAACAATTGCAATTGAATGAAAAAAATTGCAAGAGTATCCTGCAAAAATAATGATATAATAACTTAATTAGTTATAATTTCACCATTTTAGTTTTCAGTATTGTATCACAACTTTCGTCATAAAAAAAATTAACATTGTATTTTGTTAAATTAGCTTGCAAATTGCAAGCATGCTGTTCATACCATCTAAAATTTGTTGAATTTATGGATTATAGGTTAACATATTATTATATTCTATCTTCCAAAGTTCAAACTAGGTGAAATTCCCTAAATAATACACAAGTAAATTAGCAATAATGGACAATTGTTTATCAAATATCTAAAAAGAGTTGTAGAAATTACCCAAAAATTGAAGATCGGTTGAAATCTGTAAGATTGTAACCCTTGCTTTTTTATCGAATCCCATCGTCCATCCTTAAACCCTAGCTCTGTCCTCTTTCAATTGAAAATTTCAGTTTCGGAACTCTGATGCCTTCAATTTTGGAGTGGAACCCTACAACGTTTTCCGATTTGCAAATCTTCTGATATTTCGATTTTTTTCCTTCCTGTTGCTTGTTGCGTGCTACTCCTGTTGCGATGCGAGATGCTTCTGTTGTGATGCGTGCTTCTTTCCTGTTGCCTGATGCCTCCTTTCGGTTTCAAGCTACGGTATTTTTTTGGGCCCTCCCTTGATTTTGGGGCCCTTGGCCATTTCTTAGTGGGCCTAGGGCCAGGGCCGATATTGTGAAAAAAATATGGTCAATGTAACGTGTAAAATTGAAGTTTAAGTCAATTATGTTAGATATTGAATAGTAATACTTTTAATATGATGTGTTGTACATTAGTATTTTATATTTGAAATGTACAATATTAAAATAATTTTTTTTTATTTCTATATAGTATTGTGTAATCTCTATACTAAACTCTAATATCTAACAAATATTTGCTTGGAAAATAATTAGCCAAGCGAATATCTAACAAACAAATAATTGTCAAGCAATAATTACACCAGCAATAAAAGTAATGACATGAAATATTATAATATTGGTTAATAATGTTATATCTACAAACACAAGTTAATCAACTAGATAATCTAAGAGAATTTCTAAGAAAAATTAGATAATTAAGGTAAGATATAATATTTGACCAAACAAACCACCAAATTTAAAAGCTAAATAAACGCATAACTTAGTTGACTGTGGAGGGATATAAAATCTAACCGAATGTTAATCTAATGCCAAAGCTAATTGGTGTATATGGATATAAAAGCCAACCCATTATTTAGGTACGTACGGATGCAAATGCCAAGTGAATGCCTAATTGATCAATTATGAGCTCGATTCTATTCTTGTATTGTGATTAGTCATAAGCTTACTTATATACTTGGTCGTATCCTCGGTTATATGATAAGTTATGAGCTTAGTTATATGCTCCGTCATAGGCTTGACCATGAGGTAGGTCATGTTTTAATTATGAGATCAATTATAGGACCAAAAATATGCTCAGCTATGGATCCAGTCATGGGCTCATTCGTGCACTCGGTTATGGGCTTGATCAAGGGCTTAGTCATGGGCTCAGTCATGGGCTTAGTCATGCACTCAGTTATGCGCTCGATCATGGGTTCGATAATGTGCTTATTCATAGGCTTGGTCATGGGCTCAATTAAGGGTTCAATTATGGGTTTATAGCTCATTTATGTGTTTGGTTTTTCTCGATTTTGTGCTCGATTATGGGCGTAGGCATAGGCTCAATTATGAGTATACAATGGAATGCCAAAACTAACCTGTATGGATGGAAATAATTAACCGAATGCAAAGTCTAATTCGATTCATATTAACGTAAAGCCAACTGAATATCAAACCGTGTACATGCATATGTAAATGTCAATTGAATGTCAAACTTAAATGGATACATATGAAATTGAATCTACATGCAACATACATTGTTTAGCCAAGCATACCATGAAATGAAAAGGCCAACTGGGTATGAATGGAAGAAAAAGGCAATCAATGCTAGGCCTAATCATCAACACATATATGCAAAAACCATTTGAATCAAAACCTGATCAGATACATATAAAACGAATCTATACCCAATATACATTTTTTAACTGAACATGTAATAAAATGCAAAAACCAGCCAAATGACATAACTAATTTGGTACATATAAACGTAAAATCACCAGAATACCAAATCTAATCAGGTACACACACACACAAATATATATATATATATATATATATATATATATATATATATATGCAAAATACAAGTGAATGTCATGCCTAAATGGGTACATATGGATTCCAAGCCGTGCACTCGGTCATGAGATAGATCGGGGGTTCGGTAATGTGGTTATTCATAAGCTTGGTTATGGGCTCGATTTCGGGTTAGTTATGGTTTTGGTCACGCGCTCGATCTTATACTCGATTATGGGAACATTCATAGACTTAGTTATGTGCATACAATGGATCGCAAAAACTAACCGAATGCAAAAGCTAATCTACATGGATGGCAAAAATTAAACGAATGCCAAATCTAAATGGATACATATTGATATAAAGCTAACTAAATGCCAAAATGTGTATATATAGATGTAAATGTCAATAGAATACCAAACCTAAGTGGGTATATATATGAAAACTCATATATAACCAAATAGCTTGTTTAATCGAGTAGTTCATGAAATTAAAAAGCCAACAAAATTCCAAAATTAATCGAGTGTGTAAGAAAGCAATGGCCAATTGAATGCAAGACTTGATCACAAACATGTAAATGCAAAAAAATCGAATCCAAACTTAATCGAGTGCATATGAAAGCAATTTATACTCAATATACATGATTTATCTGAGCATGTTATAAAATGGAAAAACTAGCCAAATGACATACTTGACTCGGAACATGAGGATGCAAAATCACCATAATATCATATCTAATTGGGTACATATGGATACAAATGCCAACAGAGTGCCAAGCCAATTGGTACAAATGAATGCAAAAGCCAGCCGAGTGTCAAATCTAATAAAGTAATTATAGATGCAAAAGCCAATCGAATATCAAACCTAATTGAGTACGTAAGAATACAAAAGCCAGCTGAATACCAAACTTAATCAGGTACAAATGAAAACCTATCTATACTAAAGATGCATAATTTAACTGAGCATACCATGGAATGCAAATGATAATCAAATGGAAAATTGAGTGGGTATATATGAAAGCAAAATCTAGCCATATGCCAAACATAATTGGGTATATATATATATATATATATATATATATATATATATATATATATATATATATATATATATATATATGCGAATGCTAACCTAATCGAGTATGAAAGCCAATACATACAAAAACTGTTCAATACCTAAGATACATTGTTTAAAGAAGCATAAAATGATATGCAAAAGCCAACCAAATGTCAAACCTATTTCGTACTCATGAAAGAAAAAGTTAGCCAAATCCCAGACCTAATGGGGTATGTAAGGACGTAATAATAAACCTAGTGCTAAACCTATTTAGGCCCATATGAAAACGAATTTGTAACTAAGATACATTATTTAACCGAATAACAATGGATTGCAAAAACTAGTCGAATGCCAAACCTAATTTTATATATATATATATATATATATATATATATATATATATATATATATGAAAACAAATGCTAACTGAGCATAAAACTTAATCAAAGACTTATAGATGCAAAAACTAGTCAAATGCAAAACTTAATCGGATACGTATGAAATCAAAAGAAAACTGAGTGTGAAATTTAATCGCGTATGAATGGATGCAAATGCCAACTGAATGTCAAAATAGTCGAGTACATATAAAAATGATTTATACCAAAGATACGTTGTTTACCAATCATACCACAGAATGTAAAAACTAATGAAATGTCCAAACTAGTCAAGTGCGTATGGAAGCAAAATCTAGTCGAACAACAAAACTAATTAGGTATATATGGGCGCAAAAGCCAACCAAATGCCAAATTTACCCGGGTATATGTGAAAACCAATCTTCATCTAAGATAAATTATTTAGTTGAATATAAAGTGTACAATCTAGCCAAATGCCCAGTCCAGTTGGGTATATATGGATGCAAAAGCCAGTTGAATGCCAAACATAATCGGGCACGTATGGATGCAAAAACCAATCAAATCCAAACCTAATCGGGTACATATGAAAACCAATATTTACCCAACATACATTGTTCAATCGAGCATACCAAGGATTGCAAACTAATCACATACATATGGATGCAAAAGCTTGCCAAATTCCTAACATAATTGGGTTCATATGGATGCAAAAGCTAACTGAATGCCAAACCTAATTAGGTATATATGGATGCAAAAGTTAAGCGAATGGAAATCTTATCGGGTACATATGGATGCAAAATCAAACTGAATTCCAAACATATTTAGGTACATATAGATGCCAATATATGATTGAGATATATCGTTTAGTCATGCATATCACTAAATGAAAACACCAACTTAGTACCAAATCTAATCATGTATGTGCGGATAAAGAAAATAATTGAATGCCAAACTCGTACGTACAAACGAAAAAGCCAACCAAATATTAGTTAATGCCAAACCTAATCAGGGATATAAAATAACAACAGTTAAGCAGTATGATCATAAAAGAAAAAACAAATATTGTGACGGCCCGCTCCGCACCAGCCTACATTTCCTCCGGAAGTGCGCTGTACACATGTCCCGACTAGCACGGAACGGTCGCCAAAGAAAGGGAAGAAGAGAATGAACTAATCAAGGAACCTGTAGAATGTCTCACAGCGCATGGGATAAAATATAATAATAACATACTTGACATAAAACAGGCGAGACAGTGCATAAGCTGATAACTAATAATCAATGTCAACATCAGAGCAGCGGAAATCCAAATACAGCTTATTACAACTTTCCAAATTTACTGTCTCTAACAAAAGAAAAACTAAAGTAGAAGATGCACCACCAATGCCCAAGCAGTGATCTTCAACAACACAGGGAGAATATTATATATATATATATATATATATATATATATATATATATATATATATTACGTGGAGGCCTCCTGCTCGTCTCCGGATCATCTACCCGTGCATCACCAGCTAACCTGTCTCTAGTCTGCTCGTGTGAGCACCCAGAGTAATAAGAGGAGACATAAAACTCTGGGTCAGACATAAAGCCTGGTATGAGTGATAAGCATCTAAACAGAATAATAACAGGTATACTAAACCATACTTGAACCTGGACCTGCAACCAAAGAGTTAGTACCACATACCGTACAATGCTCTAAGGTGCCATAATAAATAGTGTAAGAATACGGGGGTGGGGTGTGCATGTCACAATGATAGCAAACAAATCATCCATAGCAACCATCCTCACATCTCTCACTCGGTGCGTAAAGCGTACGACATCTACCACTTTGGAACACTAGACAAATTGAGGTAACGACGAATCCCGACATGTAGAACCCTGCTGTGACCAAGCTAAACACATGGAGTCATGACCAAACCTTTCAATGACCCACCACATTGGTCGTAGCCCTTGGTCCTACCAATGCCATAATGGCCCTGAATCCGCCTCCGTACCTGATACCATAGTAGTCCAAAGCTATAGACATCGATAACCCCTTAACATGCGTCCCGCAGCAAAGCCCAATCATGAAGCGAACTCATTGGCTCCCAACTAGATCCTGAGCTCTAACTTCCCACATTGGACTACCTTTGCATCTCGGTTTTCTGTCATCACCGGATCGGTTCGGATCCCCTCTTAGCCATCGGTTCGGTTCGGCCTTTAGCTCCCCATCATCAACGCAGTGCGGTTCGTGGCGTTCATCTGGTAGCGGTTCGGATCGGCCTCCCCCCAAGCACACCAGTTCGGGTCGCACGTTCTACTCACGAATGGTTCGGATCGTGGTCACCTCACAGGGTCGGTTTGGGTCGTCTCGCACAGTCTTGATCGGATCAGATCGGCACCATCGGATCGGATCGGCACCATCGGATCGGAGTCCCCCACAAAAGTAGGACAGATCGGTCGCTATCATCGGATCGAGGTCTTCAGTCATCGGCGGATCGGGTCGCGCCATCGGATCGGATCGCCCTCACTCCCACCGATCCGGTTCGGTTCGGATGATTTCCTGCAGTTCTTCCAGCGAGCAGTTTACGCCATTCGACGGCGTTTTTGACAAATCTAACACTTCTAATCAATCATAAAACACACCATAGAGTCATAGCAACATGTAATAGCAACCACAACAGCAAACAACCATTCAAATGAATCAAAATGGATCAAAAGTGGCCAAAACTCTTTATTTTCCCTTAAGCATGTTTAAGTAAAACTGATCATAGGATTAACAGAACTTAATCAAATCGTACCAAATTTCAACCAGAGGCATAAAACATTATTTAAGAATTTCTAAACATTTTTCCAGAATTTATTAGTGTATAAATTCGCTAATCTTCACTAATTACCCTTAATTACCGTAATTAGTGCAAAAACTATGCAAATCACTCACCTTGGCCACAAATAAAATTCTCAGAACTGAAACTTCTCTGATTTGGGATGAATACTGATGTCCAACAGCAGCTCTAACCTTGCTTTGGTGCTTTTTCTTCTTAATTTGATGTTGCTAAGCCTAATCTTCAATTAGAAAGTGATTTGGGGTGTTTTAGATGTAGGAGGCCATTGTTAGAGTGTCAAAGGATGAAAGTGGCGGCTGGAAAATGTCTAAAGAAATGTTTTCTAACCCTAATCATCCCCTATATACCCCTAAACCCGAAATCCCCCTCTGGGCCTAGCTGCTAATCACCCGCTTAAGCCCAATTAAGCTGTTTTTCACCATCTGAAACTTGTTTCAGCCATATCTCCCAATCGGTGAGTCCGTTTGGCTAATGTGACCACTCTACGGAATTGTAAACCATCATCCGGAGCCAATGGAAGTGTTTTCAGGTCAAAATTCTTTTCCAGTCAAAAGTTATAGACAAAACAGTGCCAACTAGGGGTAAAATGGTCATTTAAAAATCGGGAAAAATCTTGAACATGGGAAATGACCCCAGTAGTCGTCCCCCAAAGTTACATGACCATATGACTTCGTATGTGAAAGAAATAAATATTCTACGATCCTATGATGCGTAGAATGCGGGTCGTTACACTCTCCCCCCCTTAAAAAATTTCGCCCCCGAAATTCCTTAACCCAAAACATACAAAGGATCCCGCATGCCTAACAACCACATACAACAATCAAACATGCAAAACAAGCGAACAAGCCTATCCTAGCATGCGGAAAGCTAAATCGAAGTCAAAATCTTACCAGGCAAAGAATTCTGGGTGTGACTTCCTAATGTTCTCCTCTGTCTCCCAAGTACAATCATTCTCGTCCTCGCCCCACTGAACCTTGACTAGCTTCACCGCCTTCCTTCGAAGTTGCTTCATGTCGTGCTCGACAATACGGGCCGGCTTGCGGTTCCCAACTGCCTCGGGTTCTACTTCGAAGTCCTCTAACTGATCAGGTGAAATAGTCATATCTGAGTCGTGAACAAACTTCCTTAGTTGGGAAACATGAAATACGTTGTGAACTCCCGCCATCTTCTCTGGTAAGTCAATTCTATATGCCCAATACCCGACTAGTTCAAGAACAGGGAATGGGCCAACGAATCTTGGTGTCAACTTGCCTCTCCTACCGAATCGTATTACGCTCTTCAACGGAGAAGTCTTGACAAACACCAAGTCACCGACGGAGAATTTTAGGTCTCTTCTCCTCTTATCAGCATAACTTTTCTGCCTATCTTCGGCTGCCTTCATTCGTTGTTGAATGATCTTGATCTTATCTGAAGTTTCCCTCACCATATCTGGTCCAAGCATAAACTTCTCGCCAGTCTCTATCCAACATGATGGTGAGTTACACGGTCTTCCGTACAAAGCTTCAAACGGAGCCATACCGATACTGGATTGGTAGCTATTATTATATGCAAACTCTACTAGATGCAAATGGTCATCCCATGATCCACCAAAATCCAATATACATGCTCTCAAGAGGTCCTCCAAAATACGGTTCACCCTCTCTGTCTGACCGTCGGTCTGAGGATGATATGCGGTACTGAGATGTAACTCTGACCCTAGAGCCTCTTGTAAGCTCTTCCAAAACCCACTAGTGAACAACGGGTCTCGGTCGCTCACAATGCTTTTAGGTACTCCATGAAATCTCACTACCCACTTCATATACAATTCTGCTAACTTAGCTGTCGTTCTGGTCGATTTGACAGGTATAAATCTTGCACTTTTAGTCAGTCGGTCCACAACTACCTAAATGCTATCATGTCCCGATCTAGTCCTTGGTAAACCATCAATGAAATCCATCGAGACTTGCTCCCATTTCCATTCGGGAATTTCTAAAGGCTGTAACAACCCACTAGGCTTCTTTTGCTCGGCTTTAACTAGCTGGCAATTCATGCACTTGGATATAAACTTCCCAACGTCTCGTTTCATCCCTTCCCAGTAGTAGGTCTGCTTCATATCTCGATACATCTTATTACCACCGGGGTGTATAGTCAGCTTTGAGTGATGACATTCTCTAAGCACTTCATCTCTCAATCCATTGACATTGGGTACAACAAGCTTTCCATTCTTTCTAAGCCATCCATCTCGATCAAGCCCATACTTGTTCATCTCCTCATTGATATCCATCTTTAACTTGGAGATGATTTCCAATAGGTTAGGATCGTCCCTCTGAGTAGACCCGATCCGTTCAATTAAAGTTGGTCTGATCGTCAAACTTGCTAACATTTCTGGATCCAATTCGCACTTTGGTCTGAAATCAAACCCCGCGATATACTCCAGTTGCTTCCATTCAAGGAACATAGCCCCTAAGCTGGCATGTCTTCTACTCAATGCATCAGCCACCGCATTACCCTTTCCCTGTGTATATGCGATGTCAAAATCATAGGAAGCCAAGAATTCTAACCACCTTTGTTGCCGGAGATTTAGATCCTTCTGGGAGAAGAGATACTTTAACGACTTATGATCTGTAAACAACTCAAATCTTTCTCCCAAGAGATAATGTCTCCATATCTTTAACGCGAACACGATCGCTGCCAATTCTAAATCATGGGTAGGGTATCTTCTCTCGTGCGGTTTCAATTGCCGACTTGCGTAAGCTACAACCCTACCGCCTTGCATCAATACAGCACCCAGTCCGGTACCACAGGCATCCGTGTATACCGTCATCTCTTCATCCCCCTTAGGAATGACTAACACTGGTGCGCTTGTCAACTTGTCCTTTAGACTCTTGAATGCATTCTCGCACCTTTCATCCCAAACAAAAGCTTGATTCTTCTTGGTCAACTGGGTCAATGGTGCAGCTAACTTGGAGAAACCTTGGATAAACTTACGATAATATCCAGCTAACCCCAAGAAACTTCTTACATCTGTTGCATTCTTGGGCGTAGGCCAATCCTGTACCGTAGCCACCTTTGCCGGGTCCACGGCAATACCATTCTCTGATACAACATGGCCCAAGAACCTCACTTCCCTCTTCCAGAAGTGACACTTAGAAAACTTTGCTTTCAATTGGTGTTTTCTCAACACCTCCATCGCTACTCTTAAATGTTCCTTGTGTTCTTCCTCTGTCCTCGAATAGACCAAAATATCATCAACGAACACAAGGACAGACTTATTCAACTGATCTCTGAATACCCTATTCATAAGATCCACAAAATATGCTGGGGCATTGGTCAGCCCGAATGGCATGACCAACCACTCATAAAATCCAGACGGCGTCCGAAATGTTGTTTTAGCTATACTCTCAGCTTCCACTCTAAGCTTATGAAAACCTGTCGCGAGATCCAACTGAGAAAATACTCTCGCGCCACTCAACTGATCGAACAAATCATCTATCTGCGGTAGAGGATACTTGTTCTTCCTCGTCACTTTATTCAACTCGCGGTAGTCTACACACAAACGAAGGGAACCATCCGCCTTGGTAGCAAACACAACTGGTGCTCCCCATTCAGAAACACTCCTTCTGATAAATCCCTTCTTCAAAAGATCGCTGACTTGCACCTCGAGCTCTCGCTGCTCCCTTGGTGCCATACAACGAAGTGGCATCACTATAGGCCTGGCATCTTTTACCAAATCAATACGAAACTCAATCTCTCGGTGTGGTGGAAGTCCGGTCACTTCTTCGAAAACATCTGGATACTGGCCAACCACGGGCAAACCTGACAACTCACTATGCGGAATGTCGAGGGAGTTTAGAAAACTAGCCAATACCCCCTTACTGGGTAGACCACCAAACACTATCCTCCGCCCATCATCCGCTCTAGCTGTCACCAACAAGCCCTCACAGTCTACCACCACCCCGTATATTTGGAGCCAATCTACTCCCAAAATAATGCCAAACCCAGTAAAGCCCAAAACAAAGCAATCACAAACAAACATGCATCCATGACTCGATAAGACCACATTACGACAAATCATGCTAAGGCTAGTCGAACCACCAATCGGGTTCGTCACTACTAAAGGTCTATCGACAATCTCGGGCTCCAACCCGAACCTATCTACCAGGTCACTAGATATGAAAGAACTGGAAGCTCCGGTATCAAAAAAAACTCTAACAGGAACATCATAAACAGAAAGCATACCTTGAATGACGACATTCTTTCCCTTCTCCGCCGCTGTTGGGGCATTCGACGAAGAAGGAATAGCATTAAAAGCGTAGGCTTTCACCATTTGCTTTTCTTTAGGGGGCTGTGGACACTTGTCCTTGTGATGTCCCATTTGGCCACAGTTGAAGCACTTCCTATCCGCTGGCTTGGCCCGACAATTACTAGCATAATGGCCCTTCTTACCACAGCTGAAGCACTCAACATCTTGCTTATTCTTCTTCTTCTGGCCATCCTTAGTCTGACTCTGCTTTCTTTTATTCTGGGAACCACCCTTGCCTCCACCACTTGCTTGTGGTTTTGACTCTTCTGCAGATGCAACCTCAGTCTTCGACTTAGGGTAGAGACTTTCTGATCTTAACGCTTTCCCCACAATCGATTCTAACGTCTCATCGATGTGGTTAATAAGTTTTTCCCCCAAGTACTGATCCAAACCAGTTATGAATTTCTCATTCTTTTTCTCGGCAGTATCAATAAAAGATAACCCATATTTTGACAAAGTTTCAAATTCAGCAATATACTCCGAGATAGCTCTGCCATTCTGCTTGAGCTCCAAGAATTTCTTAAACAGCACTAACTTCTGAGCAGCTGGAATGAACTTCTCGCTAAAGCGAGCCTTAAACTGGTCCCAAGTAATCTGATCTTCGGGAGTAGCTGCCTTTATAGCATTCCACCAATTCATTGCCCTCCCTTACAGCTGACGGGACGCTAGCTTTCTCTTCATCGCATCCTCGATACCCAAATCCTCGAAGATACGTTCGCAACTATCCACCCAATCCTGGACATCCGTAGCCGACTCCGTTCCATGGAACGGCTTCCCACCAAGGCTAGTATAATCCTTATTCAGCTTGGCGAAGTCGAATTTTGATGCCTGCACTATTGGACCACCACCATTCCCACCATTGGGAGCTGCCCTCTGAACATCTCTAAGCATCTCCCTCATGAGGTCAGTAAACATCGTCCTCATGTCAGCAGAATTCCCATTATTGGCCCCTCTACCGGTACCTCTAACATATCGGCTCATCGTCAATCTGAAAAAAAGAAGCGATTAACGACTCCATAGTGGTGCTAGTGCAGTACGACTTCATCTTTATACTACTAATAGTATATATATAGCTTTTAAAAATCAAAATAAACACAAATACGCTCTCTCGTATACGTATATTATCTCTCCCTGATAACTTCCCTAGGTTAACTACGCAACCTAGAGCTCTGATACCAAGTGTGACGGCCCGCTCCGCACCAGCCTACATTTCCTCCGGAAGTGCGCTGTACACATGTCCCGACTAGCACGGAACGGTCGCCAAAGAAAGGGAAGAAGAGAATGAACTAATCAAGGAACCTGTAGAATGTCTCACAGCGCATGGGATAAAATATAATAATAACATACTTGACATAAGACATGCAAGACAGTGCATAAGCTGATAACTAATAATCAATGTCAACATCAGAGCAGCGGAAATCCAAATACAGCTTATTACAACTTTCCAAATTTACTGTCTCTAACAAAAGAAAAACTAAAGTAGAAGATGCACCACCAATGCCCAAGCAGTGATCTTCAACAACACAGGGAGAATATTATATATATATATATATATATATATATATATATATATATATATATTACGTGGAAGCCTCCTGCTCGTCTCCGGATCATCTACCCGTGCATCACCAGCTAACCTGTCTCTAGTCTGCTCGTGTGAGCACCCAGAGTAATAAGAGGAGACATAAAACTTTGGGTCAGACATAAAGCCTGGTATGAGCGATAAGCATCTAAACAGAATAATAACAGGTATACTAAACCATACCTGAACCTGGACCTGCAACCAAAGAGTTAGTACCACATACCGTACAATGCTCTAAGGTGCCATAATAAATAGTGTAAGAATACGGGGGTGGTGTGTGCATGTCACAATGATAGCAAACAAATCATCCATAGCAACCATCCTCATATCTCTCACTCAGTGCGTAAAGCGTACGACATCTACCACTTTGGAACACTAGACAAATTGAGGTAACGACGAATTCCGACTTGTAGAACCCTGCTGCGACCAAGCTAAACACATGGAGTCATGACCAAACCTTTCAATGACCCACCACATTGGTCGTAGCCCTTGGTCCTACCAATGCCATAATGGCCCTGAATCCGCCTCCGTACCTCCTACCATAGTAGTCCAAAGCTATAGACATAGAAAACCCCTTAACACGCGTCCCGCAGCAAAGCCCAATCATGAAGCGAACTCATTGGTTCCCAACTAGATCCTGAGCTCTAACTTCCCACATTGGACTACCTTTGCATCTCGGTTTTCTGTCATCACCGAATCGGTTCGGATCCCCTCTTAGCCATCGGTTCGGTTCGGCCTTTAGCTCCCCATCATCAACGCAGTGCGGTTCGTGGCGTTCATCTGGTAGCGGTTCGGATCCGCCTCCCCCCAAGCACACCAGTTCGGGTCGCACTTTCTACTCACGAATGGTCCGGATCGTGGTCACCTCACAGGGTCGGTTCGGGTGGTCTCGCACAGTCTTGATCGGATCGGATCGGCACCATCGGATCGGATCGGCACCATCGGATCGGAGTCCCCCATAAAAGCAGGTCAGATCGGTCGCTGTCATCGGATCGGGGTCTTCAGCCATTGGCGGATCGGGTCGCGCCATCGGATCGGATCGCCCTCACTCCCACCGATCCGGTCCGGTTCGGATGATTTCCAGCAGTTCTTCCAACGAGCAGTTTACGCCATTCGACGGCGTTTTTGACAAATCTAACACTTCTAATCAATCATAAAACACACCATAGAGTCATAGCAACATGTAATAGCAACCACAACAGCAAACAACCATTCAAATTAATCAAAATGGATCAAAAGTGGCCAAAACTCTTTATTTTCCCTTAAGCATGTTTAAGTAAAACTGATCATAGGATTAACAGAACTTAATCAAATCGAACCAAATTTCAACCAGAGGCATAAAACATTATTTAAGAATTTCTAAACAATTTTCCAAAATTTATTAGTGTATAAATTCGCTAATCTTCACTAATTACCCTTAATTACCGTAATTAGTGCAAAAACTATGCAAATCACTCACCTTGGCCACAAATAAAATTCTCAGAACTGAAACTTCTCTGATTTGGGGCGAATACTGATGTCCAACAGCAGCTCTAACCTTGCTTTGGTGCTTTTTCTTCTTAATTTGATGTTGCTAAGCCTAATCTACAATTAGAAAGTGATTTGGGGTGTTTTAGATGTAGGAGGCCATTGTTAGAGTGTCAAAGGATGAAAGTGGCAGCTGGAAAATGTCTAAAGAAATGTTTTCTAACCCTAATCAGCCCCTATATACCCCTAAACCCGAAATCCCCCTCTGGGCCTAGCTGCTAAATTAAGCTGTTTTTCACCATCTGAAACTTGTTTCAGCCATATCTCCCAAACGGTGAGTCCGTTTGGCTAATGTGACCACTCTACGGAATTGTAAACCATCATCCGAAGCCAATGGAAGTGGTTTCAGGTCAAAATTCTTTTTCAGTCAAAAGTTATGTCCAAAACAGTGCCAACTAGGGGTAAAATGGTCATTTAAAAATCGGGAAAAATGATGAACATGGGAAATGACCCCAATAGTCGTCCCCCAAAGTTACATGACCATACGACTTCGTATGTGAAAGAAATAAATATTCTACGATCCTATGATGCGTAGAATGCGGGTCGTTACACTCTCCCCCCCTTAAGAAATTTCGCCCCTGAAATTCCTTAACCCAAAACATACAAAGGATCCTGCATGCCTAAAAACCACATACAACAATCAAACATGCAAAACAAGCAAACAAGCCTATCCTAGCATGCGGAAAGCTAAATCGAAGTCAAAATCTTACCAGGCAAAGAGTTCTGGGTGTGAGTTCCTAATGTTCTCCTTTGTCTCCCAAGTACAATCATTCTCGTCCTCGCCCCACTGAACCTTGACTAGCTTCACCGCCTTCCTTCGAAGTTGCTTCATGTCGTGCTCGACAATACGGGCCGGCTTGCGGTTCCCAACTGCCTCGGGTTCTACTTCGAAGTCCTCTAACTCATCAGGTGAAATAGTCATATCTGAGTCGTGAACAAACTTCCTTAGTTGGGAAACATGAAATACGTTGTGAACTCCCGCCATCTTCTCTGGTAAGTCAATTCTATATGCCAAATCCCCGACTAGTTCAAGAACAGGGAATGGGCCAACGAATCTTGGTGTCAACTTGCCTCTCCTGCCGAATCGTATTACGCTCTTCAACGGAGAAGTCTTGACAAACACCAAGTCACCGACGGAGAATGCGGGTCGTTACAAATATTTACTAAAAAAATATTTACCATATAAATATTACCAATAAACAATTAGCAAGTGCAGAAAGTAATAAGAATCATGCGTTATGCAATTAAGGACTTGATAAAGTCCAGCAAATTTCCTACTATAGCATTTAGCACCCGTTGACCACTGCATTATTTCAGATTAACGCTATAAACACGTGGATCCGATTTATACCCTGCTATTTTCCACTACATCCACTAAGTCAATGTTTTTAAGCGTTTTTTTTTAGCAATTTTAATATATAAAAATTGATTAGACTAGTTTACTTTTAAACCAAAATACAAAATTTATACCTAATTTTATGGAATAAACGGTCAATATAAGTTAGCAATCAATGGTAGTCACTAAATCTAGTCTGCATAATTGTAAACACCTCACATTTATATCCATATTATCCAAGAGTATCACAGAGTAACACTATCAGAAAATACGAAGAATGAAGCTATACAAGGTAGACATGTGAATATTCTCTTGGACTAACATTAGTACATATTAAAATATCAAATATTTAACTTGCCTATGGGTATTAAGTATCAGTACAAATCAAGAAACATGTGTATCTCCGGGATAGAACAATACATATTATACAATATATAAAAGAGCCCATAGAGTCGGTGAGGAGATAATCTATAATATAATACATAATATATGATAAATAATCAATATACATCTCGATTTTCAACATATACATGAATCATTATCTTATAAATATCCCAAAATATCCTAAAATGTGTCTGCTTTAAGATTAAAAAAATAAATGTTGGTCATATTGTCCCTATGCCTGAAATATCTAGGATTGACCTAAGTATTTTATAAATAATAAGCCTATCAGACAATATCTAGATCCAATATTTACTAGAATATGGTATTGCGTAAATACTGAGTATAACCAAATGTATTAATGTAATCTCAACAATCCTCAATATCATAGACTGTAAAAACTTCTTTATGTCGCTAGAGCTTACTTCGTGCTATCAATCTCCCTTCTTGTTTCCACAAAGTAGTAGGGTGTGTTTGGCGCAAGCAGAAGTGGAGATTTGAGCGGAGAATCTGAGTGGAGAATTTAAGCGGAGAATCGTAGTTAGCGGAGAATGCATTAGGCGCGTTAAGCGGAGTATTTAAGCGGAGCATTTAAGCAAGCCATTTTATTTTTATTTTGTAATTTAATTAATTAATTTATCGTTTGTTTTTAATAAATAATATATATCTATAATTTACAGAAATAAATAAATAAAATAAAAAATTGAAAAATTATAAGTTACTCCAATTCAGTTCAAACCAAATTCATTACGTAGAGCACTTCGATACGATCGCAACGCAAAAAACCGCGTCTCAAATGGATCTCATATGCACAAGTTATCAATTACTAAAGTTTATAAAAACTTAAAATAATTAATTAAATAAATAAAAAAATATAAATTTATACCCAACATTTCAAAATTGGGCTGTTTGGGACCCGACGCATCCAACGCATCGGACATGTCTGTGCCTAACAGCTCAATTTTGAGCCGTTGGGCAAACGGGCCAAAATGGCCTGTTGTCCAACGGACGCGTCCGATGCGTCCGTTGGGAAAACGGACCATTTTCCCTAAAAGAACGCACCTTACCTTTTAGTCATTATGACACATATCTACATATGTCTCACCCATGCAAAGACTATTCGGTCGCAACACTCCAATTGTCCCTAAACTATAAAGGTGCATGCAACAGAAAATTAACCTACACAAGGAAGGAACAAATACATGCCTAAAAGTACTACAAAGACAAAAACCATGAAGACAAGACCACAAAGGTATAAATACATAAACAACTTAAACTATCTAAGTTATTCCTGTCACGCGAGTGTCATCTATTTAAATTGAACAATCAAATAAATGTCACAATAATGCCATGTACCACTGTATGATACTTATTGTTTTACTCAGTACTTAAAATTCCACTCAATCCTACATTATTCTATATGATTAGTCCAAAGAATAACCAAAGAAATATTACCGCAAATCCCATACCATATGATATTATAACTCCATTTATTCTAATTTCTCATCATATAGAATTCAAATACAACTAAATCATATCAAAGATGTAAAAAGTGTATAATGTTAAAATCAATAATTATATCATTATTAATGGTGAATCAATCAAATCATTATTTTTTAATAAACAAGAAAGAAATGTCAAAATAATGATGTTGAAATAGATTATCCAAATAGATATAAATAAACAAATAAAATTTATTAATGGAACATGCACATAAAATTTATAAAATAAGTAGTAAGGGGTGATAATAAATTCCCATTCTAGAATAATACAAATATTTATCTAAATTCATCTTAGTTTGATATTTAGAATATATAATCATTAAAAAATGCATTTCGAATTAGTCAGCTATTAAATTTTTACCAATAACAATAGAAAGAACATTGCAAATTGATACTTAAAAAATAATCATTCATGTTATTTCAGCCAATACAACAATTAATTATTATAATAAACAATAAATACACATTATTAGATTAACAAAAATTTTAATTCACTTCTAAATTAATTATTATAATAAATAAATAATTTTCCAATCTTTTTTATAAAAATCAATAATTTAATATTTTTAATAGATAAATAGTTTCCTTGTTTATATTAATGTGGTCGATTAACAAATATTTACTAATAACATTTAAAACTCAATATAAATTTCTGAAATAGTTTATAAAACTAAATATTACATATAAAGGTTTTTTCATTATTTTGTATAATCAAATACTATTATACAGTAATAGTATATTATCTAAAACAATATGATTTCTCATAATTTATTATATATCACTTAGAAATACTGTCATCATTACTAAATTATATTTAAAAATAATAATATATTATATTCCTACAAAACAATACTAATATTTATAACGTATTATCATATAGATTTTGAATTACAGTTTTATAACCTATAGGAAACTATCTTTATGTTTAATGATTATCTAAAAAAGATTAAAAATAGTTAAATGGAATATAGTAAAATGTTTGTAAATAAACATACAAATGGATATCTCATTCTATTTACATACTGAAAAGGCTTCATTTGTAAATTAACATTTTAGTTAATACATTCCGTCCATTATTTTGAACATCATCCAATTCCAATTTAATATATTAACTAATCACCCAATCAACACTCCAACATTCAATAATTTCAACTAATCTAAGAAATATAATTCAAATAATAAATAGGATAATTAGATATAAAGATGATTCTAGAAAACTTACTGAAACAGTGATTGAATTTTGAATCAATGATCACTCTTATCTTGTTATCATTAACATCAAACCCCATCTCCATCCTCTGCTTTCATTCATAGCCTCATCCATTTCAGGTCCATCACGTCCCTCAAGTCCTGTTGCACATGAGAGAGGTTCACAAGAAAAACTCATAACATCATCACAACCAGTGCCATTAAGGTTTAATTCATAAACAAGATCTGAAAATGATGTCATCCTTGCTCTCGGTCATTGTGCTAGTCCACCACTGCACTCACTCTCCTTGTTGATTTTGCATCACACCCACACATAATAAAATATATAGTGAATCTAATCAAAGCGCTTTATTATTACTTTCAAATTCTTTCTTCGTCTTTTTCTCTTATTCATCATGGAAGATAAGTCAATTCTAGCTTTTGGGTGTAGATACATATTAGGTTTTAAAACAAGAAAGAAAAAGAAAGTTTGGTCGTTTATTTACATAGGATTCGGCCAAACCTAATGACATCTAAATTCTGTTTTAGTCTAGGTTAACTATCCTGTTCATAATCTTAATCCATGTTATTTATTTACAGTTTCCTTTTCTACTTGAATAACACTACATATATTTTAGTAAGTAATTTCGGCTAATTTTACAAAATAATTAAATTTTATAATTTCTCATTTCCATAATTTATTCACTTGCTATTATATTGGATAAAATTTATTTTCAACAATTAAAAGAATACAACAATTATTTGCATTTTAAAATGTTTTACAGTCAATTCAACATTTTATGCTTATTACAATAAATCATTCGGAATTTTTAATTAATTTAATTCAATGTATAAGAATAATTTTGTATTCTAAATAGATTTCAAATATATAAGAGATCATCTTCAAGTAAGAACAATAATTAACAAGAACCAAATTCCAAAATCTTAAATTTTTAATTAAATCTATTTAATTATACAACATAAAAAGTAGTGTAGTTACAATAATCCAAGATACTCTTTTGTTTTCGTAAGAGGACTTGAATGAATGAACTCAACAACTAACTTCTTAACTAATCTACTAGAAATAAGTAGATGGTTAACATCAACCACACCATCTTGACATGTGTGACACCCCACATCCGTTAATACCACTCTTTATCAGAATGCATTAAGTTTGGTGAAGCGTTATAGGTAAACAGAAATAGAAACATTACAAGACAGATATAAAATAACCGCGGAATTAAAACTTTATTTAATAGAAATGTTTTGAGGTTCAAACCCAATTACATAATAAGTCTAGAATACTGAAAACATAAAACTTCTTCCTTGTACAAAAGCCATCATCAGTGTTCAATAATACATAAAAAGAGCATAACCCCCAAAATATAGCCATAGTAGAGAAGATTTGAAATCAAGCAGTACAACTAAGCAGCTCCAAGTAGAAGGAAAGAAGAATCATGATCAAGCTTGAGTATTCCCACCCTGAGAACCTTGAGGGAAATAGAAGAGAAAGAAGAGGAAACAAAATGGGCCAAACATAAAGTCTGGCGAGTCCAGTTACTTTTAGCATATAAATAAGTAAAAGCATCACGACATGCATACAAGTTGGAGAGAGTTAACAGTGTCATAAGGCAGGTATAACAAGGTAAACAGGATAAATTGAACAGAACATGTGTAGCGCTTCTATAATACTTTCTCTCTGCACCAATACTAGTATCACAAGAACAAGATGATCCCAACAAGTACAAGACGGTAGACTTAGGTGTACTTTTAGTGAGAGGTTATACCCCACACAATAACAGGTAGCCCAACACAACTAACAGGTGTTACCCCCAATGATAATAACGGGCTCCTAAACAAGCAAGACTAGATGTACCTTAATAACTACCCCCAATCGATCGGTTCCCTGACTCGTAGATACCCTGTGCTGGCCACATAGTAGGATGTATCACCTACTAAAGTGGCAACCCTTTTGTTTACAAGGGATGCACAACCATAACTACTGATATCATAACGTCTTATCTCCCATAGCAAGCGAACCCATGCATGCACATGTCCCTGTTGGAATGCGCCGTTAACACCGTCACCCAAGTGACCTCTTATAATCTTCTTAGTAAGCATGCCCAGACCTAGTTCGGGGTTTCCCCATTAATACCAAGATGGTTTACTGACTGAACGGGTCCCAAACAACGTATGATACAAGCTTCCCCCTAGGCTTGCATCCCCACTACTAGGATTTCAACAGGTTATGCCTACTAGTTTAACAAGATTGCATAACTCCACTGGTTAAGTTTGTCGGGTTCATACGAATAACCCGTCCCCACATATTTAACGAGATTAACTTAACCCTCCCACCGTTTCAAGCAAGTTTACTTAACCCCTATTCAAGTTAACAGGTTCATGCATTCCTTGTGGATTTAAACAGGTTAAGTATTAGTAGTTCATCGCCATTCATTCATTTATGGTTATTAATGCGCTAGACCTCCCACATTAAATCTACCACATGTGGATGCTGGATATGTCGGTTAGGTCCGGGCGGACTTCTTCCACAAGTCGGACTTAACCTCGTGTCTTAGTGTAACAACCCGGAAATTCTTGGCCAATTAAAAATTTTTAAGTTGGCTAAAATAATGGATTTTAAATATTTAAAACAAATATTTTAAATAATCACAATGAAAAGTGAGTTTGAATCGACGTTTGAAAACGAATATAATTAATTCTAATTATAAACAAGGCCTGTAATGGCGCGGCAGTTTCAAAAATTGAATTCAAACTTTGTCGGACTGTACCGGGTGCAAAAAAAAAAACGGATTTGAGTGAAACCAAAAATATTTAAATCTGTTAGTGAATACCTTTCTTACGAATCTGAAAAATCGAAGTTTCATAGCGGAAAGCAAAAGTTATGGCCAAACGAATTTTCAGAAAGGTCGCTATGGAATTTATATAGCCCGTGAAAATGGCCATTTTGCAAACGACCTCGGAATTCAACGAAACCACTTTTGTTGGATCCGGAATGAGAAGTTATTACTATGTTTCAAATTTCATAATTTTTGAAGCTAGTATGTGAGCGTGGAAAAGGAAAACGTGTTTTGGTCAATTATAGTTAAATTGGATCGACCAGAAATGGGCCATTTTGCAAACGGTCTCAGAATTTGACGAAACTAGTTTTGTTGGGACCGTATCGTCAAAACATAGCTAGATTTATTTTTCTGGAATTTCTCGAATCAGTTTGTGGCCCTGGCAAATTGAAATGTACGTTCAAATTGAATATTAAATGTTTTATACTTTAATTTGAAAAATAACTGACTGTAACAATCGAATTGGCCTACGAAACATATCCCATTGTGTCCAGGATGGGGGAAATTAGCTAGGGGCGACAGTCGTTGGGTTTGATTTTGAGTTCTTATGAGAAAACACATATTTTTGAAAATAAAATAATAAAATAATAAAATACTTTCTATATAACCCTAGAAACCCTAACTTCTCCATTTCCTTTATCAGCCGCCACGATAAAAAACGATGGCCCAAATTTTGCGACCGATTCTCCTTTAATTCTCGGAATCCTTTAATCGAATCGAGGAAATTCTTCTGCAACCTTGTTCGTCTCACCGAGACTCTTCAGATCAACGGCCATGATCGGAATTTACAATGTGTGGAGGCTGAATTTCTTCCTCAAAGTCCCTCCGTTCAAATTGGGTTTTCTGGCCGAGATGGGGACCGGGATTGCCAAAGTTGGAGTCAAAGGGTAGCGCACGGTAGGGGCTTTCAAGTGGTGATGGTGGATCGTCGTCCGGTGGGTTTGGTGGCGCGCGCTCAGGCCAAAGACGAGGTCGATATGGGTTTAACGAGGTGACGATGTACAGGGAAAGGGGAAGAAACGATGAGAAAGGGTAATTTCCCTTAACAAAGTGATTAAGGAAAATAATTAATTATTTAATTAATTATTAAAGTGTTTAATATTTAAATTGCTATATCTTATTCAAACAACAACCGATTTGAACGATTTCCATTGTGTTGAAATTGTGGAATCGAGCTCTACATTTCAAAAGTGACCAGAACAGGAACAAAGCAAATTAGAAAAAGAGGGAAATTTGAACGCGAACAGAAATTAAAACCAGTCAATGTCAGAATTCTCTCACTTTAAATTTTATGTTCAGTTATTTATTTCCTAACTGCATATATGAACTGTTCCCCGTCGTCCACAGACCATGGACGACTTGTTTGTTTGGTTGTATTCTGTGTGAAAATTGATGTGAAATGAATTATATATATTAGGAGTGTATGAAATATATTTATACAATGTGAAATAAATAAATATATATTGAAAGTGAAAATATCATTTATAGTGAAAGTGAAAATATTATATATAGTGAAAGTGAAAATATCGTATATATTGAAAGTGAAAATATCATATATATTGAAAGTGAAAATATCGTATAGTGAAAATATCGTATAGTGAAAATATCGTATATATTGAAAGTGAAAATATTGTATATATTGAAAGTGAAAATATCGTATATATTGAAAGTGAAAATATCATATATATTGAAAGTGAAAATATCATATATATTGAAGTGAAAATATCGTAAAGTGAAAATATCATATATATTGAAAGTGAAAATATCGTATAGCGAAAATATCGTATATATTGAAAAGTGAATATATATATATGAAAAGAAAACGATGTATATGAAAAATATTCGAATTGAATTAAATAGAAAATGAATTCGAATTGAACTGAATAGAAAATGAATTCGAATTGAACTGAATAGAAAATGAATTCGAATTGAACTGAATAGAAAATGAATTCGAGTTGAACTGAATAGAAAATGAATTCGAATTGAACTGAATAGAAAATGAATTCGAATTGAATTGAATAGAAAATGAATTTGAATTGAATTGAATAGAAAATGAATTCAAATTGAATTGAATTTGAAATTTGAATTGAATTGAAATGAATTTAAAACGAATTTATAAGGAAAAATTCAATTTGGATTTGAATTTGAATATGAAGTTGAAATCGTTTTGAAAACGAATTTAAAATGATTTATAAAATATGTTTTAAAAGGAAATCGATGAAATATATATTATATATATTATATATATAATATAATGGCCTGAATAGAACGCGCCGCGCTGCGGCAGTTCGCGAATTTCGACCATTAACTTCGAACGGACATTACGGGAGATCCGACCGTCGGATTCTCCTGAAACTGGAACCATTGGGTTTGTATCGAAAAGAGCTTTCCAACGAATATTATAGATTTGAAATCTAACGGTTGGATTTGGAATTATGTCCAAATCAAATTTGGAAAAGGTCGTTGTAAGTGCAGTTCGATGGCCATTGGTGGAAATCGACTGTACGGGCCTTGATAAAATTATTAAAAATATCGATAATTTGTGTTAAATCATAAGAAATGATTTGTGAAGAATTGGGATGAAAAATCCCATATTTGAAAAGATAAAAATAGATTTTTATCGAAATGAACTAGTTTTGTACTAGAATTATAATTCTATTTATTTTTAAATAGATAAAGTGGATTTGAAATGGTTTTGAAAATAACCAGAATTTCCAATATATGAATTGGAATGGATTTGAATTGAAATTATCTTTGGATATTTTCGATATTGGACTCCTTGATTATACAGATATCGTGATGGGAATTTGGAAGATATCGATATCGTTATTCCCGATATGATATCTGTTGGTTTCAGGATTTGATGTTGAATATAAGTCGATACTATCTCTATTCAAAACCTTATATTTAATGTCAAATTTGATTGATTGATTGTTTGGATTGTGCTCGACCAGTTAATGAGCAAAATATGCTTTTACATTTACCATTGGGTTGGGTTGAAAATATCTGTGTGCTAACACCTTGTGAAACACTTCACGATTTGACGATAAGGTGTTTAGCGATGTTGTGTTCATTTCAAATTTAATGAATGATTGTGAAATGATATTTTTCTTAAGTGAAAGGAAATGTATTCCCGATTTTGGATAGGGAATGTTTTATAAAAATGTTTTATAAAACAGAAAGAATTTCGAGGCCCAAAACCCGATGATTTCTAAAATGATTTAGAAATGTATTATATGTTACATTGTGGTTCATTGCATATTCGATTAGTTGCTATTGATGATGTATCTGTTTGGTGGCGGAGAATTAATTCTCTTTCTTAATACCCTTCTTTGAGACGTACGAGCTCAAAGGTTATGTGGTTAATAGTGACTGATCATATGTGTGAATTACTGAGGTGAAGTACTATATTTTGAAAGTACTTGTGATTATTATGTTGTGAAATGATTTTCCCTACTTCGGGATATGAAATGATTTAGTATGTGGTTAAAGAGTCGGGTAACCCTGAGACTAAAAGTATGGGTGAGAGGGCGGTGTATGCTCTCCATATGTGGGAGGTGCATCGTCGGTGTAGCCTGCTCCTATGTGGGGTAGGTGCATATTTATATATCGAGTTGCGAGGTGCGTACCCTTTTCCTTGTCGATGGGGAGCACGATATTTGGTTGCTTACTTGTTTGTATGCATTGTTATGTTTTGGAATTCATATTTCCAAACGATTTGATTTGAAATCCCAAAGTGAAATCTACTTTGATATAGAAAGTTAGATAGGTATTTCAAATGATTTGAAATAAGAAATCGGGAATATAATCCAAAGGAATAATTTCTGTAAATTGAATTGGATTTGGAAAATCTAAGTGTAATGATTAATCTAAGTGGGTAGATTGGGATATTGCATGTTGATTGATGCATAGTAGATCCATATATCTATATTGATTGTTGGTTATACACTAGCATTCATGGGGGTAAACACGTTCCGCGTTAGCGGCGTGGTCCCGTGATAGGCCATATGATTTAATAAAGATTAATAACTGTTTAGAGTTTCTCACACCAGTCCCATGACTGACCTGTAGTTTGCTTTTCCCTTGCAAACTCGGGTGCCCCTATTTTCCACAGGCAGTCGAGTTGTTTTATTTTGCAGATATGTTTAGCAGTATTCTGGATCGAAGTGAAAAGCCATGTCCAGAGTATTGATAGTCTTCCTCTGTGTAGTTTATATTTCTGCTGTGCACTGTATTACATTTATGTAAATTTATCTTTCGCTGTATTATTATTTTTCGATATACTCTGATATTCGGTACTCTGACGTAACATTATTATGATGTTTATAAAAGTCTTTTGTTATTTGTTATGATGTGCTGTATACCCAGAGTTAGCGTATGCGGGATTCGAACCGTCTTGGTCGATTTAGCAATCGATTAGGTCCGGGCGAAATCCGTGTCGTTACATATGGTATCAGAGCTTTGGTTAACTCAAATATTTGGGGTAAAACTCGTTAGAACTGAACAAAGGACTCATCAGAGGTAGGATTAGTAATGTCCTATTAAAGAATCCTCATTAGAGATAGAATCTGTAAAGACCCGGCGAAATCCGGTAGGCTTTGCAACCATCCCTTCATCCCCCAAAGCAGCAGGTAAAACCCACCATGGCTTACAGTTGTACCCCAGACACCTTGTTTTACGGCGACCCTTTCGGGATCCCCCGGCCGCAGCCTACCAACCCTAAAAAGGGACATGTGGGGGTAAGAGTCTCCCGTTCGCCACCAAACCGCGAAGCGAGAACCCCCCATCATGTTGCGTCCTATTACCAGGCATGCCAAACAAGGACTGGTGTGAGAACTCAAAAACAGTTAATAACTTTAATTTTTAAAGTTGGGTAAATCAAGTGACCACGCCACTTTCGCGGATCGGGTTTCCTCCCAAGAATACCAGTGCATAAAACAACGAAATCCTTTTTAGAAAAATGAAACCGTTATAAGACTCAATCTTGCACGTACGCCGAAGGATAGAGTTTTTCCTTATAATGGTCAAAAATGCTTAATACGCGAAATTCATCTTTTATACTTTGAGTGCACAGTGTAGAAAACAATTTCGAATATTAAAGTATCAAAATTAGGTGGCATAATATGTTATGTAAGCGGCATAATATGTTATGTCACCATATAAGTATACAACTAAAAACCGTAAGATCGTATTGGAAAATTGAATTCCATCATGATGGCTACTGATTCGAAAGATCAATCGCGAATGTTTCTCCACGGCTTACGTCTCGGCAAGAGAAAACACCGAAATACATATACTACGCACTTTGGATGAGCAGTAATGTAACGACCCGCCTTTTTGCCCGGTTCTTGCCGGTAATTAAACCAACTTAAACCGTTTAGATGGACGAATTGTTATGGGTACATACATACATTGAACAAAATAACAGAACTTTCCATTGAATAAACCAATATTACATCAGAGTTACATGAATATCAGAGTTACAACATAAACGTATACAGCGGAAGAAAGAAAATATTCTCTCAGCGGAAGAACATTATGATACAGCGGAAGCCCAAGCTCTAGCGTTGACTCCAACTCTGGAAGCGCTCTGAATCCTGCTCCAACGATCTATAACTGCAAAACTAAACTACTGGCTGCCCGTGTGGAAATTAATGGGCACCCAGAGTTTAGAAAGGAACAATAAACTCCAGGTCAGTCGTAGGACTGGTGTGAGAACTCAAAACAGTTGGATTCATTTTAAAGTTGGGAAATTCACCGGATCACGCCACTAACGCGGAACGGATTTACTCCATGTGAATACCCGTGCATATAAATACGCCATGTCTTTTGAAAATGAAGCTATCATAAGCTCGTCCCACATCACACATTGCAAGCGCACACCAGATGGCGAGTTTTATTTTATGACAACCAAATATGCTTTCATACGTAAAATCCTCTTCAATACCATAATATATATATAGTGGAAATATTTCGCAAGTAAATGTATTAATCCTAGACAGCATATACCCCATAATATATGTTGCCATATATATACAATCAAAATCGTATGGCTCACATAAGAAAACTTGGGTTTCCAACTTGATGATTCCTGGCACGAAAGATCAATCGGGGATACAAAACGAAGTGCCTCAACGGCTTTTTTCAACCATACGCGGACACCGAATACACATCGTCAGGGCAGATCAACGGTTTTCGACCAGACACGGCCCCCCGAACATACCCAACTTCCCCAGGTTCATAAGTGGTTTCCCACTGCTGCACAGCTTCATCATCAATTCATATATAAGTATAAAACCTAACTGCCAGTTTCTCATCAATCCGGGGTGTGAGGTTTGTTGATGTCATATCATACACAAAGCGATGCTTCGATAAGCCATTCTTTGATCGTCACTAGCTCATCTCATAACTTGGGTATGCCACATTGACAATCCACGACATATCACTGATTCTTATCAATGCATACCCTCTAAGCTCAGATGACTTAGAGACAAGTATAATATATTGCCACAAATCCGATGTACATTAACGGAATCAGTGCTATGCGGTAAATTTCAATGTCAGACACACCATCCATTAAGTCCGTTCTGGGTCTGAACGGAACAACAACCCGAAAATACTTGAATACGTTCAGGTCTCATGCAACTCATACCTCGTATCGGGTGGCCAACCCAACCGAGACATTTATCACAATCCATCTAAACAATTCAAATATTCCCGGTCTTCATTCGTCGTTTGCCAAGTCTTGAATTGCTTCATAATGCCGTATTATCACTCGGAATGGTTTCGAACATATATTCGATCCCGGTCTTTCCAAGTAATAAGCGTACTTTAAACCAGCAGGCTTTTCGATTCAAATCTCCTTCCAAATGATTTCCAATTCATATATAACTCAAGATTTGAATTATTTTAATTTCATACATCTCATTATCATCTTATCTCTTCTTTGACATCAAAGATTATACCTTCGCTTAAATTCTTACCTTTAATTCCCTCAAATCAAAGATTTGATTAAATCCCCAATTACGATATGCGTTCCCACCATTCAATCTCATCGGGTTTCAAGAACGATATAATTGAAGATACGATTCACGACAAAACCCAAATCAATCGATATTGAATCATAAATTACACAGAAATTGTATCCACTTATATTCGATATAAATTCTCATAATCAACGAATACTATAAGTGGAATAACGATATAATAATATCTTCCAAATTCCCCAGATAGTATACGTTTACATCATGAGGTACCATATCAAATATCGAAGATTAGTTCTATCAAACTTATTTCAATCAGGTGGAAAAACCCCATATCTAAATTAAAAGATTTATTCAACTCTTTGATATTTGATCTAGATAGAGATACCATACCCTTAATATTAATTACCGTATCCAACTCATATTATAAGCGGAATAACGGTGAGTTACCTTTCAAATTCCTCAAATAATAAGAGTCATCACCTACTGAATTAATATCGAACATCCGAAGATTTATCTCCAACCATATCCAAAATTTTAAAAATTGGAAAACCCATTTAAATCCCATATAAATATTTCCAATACTTTAATAATCTTCGAAATCATTCTCATAAATCAATTAAGGGTTCACACTTATAAATTCCAAAACCAATAACAACTTTGGGAGTGTTACCAAAAGTACTGCTGTTAAAATATCCATTAAAATCTAACGATATTCACATATTGCCGTATCGTGGTATATCCTATTCATTCCAAACTCAATATATATCAGTGAAAAATCATGTTAAATACATGGTTCAAATCTTATTCCCAAAACTGTCTCATGTTAAAAGCATATCGTTTTTTTTTTAATTTAACCGTTCAAATTTCATTTCCAATTATGATTTAATATTCTTCTCCCAATTTGTTAAATCATTTCAATACTTAATGGATACTCATTATAAATAATAAGATCGACCGCATATATATAAAATAAATGTTGAGTATATAACTCAAATCAATTTCTGGAACAAATTTAAATTTAAAGATTTATAAAAAATAAAATCTTCATTTTTACGCATATCAATTTGTAATTATCTACATTTTTCAAACAGTTTTGATATCGAATTTCAAACTTAAATACTATTAATTAATTAAATAATAAAATCGTATATATAAACCATGTTCAAATTCCAAAGATCTCATTTCAAATTAAAAAAAAAATTCAAAGCTAATTTCAAATGGATATATAAATAGTTATACCAAATCAATGCCTAATTCAAATTATTTCCAACTCTAATTCAATATTTAAAAGGTTGATATTTTATTCAAAACTAGTAATTTAAATATTACTTAATAAATAATATCGTATGTAGGGAGGAGATTCTAAATCGATAACCCATACATTCCACAACCACAGTGTATGTAATATCATGCAATGCAATCATATTTATCCAAATGAACCATACGATCAAATGGATATGAATTCATTCATCACAACAAACATTTAACTGTGCACAAGCGTTACAGGCAATAACGCTTACTAGTGTTCAGTGTATTATCTAATTCATGAACAACCATTCAATCATCAACATCCATCACACAATCATCATAAACAAATTATAATTAATCACAGCTAATTACAATTAACTAATTTAAATAAATAATTTAAACTAGGAGTTATCACCAGTCGAGCTCCAACATCTTCATATCAGAACGAACAAACCAACGAATATCGTCACTGCTACTCGTACTGTCTCCAATCCATTCTCATCAGCAGTTGATAATCTTTCTGCTGATTTTATATTGAAATTATATTAATAACGGTATTCGATATATATATATATATATAAATATATATAGGGGCCTTTTTATTTCATTTTATTTTTAAAAATTTACTTGACAAAGTTGTAAGAATCATATGTTATTGGATTCTAGTCTCCGACACGGTTCTAACAAACCTAATTGTGTGTTAAACGAATAAGAATTGAACTAGATACGAAGTTACAAAGTTTAACGATTTAACTTTGAAATGGAAAAGGAAATTATACCCAAATAAAGAGGCCCAAGCCCAACAACATCCAAGCCCAACCGTGGCCCCTCTCTTCTTCTTCTCCTCCTCTTATCTTCACGCGCCTGGAACCCAATATCACGCACGGCTTGTGCAACGTGCACACCCAACCTCTCGACCGAACTCAAATCCGAATGCACAAACAACATTCTCTTCTCTTCCTCGTCTCGACGCACCAACTCGCCAATGACCTCGGCCCCTCTTTTGAAATCCGCGCCATGCACCTGGGAAAACGCACGCCACATTCAAAGTACCGACACTTTTCTCCTTCGAAATCCACCAAACAACTCCACATCGAAGCTTTCTCCGTCCTGATCACCACGCCATTCTCCGTTTCAACCATCATCGCCTCCATCTCCGGCAATTCCTAAACCTAATTTTCAGCTTTCCGAATCATCGTCACGGAATTGCTCGAAACTTGCACCAAAAATACTAGGCTCCTTGCTGATCGTAATGGTGCTGATGCCATCGATCCATTCTTCCCGGATTTTGAGTTTTGATTTTTCGAAATTTCAAAGCAAAAATTTCATCTCACTTTAAATTTGGATTTTCTCTCAGGTTGGTTGATGAAATTCAGATTAGTTGATTTCTAAAAATCTGAAATGTAGATTCGAACAACATTCGAAAGAATTGATTTGGCCAAAAACAAGTAGATGGCGAGTTATGGATTTTTGAATGGAGGAAGATGTGGATTTTCATTTACAGTGAATGAACAGAGGACTTCAAGAAGAGGAAAGAAGAATGCCGTGAATAATTTTCCCTGAAGTGATAAATGGTGAAGTGTGAAGGGAAAATGGGTCTTTGGTCCACTTAATGATGCAAGGGTATTTTAGTCATTAACCTAAGGGGCACTTGGCACTTCTCCATGAAACCATACATGCATGTTTAACAACTAAGTAAACACTTGGTTTAGTCATAGAGCTTTGTACATGCATGGTGCCACATAAGTGGACACCTCATTACTTAAGCGTTAATAAATTTTATTTATTTTGGTTATACCTTTGTAACACTCATGAATGTAACCAAATTTTGTCATACTTATAAATACAACATTTATGGATCTTTGACTATCAAAATTATAGGTTATCATATTTAAATAAATAATATTTTAAATTCACTGATTATTTCAAAAATATTTATAAACACTTTCTCAAAATTTTATACTAAAATGGTTTAAAATGAAAGCTTAATAAATTTATAAACATCATTAAAGAAAATAAAAATCATTTCTTGTGAAATCTTTTAAAATGAATTATTCCTTAACAACATTTTATTTTTCAAAACAATATTATCAAAACTAGAAAATATTATAAAAATCTTATAAATATAATAAAATCGTATCCTTATATTAATATCAGAAATTATCATTGATCATTAATATTCATAATCCTATAAATATAAATATAACTTTTAAAAATAAGTCTTTCTTATATAGAGTCATATTAAATAAAACAAAATACTTTTTCAAAATAATAATTTATATTCAAACCTCATAAAAAAATTAAATTTATATTCAGAAAAACCAAAATATATAATAAAGATCCAAATCAAACTTAGTAAAATATTTGGGATGTTACATTCACCCCCCCTTAGAAACTTTTCGTCCTCGAAAAGGAAGTCGAGTAAATTTAAACTCCTTAACCAATTTTTTTTTTTAAATTCCCATTTCTATCTCAACATATCAGAAATGTAATGGTCAGAATCACAGTTCATATCATTCTCAGGGTACTCTGTCTGATTCTCACTAAAGGTAGAGTCTAAGGAAACTTCTATGATCTAGTAATTACTAGGGTCGTCACCGGTCTTGTTTTTAATCGAAATTTTCTGAGTTAGACTCAGAGCTGCTACCACTACCACTAAGGGGAAACTAGAATAGATATTGTCTAGTAGTTTAGAGGTCTATAACCCTAAGAAAAATCTTGAAGTTTGGAAATTATCACCCTAACTTACTCTTACGAACTTATGATTTTTTATCAATTATAAGACTAAGTGCTCAACTTAGAAATTTAAATCCAAATTCTCAAATAAATTTTCCCTAAATTTTTCATTATCTTGCAAAATAACATCTTGGTTAAATTCAGCATTAGAAATTCTATCGTATTCAATACAAATTTAATTTAGATTTAAGAGATAACTCAAAATACTGATTTCAAATCCAAATTAGTTCACTTATCCAAGGTTTTATCAGAACAGGGAAAAGGAAAAATTCAGAAATAAAGCTGGACAGTTAAATTTCAAGCACGACAATTCAGGTGATAATCAAAATATGACAATGGGTCGAGCAAAACCCAGCGACAAGGAAAAATAGAATTATATTTCCGAAATACTCCTTCTATTTCAAATTTTGATTCTAATCGTTTCAAATCTCATATTAACTCATTTATAAGCTAAATTTATACCCATTTAATATTCATATATCGAATAACACCCTTTTTTCTAAATCCATTTTAAAATATCAAAATATATATAATTCTTTTTCATTCTTGTTTAAAGGTCAAATCTTGCTTAGAAAATTTTCCTTACTCAACCAGCCGGAAAATCCCTTAAAACAGTTTTATTTAAAATACCACCGCGCTTCCTCTGTGCACTCTGATTATGCGTATACAGGTTCAAACTAGGGTTGTTCAAATATTGACTTAACGTTTCAGAACTCACATCGTTCAACTTAATACTTCAAAGATCCAAAATTTTCTACTTCGATGTTTGTTACGATTTAAATTAACCTTTTAAACTCATTTCTAACTTAAGTCAAACTCATCACTTTAAACAAATTCTTAACTTAAGTCTAAAGCATCTTCGGATTCCTTAAGGGGTTCTGATAGCTAAGATATCCTTGGATATTCTTATTTACCATTCATGTTAAGGATTTATCCAAATCTATTGATTATATTAACATATTAACATTCTTTGAGAAATATAATATCTTTCTGATTACAACTTATCAGATCATAGTCAGACATCAGTAATGACTTGTTTAACTTGAAGCATGGGTGATGTTTTGATATAATTTCTTAATGTATTATCTTATTTCCCAACATTAACTTCCTACTCGAATAATGGATTTACCTCAAATTCTTCCGATTATTAGACTAGTTTGAGTTGTATTTATAACATATTAAATTCCCTCTTAATAGTTCCAACATATCGAAATAGTTCAAGTATCCTTCGACGTCTTAACTGGAGTAATATAGTCATCCCACTTTCGAAACTCGAAAATAATTACCGATGGTGCCATGGTCATCAGTAAAAATCATCCTCGAGTGACTAGAGTGTGACCCTACATCTATCTAGTATATATTGGCTTCGTATATACGTTGATCAGACGTATATTCAAAATCCTTACATACTCGATAGTCCAATTGTGACGTCGAATAAAACACTCGAAATCCTTATTTCAAATTATATTTCAAAATATATTTCAAATACACATCGCTTTCAAAGTGATTTACTTGTTCAAAAATATCTTATATAGGTTTCAAAAATACGCTCTCTCGTCATAATATTCCAAAATCTCATTCTAGGGCATTTCTAACCCTATCTCTAATGAGATAATATAACTCTGAGGAGTCCTATTCTTTTGTCCAAACATGTACGTACCTCATAGCTTTGTATAACCAAAGCTCTGATACCAACTGTAACGACCCGCCTTTTTGCCCGGTTCTTGCCGGTAATTAAACCAACTTAAACCGTTCAGAAGGACGAATTGTTATGGGTACATACATACATTGAACAAAATAACAGAACTTTCCATTGAATAAACCAATATTACATTAGAGTTACATGAATATCAGAGTTACAACATAAACGTATACAGCGGAAGAAAGAAATTATTCTCTCAACGGAAGAACCTTATGATACAGCGGAACCCCAAGCTCTAGCGTTGACTCCAACTCTGGAAGCGCTCTGAATCCTGCTCCAACGATCTATAACTGCAAAACTAAACTACTGGCTGCCCGTGTGGAAATTAATGGGCACCTAGAGTTTAGAAAGGAACAATAAACTCCAGGTCAGTCGAGGGACTTGTGTGAGAACTCAAAATAGTTGGATTCATTTTAAAGTTGGGAAATTCACCGGATCACGCCACTAACGCGGAACAGATTTACTCCATGTGAATACCCGTGCATATAAATGCGCCATGTCTTTTGAAAATGAAGCTATCATAAGCTCGTCCCACATCACACAATGCAAGCGCACACCAGATGGCGAGTTTTATCTTATGACAACCAAATATGCTTTCATACGTAAAATCCTCTTCAATACCATAATATATATATAGTGGAAATATTTCGCAAGAAAATGTATTAATCCTAGACAGCATATACCCCATAATATATGTTGCCATATATATACAATCAAAATCGTATGGCTCGCATAAGAAAACTTGGGTTTCCAACTTGATGATTCCTGGCACGAAAGATCAATCGGGGATACAAAACGAATTGCCTCAACGGCTTTTTTCGACCATACGCGGACACCGAATACACATCGTCAGGGCAGATCAACGGTTTTCGACCAGACACGGCCCCCCGAACATACCCAACTTCCTCGGGTTCATAAGTGGTTTCCCACTGCTGCACAGCTTCATCATCAATTCATATATAAGTATAAAACCTAACTGCCAGTTTCTCATCAATCCGGGGTGTGAGGTTTGTTGATGTCATATCATACGCAAAGCGATGCTTCGATAAGCCATTCTTTGATCGTCACTAGCTCGTCTCATAACTTGGGTATGCCACATTGACAATCCACGACATATCACTGATTCTTATCAATGCATACCCTCTAAGCTCAGATGACTTAGAGACAAGGATAATATATTGCCACAAATCCGATGTACATTAACGGAATCAGTGCTATGCGGTAAATTTCAATGTCAGACACACCATCCATTAAGTCCGTTCTGGGTTTGAACGGAACAACAACCCGAAAATACTTGAATACGTTCAGGTCTCATGCAACTCATACCTCGTATCGGGTGGCCAACCCAACCGAGACATTTATCACAATCCATCTAAACAATTCAAATATTCCTGGTCTTCATTCGTCATTTGCCAAGTCTTGAATTGCTTCATAATGCCGTATTATCACTCGGAATGGTTTCGAACATATATTCGATCCCGGTCTTTCCAAGTAACAAGCGTACTTTAAACCAGTAGTTATGGTTTACACAGGCTTTTCGATTCAAATCTCCTTCCAAATGATTTCCAATTCATATATAACTCAAGATTTGAATTATTTTAATTTCATACATCTCATTATCATCTTATCTCTTCTTTGACATCAAAGATTATACCTTCGCTTAAATTCTTACCTTTAATTCCCTCAAATCAAAGATTTGATTAAATCCCCAATTACGATATGCGTTCCCACCATTCAATCTCATCGGGTTTCAAGAACGATATAATTGAAGATACGATTCACGACAAAACCCAAATCAATCGATATTGAATCATAAATTACACAGAAATTGTATCCACTTATATTCGATATAAATTCTCATAATCAACGAATACTATAAGTGGAATAACGATATAATAATATCTTCCAAATTCCCCAGATAGTATACTTTTACATCATGAGGTACCATATCAAATATCGAAGATTATTTCTATCTAACTTATTTCAATCAGGTGGAAAAACCCCATATCTAAATTAAAAGATTTATTCAACTCTTTGATATTTGATCTGGATAGAGATACCATCAACTTACCCTTAATATTAATTACCGTATCCAACTCATATTATAAGCGGCATAACGGTGAGTTACCTTTCAAATTCCTCAAATAATAAGAGTCATCACCTACTGAATTAATATCGAACATCCGAAGATTTATCTCCAACCATATCCAAAATTTTAAAAATTGGAAAACCCATTTAAATCCCATATAAATATTTCCAATACTTTAATAATCTTCGAAATCATTCTCATAAATCAATTAAGGGTTCACACTTATAAATTCCAAAACCAATAACAGCTTTGGGAGTGTTACCAAAAGTACTGCTGTTAAAATATCCATTAAAATCTAACGATATTCACATATTGCCGTATCATGGTATATCCTATTCATTCCAAACTCAATATATATCAGTGAAAAAGCATGTTAAATACATGGTTCAAATCTTATTCCCAAAACTGTCTCATGTTAAAAGCATATCGTTTTTTTTAATTTAACCGTTCAAATTTCATTTCCAATTATGATTTAATATTCTTCTCCCAATTTGTTAAATCATTTCAATACTTAATGGATACTCGTTATAAATAATAAGATCGACCGCATATATATAAAATAAATGTTGAGTATATAACTCAAATCAATTTCCGGAACAAATTTAAATTTAAAGATTTATAAAAAATAAAATCTTCATTTTTACGCATATCAATTTGTAATTATCTACATTTTTCAAACAGTTTTGATATCGAATTTCAAACTTAAATACTATTAATTAATTAAATAATAAAATCGTATATATAAACCATGTTCAAATTCCAAAGATCTCATTTCAAATTTTTTAAAAAAAAAATTCAAAGCTAATTTCAAATGGATATATAAATAGTTATACCAAATCAATGCCTAATTCAAATTATTTCCAACTCTAATTCAATATTTAAAAGGTTGATATTTTATTCAAAACTAATAATTTAAATATTACCTAATAAATAATATCGTATGTAGGGAGGAGATTCTAAATCGATAACCCATACATTCCACAACCACAGTGTATGTAATATCATGCAATGCAATCATATTTATCCAAATGAACCATACGATTAGATGGATATGAATTCATTCATCACAACAAACATTTAACTGTGCACAAGCGTTACAGGCAATAACGCTTACTAGTGTTCAGTGTATTATCTAATTCAAGAACAACCATTCAATCATCAACATCAATCACACAATCATCATCAACAAATTATAATTAATCACAGCTAATTACAATTAACTAATTTAAATAAATAATTTAAACTAGGAGTTCTCACCAGTCGAGCTGCAACATCTTCATATCAGACCGAACAAATCAACGAATATCGTCACTGCTACTCGTACTGTCTCCAATCCATTCTCATCAGCAGTTGATAATCTTTCTGCTGATTTTATATTGAAATTATATTAATAAAGGTATTCGATATATATATATAAATATATAAGGGCCTTTTTATTTCATTTTATTTTTAAAAATTTACTTGACAAAGTTGTAAGAATCATATGTTATTGGATTCTAGTCTCCGACACGGTTCTAACAAACCTAACTGTGTGTTAAACGAATAAGAATTGAACTAGATACGAAGTTACAAAGTTTAACGATTTAACTTTGAAATGGAAAAGGAAATTATACCCAAATAAATAGGCCCAAGCCCAACAACATCCAAGCCCAACCGTGGCCCCTCTCTTCTTCTTCTCCTCCTCTTATCTTCACACGCCTGGAACCCAATATCACGCACGGCTTGTGCAACGTGCACACCCAACCTCTCGACCGAACTCAAATCCGAATGCACCAACAACATTCTCTTCTCTTCCTCGTCTCGACGCAACAACTCGCCAATGACCTCGGCCCCTCTTTTGAAATCCGCGCCATGCTCCTGGGAAAACGCACGCCACATTCAAAGTACCGACACTTTTCTCCTTCGAAATCCACCAAACAACTCCACATCGAAGCTTTCTCCGTCCTGATCACCACGCCATCCTCTGATTCAACCATCATCGCCTCCATCTCCGGCAATTCCTAAACCTAATTTTCAGCTTTCCGAATCATCGTCACGGAATTGCTCGAAACTTGCACCAAAAATACTAGGCTCCTTGCTGATCGTAATGGTGCTGACGCCATCAATCCATTCTTCCCGGATTTTGAGTTTTGATTTTTCGAAATTTCAAAGCAAAAATTTCATCTCACTGTAAATTTGGATTTTCTCTCAGGTTGGTTGATGAAATTCAGATTAGTTGATTTCTAAAAATCTAAAATGTAGATTCGAACAACATTCGAAAGAATTGATTTGGCCAAAAACAAGTAGATGGCGAGTTATGGATTTTTGAATGGAGGAAGATGTGGATTTTCATTTACAGTGAATGAACAGAGGACTTCAAGAAGAGGAAAGAAGAATGCCGTGAATAATTTTCCCTGAAGTGATAAATGGTGAAGTGTGAAGGGAAAATGGGTCTTTGGTCCACTTAATGATGCAAGGGTATTTTAGTCATTAACCTAAGGGGCACTTGGCACTTCTCCATGAAACCATACATGCATGTTTAACAACTAAGTAAACACTTGGTTTAGTCATAGAGCTTTGTACATGCATGGTGCCACATAAGTGGACACCTCATTACTTAAGCCTTAATAAATTTTATTTATTTTGGTTATACCTTTGTAACACTCATGAATGTAACCAAATTTTGTCATACTTATAAATACAACATTTATGGATCTTTGACTATCAAAATTATAGGTTATCATATTTAAATAAATAATATTTTAAATTCACTGATTATTTCAAAAATATTTATAAACACTTTCTCAAAATTTTATACTAAAATGGTTTAAAATGAAAGCTTAATAAATTTATAAACATCATTAAAGAAAATAAAAATCATTTCTTGTGAAATCTTTTAAAATGAATTATTCCTTAACAACATTTTATTTTTCAAAACAATATTATCAAAACTAGAAAATATTATAAAAATCTTATAAATATAATAAAATCGTATCCTTATATTAATATCAGAAATTATCATTAATCATTAATATTCATAATCCTATAAATATAAATATAACTTTTAAAAATAAGTCTTTCTTATATAGAGTCATATTAAATAAAACAAAATACTTTTTCAAAATAATAATTTATATTCAAACCTCATAAAAAATCAAATTTATATTCAGAAAAACCAAAATATATAATAAAGATCCAAATCAAACTTAGTAAAATATTTGGGATGTTACAAGCAATCTGATCTATCCTCATGAGATTCGGCTGAAATGACCTATCCCACTTCTAGGGTGGAGCGACCACCCTAGCCCATCGGCCGACCCCAAATCCGTATAATGTATATTGGTCAAACCGAACATTATCAAACAAATCGTTCACCATCATACCGTGGTGTGTGAGGCCCGCGAAGTCACGTTGTATCCAAAGCGGCGCTATATAAAAGCTATGCTTTGGTCTTCATCCACAAGGCTCTGCTTTTCAATAAAAGCCTTGATCATATGCATCTTAGCATGCCACATTATTAGACCATACCATATCATTGATTCATCTATCAATATGTAACAGGGTGTTAAGCAAGAGAATAAATTCTCCGCCACCAAACAGCTATATATTAAATAGAGATCAACGAATACAATATAAGGTAATACAATGTCAGATACACAATCCATTTATCAGTCCGTTCTGGGTCTAAACGAAACCATATCCGGTAGATATCCAAATACGTCTGAATGATCACCAATTTTCCCCTCATTTTGGGTGTACGGTCCAATCAATATATCAATAATCATCCATTCGATATGGAAATTTCCCGGTCTTCGATAACCGTCTTCATCATCGATCTTCAATCGTTGTATGAATTATTCAGAATGGGTTAAACCCGGTCGTTCTAAATAATTTGCGTAATTTAAAATCATGTGCTTTAAAACACAACCAACGCCTCATTCCAATCAAGAGTATTCTTTGATTTTAATTTAAATCAAATTAAGGTTTATTCAACTAGTCGGGATTAATGCCTTACCGAAGTAATCATTAATTAATATCCCATTCCCAACTTACACAACCCATGGAGTAAACTGATGGTACTCCATATCTAACACCCAATGTGTTACGGTAAACTTAATTACCGTTTTATCGATCAAATCTAATTAAAGATTTAACTACCGCTTGGAGTAAAACTAGTGGTACTCCATTATCGTTCATTTCTTGAATTAAGTAAATTTAATTACTTTTATCCTCATTCAATCCAATTAAAGATTTATAAAAACTATATTTAGTTTTAATCTTCAAGAATCATTATTTAATGATTATTTAACTTTCAAGAAATAATCTTGCCTTTAACAGGGTTAAAGAACAAATGTTGCTTAAAAACATCGCTCACAATAAACCCAAAATCATATTTCAATTTAATATGTTAAATTGAAACTTCTCTTTAGAATATTTCGTTAAATCTTAGTTAAAAGATTTATGAATTACCAATCTAAATTTCATTGTCAATCGGGTTTAAAGAACTAATGTCATTTAAAAACATTGTTCACAATCAACCCAAAATTCAGTTTTACTTAATTTCAATTATGTTTAATAATTGGAAATCTTATTTAAATCTTAATTAAAAGATTTATTCTTTCCCAAATGGGTTTAAGAACAGTGTTATCTTAGACACTATTCACGACAAACCCAAATTTTAATCTGATATTAAATATCATGCTTTGAATAGAAATTATATCGATTTATGTTCAATATCAAATTCTGAAAATTAACGTATATCAAATTGAAAATAACGATATTAATATCTTCCAAATTCCCACAATAATATCCGTATAATCACAAAATCCAATACTGAAATAATCCGAAGATTATTTCCATTCAAATCCATTACAATATATGTACTGGAAAATCTTGGTTTTATTAAAACCACTTTAATCCTTTTATTTATTTTAATTAATTTATTAAAATAAATAAATCACTCATTCTTTTACATTGAAACGTATATTTACATTAAAATGAATATTTTTCATTCTTTTGAAACAAATTAACTAAAAAAAAGGCATTCTTTCTAATGTAATCAATCTTAAATAAAAATGAAATCTTTTTAATGTAATCTTTTTAGTTCAACCTTTATTACATTGAAAAATGTAATATTTTCATTTCAATCTTTATTACATTGGAAAATGTAATGTTTTCATTTCAACTTTATTACATTAAAAAATGTAATACTTTCATTTCAACTTTATTTTCAATTCAGTCTTTATTACATTGAAAAAAGTAATATTTTCATTTCAACTTTATTACATTGAAAAATGTAATATTTTCCTTTCAAACTTTATTCTAAAATGTTTATAAATTCGTTTATAAAATGATTCCAACTTTTATTTCAAATTTAAATCCAAATTGAATATTCTATCTATTATCATATTAAAATAATATTATATCCAAAATATTTATTTTGGAATTAGCTCTTTAAAACAGATTAAAAAGCCCAATTCATTATTTTATTCATTTATATTTTATACTGGGCCAGACCACCCACATTAAGCCTGCGACTTGTGGATGCTGGATATGCCGGTTGGTTCCGGGCAGACTTATCCCACAAGTTGGGCTTAACCTCGTGTCATGGCCCATTTCGTATTTGCGCACTTGGACCCCTCACATTAGGCCCAACATTTGTGGTTGCTGGATATGCCGGTTGGGTCTGGGCAGACTTCCACCACAAATGTAGCCTAACCTCGTGTCTAAGTACAATTATAATTCCTGATTATAATTAATTTACTGAAAATGTTATTTTAAAATATTCTTTATATTAAAATAACATAATTTTGAAATACCCTTTATTTCAAAATATACATTATATTAAAATGTTTCCCTATTAAAAATGATCTTTATTTCCCATTGTCCAAGAGCACAATTAATGATATATTATTTGAATTTGTGTTGGTTGAAACCCCACACGGACACCAAACAGACATACATTAACAGAAATCGATTTAATTCACATGGAATGAAATCCAATGTCAGACACGCATCCATTTACTAGCTTATGCTCTGGGTTTGAGCGAAAACCAAATCCGAACAATCAACAATAGTCCGGACGGCCACCACTGAAGCCCCTTCAAGGTAGCTACTCCCATCAAGGGTCTCTGAAGCAACACATCCATTCGATGCGAAGATCGTCGGTCTTCAACCACCGTCTTCATCTTCGATTCTTCATAGTCGTAGTAATTATTCGGAATGGGTTAGACCCGGTCTTCCCGAATAACTCTCGTATTTTATAATGAAAAATCAAGTATTCTAAAACACATCCAATGTCTCATTCCAATTCAGAATATTCCTTTAAATAAAATATTCAAATTATTCTATCAAAGATAAATTCCTTAACTTTATACTTAAATCTTTCTTTTAAAAAAGGTTTATTAAAATCTCAATTTGAATTTAGATATTAAAAATCATTACTCATTGATTATTCAAATTCAAGAAATTAATCTTATCTTTAAATGGGTTAAAGAACTAATGTCATTTAATAAACATAGTTCATGGTAAACCCAAAATAATCTTCCATGAAATATGGAATCTTCACAGAAATCAAATCAATATATAATCGTTATAAATTTCTGTATCCGACCAATAATATAAATGGAATAATGACAAGGCCTTTTTAATTCCATATGTAGTATTGGTCTTCTTTTACAGAAGCTTATCTCGGTTATTATTAATTCGAATTCCATTCAATTCCAATTTAATATATTAAATTGGAAAACTTTACTTTTAGGAAAATTCCCATTTGAATCTTAATAAAAGATTAATAAATTCAAAATCATATTTTCACCGTCAGTCGGGTTAAAGAACACATGTCACTTAAAGACATGGTTCACAATAAACCCAACTCACGTTTCGTCTTATTTCAACCACTAAGTATAATTGAAAACTTTTAATCATCTTAAATTAAAAATTATTCCTTCCATATGGGGTTTAAGAACAGTGTTATTTAAGACACTATTCACGACAAACCCAAATTCCAATTTATTTAATTAAATTTCAGTTAAATATTAACAAATTGGAAAACTTCATTAAATCTAAATTTAATGATTTATTCTAGTTAATAACTAGTTCATTTCAATAAAAATATATTTCCCTAAAATATATTCTTTAAAACATTCTTTTTCAAAAATATATTTTTAAAATATACTTTTTCTAGAATATTCTTTATTGGGATGTGACTCAATCAACAACCATATACTGCATGAAATCAACAACCATGATGAATAATTATCAAACATTCAAATAACAGCCAAAGTGGATTCTACACTAAATATTGGGACTAGTGTAGATCAAATATCATCCCAACACCTGTGTGGGGTTTCATCCAACAAACAAATAATAAATTATTTGTGCACTTGGGCGATGTGTAAAAATTATCGACCCAATCACATAAATAAGTCGGTTGACTTGTAAATGGAAGTGTGATATTCAGTTGGAATATACTCAACATTATAATTAAACACATCAAACATTTCAACATCACAGGCATACATGTAACGACCCGCATTCTACGCATCATAGGATCGTAGAATATTTATTTCTGTCACATACGAAGTCGTATGGTCATGTAACTTTGGGAGACGACTATTGGGGTCATTTCCCATGTTCGTGATTTTTCCCGATTTTTAAATGACCATTTTACCCCTAGTTGACACTATTTTGGCCATAACTTTTGACTGGAAAGGAATTTTGACCTGAAACCACATCCATTGGCTCCGGATGATAGTTTCTCTTTCCGTAGAGTGGTCACATTAGCCAAACGGACTTACCGTTTGGGAGATATGGCTGAAATAAGTTTCAGACGTTGGAAAAACAGCTTAATTGGGCTTAACCGGGTGATTAGCAGCTAGGCCCAAGGGGAATTTCGGGTTTAGGGGTATATGGAGGCTGGTTAGGGTTAGAAAACATTTCTTTAGACATTTTCCAGCCGCCACTTTCATTTCTTTTGACCTAGCCATGGCCTCCACTCTCTAAATCTCTCTAAAACACCCAAAAATCACATTCTAATTGGAGATTAGGCATAGCAAACATCAAACCAAGGAGTATTAGCACGAGAACCGAGGTAGAGCTGCTGTGTAGGATTGGGAACAGCGCCAAATCAGAGAATATTTCAGTTTTGGGGTTCTAGTTGTGGCAAAGGTGAGTGATAGCATCATTTTGACACTAATTACAGTTAATTAAGGGTAATTAGTGAAGATTAGCGAATTTATACGTAAATAAATTCTGGAAAAATTCTTAAAATTCTAAAATAATGTTTTAAGGCTCTGTTAGAAATTTGGGTTAATTTCGATGTGTTTTGCTAATCGTATGCTTAAACATGATTAAGAGGGGTTATAGGAAAATGTGAGGTTTTGGCCACTTTTGATCCATTATGATTCATTTAAATTGTTGTTTATTGCTTGCGGTTGCTGTTATATGTTGCTATGACTCTTTGGTATGCTTTGTGATTGATTCCAATAGTTAGATTGGTCGAAAACGCCGTCGAGAGGCGTATAAACAGTTGCTGGAAAGTTGCAGAAAACTCCAGGGTATCTAACCGGATCGGATCGGGTAGGGGATCGGATCGGGTAGGGGATCGGATCGGACATATCCGAACCGGACCGGGGCGTGGTACTTTCTGGAGCATGACGTGAAGAGGCAACAAGGAAGGCCTGGTCGGATCGGAGGGGCGTAGCGTGGGATCGGAAGGAAAAAGGAGGACTGAAGTGGAAGAAAGAGGCGCATGGATACCATATTCCGAACCGAATCGAGAGCAATACACGAACCGAACTGATGCTGACGAGACGGAGACGGAGACACTCAAGCTATGGGGTATCCGAACCGAATCGCTTCAGGACCACCGAACCGAACCGCTTCAGAATCACCGAACCGAACCGCATGAGAGAGAAGGACCCGAACCCAGAGGATGGTGGCACTCCGAACCGAACCGGGGAACGTATCCGAACCGAACCGAGCATGGGGAACCGGACGTGTACTTTTACTACTTCGTGATGACTCTTCTGAAGGCCAACTCCAATTCGACCAAACCCGAGATGCAAAGGAAGTCCAAATGAGAAGTTAGAGCTCAAGATTCAGAAGGGAATCAACGAGTTCACTTCATGGTTGGGCTTTGCTGCGGGACGCGTGTTAAGGAGTTATCGACGTCTATAGCTTTGGACCACTATGGTAGGAGGTGCGAAGGCGGATTCAGGGCCATTATGGCATCGGTAGAACCAAGGGCTACGACCAATGAAGTGGGTCATTGAAATGTTTGGTCATGACTCCAAGTGTTTGGCTTGGTCACAGCAGGGTTTCTACAAGTCGGGATTCGTCGTTACCTCAGTTTGTCTAGTGTTCCAAAGTGGTAGATGTCGTACGCTTTACGCACTGAGTGAGAGATGTAAGATGGTTGCTATGGATGATTTGCTTGCTATCATTGTGACATGCACACCCCACCCCCGTATTCTTACACTACTTATTATGGCTCCTTGGAATATTGTACGGTATGTGGTACTAACTCTTTGGTTGCAGGTCCAGGTTCAGGTATGGTTTTGTATACCTGTTATTATTCTGTTTAGATGCTTATCGCTCATACCAGGCTTTATGTATGACCCAGAGTTTTATGTCTCCTCTTATTTCTCCGGGTGCTCACACGAGCAGACTAGAGATAGGTTGGCTGGTGATGCACGGGTAGATGATCCGGAGACGAGCAGGAGGCTTCCACGTAATATATATAGTATTCTCCCTGTGTTGCTGAAGATCACTGCTTGGGCATTGTTGGTGTATCTTCTACTTCAGCTTTCTTTTGTTTAGAGACAGTAAATTTGGAAAATTGTAATAAGCTGTATTTGGATTTCCGCTGCTTTGATGATTGATGTTGATTCTAGTTATCAGCTTATGCACTGTCTCGCCTGTTTTGTGTCAAGTATGTTATTATTATATTTTATTCCATGCGCTGTGAGACATTCTACAGGTTTCTTGATTAGTTCATTCTCTTCTTTACTTTCTTATGACGACCGTCTTGTGCTAGTCGGACATGTGTACAGCGCATTTTGGAGGAAATGCAGGCTGGTGCGGGGCGGGCCGTCACACTTGGTATCAGAGCTCTAGGTTGCGTAGTTAACCTAGGGAAGTTATCAGGGAGAGATATTATACGTATACGAGAGAGCGTATTTGTGATTACTTTGGTTTTTAAAAAGCTATATATATATACTATTAGTAGTATAAGGATGAAGTCGTACTGCACTAGCACCACTATGGAGTCGTTAATCATTTCCTTTTTCAGATTGACGATGAGCCGATATACTAGAGGTGCTGGTAGGGGAGCCAATAATGGGAATGCTGCTGACATGAGGACGATGTTTACTGACCTCATGAGAGAGATGCTTAGAGATGTGCAGAGGGCAGCTCCCAATGGTGGAAATGGTGGTGGTCCAATAGTGCAGGCGCCAAGAGTCGACTTCGCCAAGCTGAATAAGGATTATACTAGCCTTGGTGGGAAGCCGTTCCACGGAACGGAGTCGGCCACGGATGTTCAGGATTGGTTGGATAGTTGCGAACGTATCTTCGAGGATTTGGGTATTGAGGATGCGATGAAGAGAAAGCTAGAGTCCCGTCAGCTGCAAGGGCGGGCAATGAATTGGTGGAATGCTATAAAGGCAGCTACTCCCGAAGATCAGATTACTTTGGAGCAGTTTAAGGCTCGCTTTAGTGAGAAGTTCATTCCAGCTGCTCAGAAGTCAATGTTGTTTAAGAAGTTCTTAGAGCTCAAGCAGAATGGCAGAGCTGTCTCGGAGTATATTGCTGAATTTGACACTTTGTCAAAATATGGGTTATCTCTTATTGATACTGCCGAGAAAAAGAATGAGAAATTCATAACTGGTTTGGATCAATACTTGGGGGAAAAACTTATTAACCACATCGATGAGACGTTTGAATCGGTTGTGGGGAAAGCGTTAAGATCGGAAAGTCTCTACCCTAAGTCGAAGACTGAGGTTGCATCTGCAGATGAGCCAAAGCCACAAGCTAGTGGTGGAGGCAAAGGTGGTTCTCAGAATAAGAGAAAGCAGAATCAGGCTAAGGATGGCCAGAAGAAAAAGAATAAGCAAGATGTGGAGTGCTTCAGCTGTGGTAAGAAGGGCCATTATGCTAGTAATTGTCGGGCCAAGCCAGCGGATAGGAAGTGCTTCAATTGTGGCCAATTGGGACATCACAAGGACAAGTGTCCGCAACCCCCTAAGGAAAAGCAAATGGTGAAAGGATATGCTCTTAATGCTATTCCTTCTTCGTCGAATGCCCCAACAGCGGCGTAGAAGGGAAAGAATGTCGTCATTCAAGGTATGCTTTCTGTTTACGATGTTCCTGTTAGAGTTTTGTTTGATACCGGAGCTTCCAGTTCTTTCATATCTAGTGACCTGGTAGATAGGTTGGGATTGGAGCCCGAGATTGTCGATAGACCTTTAGTAGTGACGAACCCGATTGGTGGTTCGACTAGCCTTAGCATGATTTGTCGTAATGTGGTCTTATCGAGTCATGGATGCATGTTTGTTTGCGATTGCTTTGTTTTGGGCTTTACTGGGTTTGGCATTATTTTGGGAGTAGACTGGCTCCAAAGATACGGGGTGGTGGTAGACTGTGAGGGCTTGTTGGTGACAGCTAGAGCGGATGATGGGCGGAGGATAGTGTTTGGTGGTCTACCCAGTAAGGGGGTATTGGCTAGTTTTCTAAACTCCCTCGACATTCCGCATAGTGAGTTGTCAGGTTTGCCCGTGGTTGGCCAGTATCCGGATGTTTTCGAAGAAGTGACCGGACTTCCACCACACCGAGAGATTGAGTTTCGTATTGATTTGGTAAAAGATGCCAGACCTATAGTGATGCCACTTCGTCGTATGGCACCAAGGAAGCAGCAAGAGCTCGAGGTGCAAGTCAGCGATCTTTTGAAGAAGGGATTTATCAGAAGGAGTGTTTCTGAATGGGGAGCACCAGTCGTGTTTGCTACCAAGGCGGATGGTTCCCTTCGTTTGTGTGTAGACTACCGCGAGTTGAATAAAGTGACGAGGAAGAACAAGTATCCTCTACCGCGGATAGATGATTTGTTCGATCAGTTGAGTGGCGCGAGAATATTTTCTCAGTTGGATCTCGCGACAGGTTTTCATCAGCTTAGAGTGGGAGCTGAGAGTATAGCTAAAACGGCATTTCGAACGCCGTCTGGATTTTATGAATGGTTGGTTACGCCATTTGGGCTGACCAATGCCCCAGCATATTTTGTGGATCTTATGAATAGGGTATTCAGAGATCAGTTGAATAAGTCTGTCCTTGTGTTCGTTGATGATATTTTGGTCTATTCGAGGACAGAGGAAGAACACAAGGAACATTTAAGAGTAGCGATGGAGGTGTTGAGAAAACACCAATTAAAAGCAAAGTTTTCTAAGTGTCACTTCTGGAAGAGGGAAGTGAGGTTCTTGGGCCATGTTGTATCAGAGAGTGGTATTGCCGTGGACCCAGCAAAGGTGGCTACGGTACAAGATTGGCCTACGCCCAAGAATGCAACAGATGTAAGAAGTTTCTTGGGATTAGCGGGATATTATCGTAAGTTTATCCAAAATTTCTCCAAGATAGCAGCACCATTAACCCAGTTGACCAAGAAGAATCAAGTTTTTGTCTGGGATGAAAGGTGCGAGAATGCATTCAGAAGCCTAAAGGACAAGTTGACAAGCGCACCAGTGTTAGTCATTCCTAAGGGGGATGAAGAGATGACGGTATACACGGATGCCTGTGGTACCGGACTGGGTGCTGTATTGATGCAAGGTGGTAGGGTTGTAGCTTACGCAAGTCGGCAATTGAAACCGCACGAGAGAAGATACCCTACCCATGATTTAGAATTGGCAGCAATCGTGTTTGCGTTAAAAATGTGGAGACACTATCTCTTGGGAGAAAGATTTGAGCTGTTTACAGATCATAAGTCGTTAAAGTATCTCTTCTCCCAGAAAGATCTGAATCTCCGTCAGCAGAGATGGTTAGAGTTCTTAGCTTCCTATGATTTTGACATCGCATACACACCAGGAAAGGGCAATGCGGTGGCTGATGCATTGAGTAGAAGGCATGCCAGCTTAGGGGCTATGTTCCTTGAATGGAAGCAACTGGAGTTTATCGCGGGGTTTGATTTCAGACCAAAGTGCGAATTGGATCCAGAAATGTTAGCAAGTTTGACGATCAGACCCACTTTGATTGAGCGGATCGGCTCTAGTCAGAGGGACGATCCTAATATATTGGAAATCATCTCCAAGTTAGAGATGGGTATCGATGAGGAGACGAACAAGTATGGGCTTGATCGAGATAGATGGCTTAGAAAGAATGGAAAGCTTGTTGTACCCAATGTCAATGGATTTAGGGATGAAGTGCTTAGAGAATGTCATCACTCAAAGCTAACTATACACCCCGGTGGTAACAAGACGTATCGAGATATGAAACAGACTTACTACTGGGAAGGAATGAAAAGAGACGTTGGGAAGTTTATATCCAAATGCATGAATTGCCAGCTAGTTAAAGCAGAGAAAAAGAAGCCTAGTGGGTTGTTACAGCCCTTAGAAATTCCCGAATGGAAATGGGAGCAAGTCTCGATGGATTTCATCGATGGTTTACCAAGGACTAGATCGGGATATGACAGCATTTGGGTAATTGTAGATCGACTGACTAAAAGTGCAAGGTTTATACCAGTCAAATCGACCAGAACGGCAGCTAAGTTAGCAGAATTGTATATGAAGTGGGTAGTGAGATTTCATGGAGTACCTAAAAGCATTGTGAGCGACCGAGACCCGTTGTTCACTAGTGGGTTTTGGAAGAGCTTACAAGAGGCTCTAGGGTCAGAGTTACATCTCAGTACCGCATATCATCCTCAGACCGACGGTCAGACGGAGAGGGTGAACCGTATTTTGGAAGATCTCTTGAGAGCATGTATATTGGATTTTGATGGATCATGGGATGACCATTTGCATCTAGTAGAGTTTGCATATAATAATAGCTACCAATCCAGTATTGGTATGGCTCCGTTTGAAGCTTTGTACGGAAGACCGTGCAACTCACCATCATGTTGGATAGAGACTGGCGAGAAGTTTATGCTTGGACCAGATGTGGTGAGGGAAACTTCAGATAAGATTAAGATCATTCAACAACGAATGAAAGCTGCTCAAGATAGGCAGAAGAGCTATGCTGATAAGAGGAGGAGAGACTTAAAATTCTCCGTTGGCGACTTGGTGTTTGTCAAGATTTCTCCGTTGAAGAGCGTAATACGATTTGGCAGGAGAGGCAAGTTGGCACCAAGATTCGTTGGCCCATTCCCTGTCCTTGAACCAGTCGGGAATTTGGCATATAGAATTGACTTACCAGAGAAAATGGCGGGAGTTCACAACGTATTTCATGTTTCCCAACTAAGAAAGTTCGTTCACGACTCAGATATGACTATTTCACCTGATCAGTTAGAGGACTTCGAAGTAGAACCCGAGGCGGTTGGGAACCGCAAGCCGGCCCGTATTGTCGAGTATGACATGAAGCAACTTCGAAGGAAGGCGGTGAAGCTAGTCAAGGTACAGTGGAGCGAGAACGAGAATGATTGTACTTGAGAGACAGAGGATAACATTAGGAAGTCACACCCAGAACTCTTTGCCTGGTAAGATTTTGACTTCGATTTAGTTTTCCGCATGCTAGGATAGGTTTGTTTTGCTTGTTTTGCATGTTTGATTGATGTATGTGGTTGTTAGGCATGCGGGATCCTTTGTATGTTTTGGGTTAAAGAATTTCGGGGACGAAATTTCTTAAGGGGGGGAGAGTGTAACGACCCACATTCTACGCATCATAGGATCGTAGAAATATTTATTTCTGTCACATACGATGTCGTATGGTCATGTAACTTTGGGAGACGACTATTGGGGTCATTTCCCATGTTCGTGATTTTTCCTGATTTTTAAATGACCATTTTACCCCTAGTTGGCACTGTTTTGGCCATAACTTTTGACTGGAAAGTAATTTTGACCTGAAACCACTTCCATTGGCTCCGGATGATGGTTTCTCTTTCCGTAGAGTGGTCACATTAGCCAAACGGACTTACCGTTTGGGAGATATGGCTGAAACAAGTTTCAGACGGTGGAAAAACAGCTTAATTGGGCTTAACCGGGTGATTAGCAGCTAGGCCCAAGGGGAATTTCGGGTTTAGGGGTATATGGAGGCTGGTTAGGGTTAGAAAACATTTCTTTAGACATTTTCCAGCCGCCACTTTCATTTCTTTTGACCTAGCCATGGCCTCCACTCTCTAAATCTCTCTAAAACACCCAAAAATCACATTCTAATTGGAGATTAGGCATAGCAAACATCAAACCAAGGAGTATTAGCACGAGAACCGAGGTAGAGCTGCTGTGTAGGATTGGGAACAGCGCCAAATCAGAGAATATTTCAGTTTTGGGGTTCTAGTTGTGGCAAAGGTGAGTGATAGCATCATTTTGACACTAATTACAGTTAATTAAGGGTAATTAGTGAAGATTAGCGAATTTATACGTAAATAAATTCTGGAAAAATTCTTAAAATTCTAAAATAATGTTTTAAGGCTCTGTTAGAAATTTGGGTTAATTTCGATGTGTTTTGCTAATCGTATGCTTAAACATGATTAAGAGGGGTTATAGGAAAATGTGAGGTTTTGGCCACTTTTGATCCATTATGATTCATTTAAATTGTTGTTTATTGCTTGCGGTTGCTGTTATATGTTGCTATGACTCTTTGGTATGCTTTGTGATTGATTCCAATAGTTAGATTGGTCGAAAACGCCGTCGAGAGGCGTATAAACAGTTGCTGGAAAGTTGCAGAAAACTCCAGGGTATCTAACCGGATCGGATCGGGTAGGGGATCGGATCGGGTAGGGGATCGGATCGGACATATCCGAACCGGACCGGGGCATGGTACTTTCTGGAGCATGACGTGAAGAGGCAACAAGGAAGGCCTGGTCGGATCGGAGGGGCGTAGCGTGGGATCGGAAGGAACAAGGAGGACTGAAGTGGAAGAAAGAGGAGCATGGATACCATATTCCGAACCGAATCGAGAGCAATACACGAACCGAACTGATGCTGACGAGACGGAGACAGAGACACTCAAGCTATGGGGTATCCGAACCGAACCGCTTCAGAACCACCGAACCGAACCGCTTCAGAATCACAGAACCGAACCGCATGAGAGAGAAGGACCCGAACCCAGAGGATGGTGGCACTCCGAACCGAACCGGGGAACGTATCCGAACCGAACCGAGCATGGGGAACCGGACGTGTACTTTTACTACTTCGTGATGACTCTTCTGAAGGCCAACTCCAATTCGACCAAACCCGAGATGCAAAGGAAGTCCAAATGAGAAGTTAGAGCTCAAGATTCAGAAGGGAATCAGCGAGTTCACTTCATGGTTGGGCTTTGCTGCGGGACGCGTGTTAAGGAGTTATCGACGACTATAGCTTTGGACCACTATGGTAGGAGGTGCGAAGGGGGATTCAGGGCCATTATGGCATCGGTAGAACCAAGGGCTACGACCAATGAAGTGGGTCATTGAAATGTTTGGTCATGACTCCTAGTGTTTGGCTTGGTCACAGCAGGGTTTCTACAAGTCAGGATTCGTCGTTACCTCAGTTTGTCTAGTGTTCCAAAGTGGTAGATGTCGTACGCTTTACGCACTGAGTGAGAGATGTAAGGATGGTTGCTATGGATGATTTGCTTGCTATCATTGTGACATGCACACCCCACCCCCGTATTCTTACACTACTTATTATGGCTCCTTGGAGTATTGTACGGTATGTGGTACTAACTCTTTGGTTGCAGGTCCAGGTTCAGGTATGGTTTTGTATACCTGTTATTATTCTGTTTAGATGCTTATCGCTCATACCAGGCTTTATGTCTGACCCAGAGTTTTATGTCTCCTCTTATTACTCTGGGTGCTCACACGAGCAGACTAGAGACAGGTTGGCTGGTGATGCACGGGTAGATGATCCGGAGACGAGCAGGAGGCTTCCACGTAATATATATAGTATTCTCCCTGTGTTGTTGAAGATCACTGCTTGGGCATTGTTGGTGTATCTTCTACTTCAGCTTTCTTTTGTTTAGAGACAGTAAATTTGGAAAATTGTAATAAGCTGTATTTGGATTTCCGCTGCTTTGATGATTGATGTTGATTCTAGTTATCAGCTTATGCACTGTCTCGCCTGTTTTGTGTCAAGTATGTTATTATTATATTTTATTCCATGCGCTGTGAGACATTCTACAGGTTTCTTGATTAGTTCATTCTCTTCTTTTCTTTCTTATGACGACCGTCTTGTGCTAGTCGGACATGTGTACAGCGCACTTTTGGAGGAAATGCAGGCTGGTGCGGGGCGGGCCGTCACAATACAGTTCAATTCTTTTTATTGTGAATAAATGACAATAAAATCTTAACTCCTATTTGTTTACCCAAATTGTATATTTTTGGTCTCATTCATTTTTATGACAAAATGAATATTTTACTTCATTCTTTTTAAGTAAACAAAAATGTAACTTTTGCCTTCATTCCTTTCATTTGACAAAAATGAATATTTTTGTCATTCTTTTTATCTTTGACAAAAATGCGTAATTTATCATGCTTTTATGTTTGATAAAAATGTATACTTTTATCAATCTTTTAAATCTGGCAAAAATGTCTCTTTTATTTCCATTCTTTGAAAAGTGACAAAATGTCTTTTTATATTTCCCTTCTTTTTAATGTATGAAAATATACATTTTTAAATCATCTTCTTTAATGTATGAAGATATACATTTTTAAATCATCTTCTTTAATGTATGAAAATATACATTTTTAAATCATCTTCTTTAACGTATGAAGATATACATTTTTAAATCATCTTCTTTAACATATGAAGATATGATGATTTAGTTTCTTAACTGCTAATGCAAACAAAATGATGATTTTGTTTGTAAACTTTTAATGTAAACAAAAATGCGAATTTTGTTTATTAACTTTTCAATGCAAACAAAATGACAACTTTGTTTATTCTTTTCAATGCAAACAAAAATGACAACTTTGTTAATTCTTTTCAATGCGACAAAATATGATTATTTTTGCCTAATATTTCCAATGCAAACCAAAATGAGATTTCTGCCTAATGTTTTCAATGCAAACAACAATGAGATTTATTTGTTTAATATTTTCAATGCAAACCAAAATGAGATTTTCGCCTAATATTTCCATTAATCAAGTTTCCACAAAAATATTGATTCTATTTCATTAATCAAGTATTCACAAAAATGTGATATTATATTTCATAAATCAAGTATTCACAAAAATGTGATATTATATTTCACTAACAAGTTCTGAAAAAAATGTTGTTCTTTTCTATTTCACAAAATGAGTAACATTTGTGTGTCAACTTTCTATTTTACAAAATGGTAAATTTTTGTGAGTCATTTTCTTTCAACAAAATGAATTATATATTTTGTTGTCAATTTCTATCCTTACAAAATGGTAAATTTTGTTAATTCTTTTCTTTTAACAAAATATGAAAGTTTTGTTAATTCTTTTTTTTAGTGAATTAAAGTATTTTAGTGAACTAAAGTATGCATTGCCAAAATGTTATTATTTTTGTCGCATTAGAATTGGCGAACAAAGGTATGTTAAACATTAAAATCTCATTTTAATGTAAGAATTTAGGAATAGAAAATATTAAACAAATAAATCTCATTGTTGTTTGCATTGAAAACATTAGGCAAAAATCTCATTTTGGTTTGCACTGGAAATATTAGGCAAAAATAATCATATTTTGTCGCATTGAAAAGAATGTTTTCAGACGACATTTGTTCTTTAACCCATATTTACAGTAAAAAATATGATTTAGAAATTATAAATCTCTTTTATTAAGATTTAAAAAGAATTTTTCTAAAAGTAAAGTTTTCCAATTTAATATTAATTAAATTGGAATTGAGTAGAAATTCGGTTTGATAAAAATCGAAATAGGCTTCTGCAAAAGAAGACTGATACTATAGATGAAATTTAAAAGGCTTTGCCGTTATTCCATACATATTATTGATCTGATACAAAAATTTATATCGATTATATTTTGACTCGATTTCTATGAAAATTCCATATTTAATGAAAGACGACTTTGGGTTTATTGTGAACTATGTTTATTAAATGACATTAGTTCTTTAACCCAGTTAAAGATAAGATTAATTTCTTGAATTTAAATAATCATTGAGTAATGATTTTTAATATCTAAATTTAAATTTAGATTTTAATAAACCTTTTTTAAAAGAAAGATTTAAGTATAAAGTTAAGGAATTTATCTTTGATAGAATAATTTGAATGTTTTATTTAAAAGAATATTCTGAATTGGAATGAGACGTTGGACGTGTTTTTATAGTACTCGATTTTTAATTATAAAATACGAGAGTTATTCGGAAAGACCGGGTTTAACCCATTCCGAATAATTTCTACGACGATGAAGAGTCAAAGATGAAGACGGTGGTTGAAGACCGACGATCTTCACATCGGATGGATGTGTTGCTACAGAGACCCTTGATGGGAGTAGCTACCTTGAAGGGGCTTCAGTGGTGGCCGTCCGGACAATTGTTGATTGTTCGGATTTGGTTTTCGCTCTGACCCAGAGCATAAGCTAATAAATGGATACGTGTCTGACATTGGATTTCGTTCCATGTGAATTAAATCGATTTCTGTTAATGTATGTCTGTTTGGTGGTGGAGGATTTATTCTCCACTTAACACCCTGGTATATATTAATAGTGATAGATCGCATGGCGTGAATTGTCATTGTGGCACGCCAAGATGCAAATGATCAAGGCTTTTATTGAAAAGCAGGGCCTTGTGGGATGATTAAAGCATAGTCTATTACGGCATAGCTTTGTGTATATCGTGAGTTCGCGAGCCTCACACCCCGGTATGAGTCGAAAACGGGATATGGACCGTAGGGAGTGCACACGTTTCTTTCTAGCTAGTGGTAGTGTCAGTGCTTTAACACGGCCTGGCATTTTACTTATGTGGATGATGGATTTTGAGGCGCCTCGGATTTTTATAGGCCGATAGTGGTCATATTATAGGTTCAAAGGAACCGGGAAACGTGTGTTCAGGCATAACCAATCCACTGCCGATAGGCGGGCACCGGCCCTACCGCATCCAAGGGTTCACTGCGGAGAATCCTGAGGCATTTGCTAGAGTGTCTCGAATCGGAGAGGAGCTTGCCCCTAGCCTCGACTCATGATGGAAATCCAATTTCCAATACGACCTTGCGGTTTTGAATGTAGAACTAGTATGGCGACATGATATATGATACCCATGCTGTCTATGATTAATACATTATGATTGAAATGTTCTTATTAGAATATATACACACTAATACTAAATCCGTTTTACCGTATCAAGCATCTTTTGACCATTATAAGGTAAAACCCTATCCTCCGGTTTGCGTTGCATTGTGTGATGGGACTTGGGTCTTATAATGGTTTCATTTTTCTAAAAAGCATAGCGTTATTTGAACGATTTACTTTACTTATGCAATGGCAATCCAATGGAGTAAACCCGTTCTGCGTTAGCGGCGTGGTCCTGTGATTAGCCTTATCATCAAATTAGTTTAGTTAAGATTTCTCATACCAGTCCCATGACTGACCTGTAGTTTGTTTCACTGGCAAACTTGGGTGCCCTTATTTTCCCCACGGGCAATCGAGTAGCATTTTGCAGATATATTTACAGGATCCTGGTCTACAGCTGAAGCGGTATTCAAAAAGCTCTTTATCCATGTATTTCTTCTAGTTGTATATTTGTATTATTTTTCCGCTGCTATTTAAGTGTAATTTAAACTCTGATATTATTGTATTTCTATTTCTGTAATAAGTATTCATACTCTGTTATATTCTTGTACTCTGATGTAATTGTTGTAATCAGCAATAAAAGGTTCTTCAGTTTGTGTTCTGATGTGTGTTGTTCTCATGGCAACCCAGCCTTTCCTCTACTGGGAAGTTTGGGCTCCCAATGCATGCTTTGTTGTAGGAGGGGAGAATGTAACACCCCTAAGTCCCACATCATGAAAGCCTATGTGAAGTGGGTACTTATATAGTAGATCCCATCTCTTACTAACGCCGAGGCCTAGTGATGGAAAACCCTACACCTGAAAGGTGGAAAAGTAGGGACAATATCGGTGTTAGTAGGGAGGTTGGCTCAGCCTGTGTGGCAACGCCATGTGTTGGCGGATCTCGAAACTTAGCCGAGGCCTAGTGATGGAAAACCCTACAACTGAAAGGTGGCAAAGTAGGGACAATATCGGTGTTAGGTTGGCTCAGCTTGTTTGGTAATGCCATGTGTTGGAGGATCTCGAAACTTTGTCGAGGCCTTTTGAGGAACAAAACCCCACACCTATATGGTAGCTAAGTGGAGGATAATATCTTGCGTGAACGGACGTGCGGGTCTTTACAGTGGTATCAGAGCCAATACCCAGCCGGAATTGTGGCTCCTGTATGGACCACAGCGCCTGGGTGAGGTGTTTGTGAGCCAACAGGGACGTTGGGCTCTGTAGGAGGGGAGAATGTAACACCCCTAAGTCCCACACCGTGAAAGACTATGTGAAGTGAGTACTTATATAGTAGATCCCATCTCTTACTAACGCTGAGGCCTACTGATGGAAAACCCTACACCTGAAAGGTGGCAAAGTAGGGACAATATCGGTGTTAGTAGGGAGGTTGGCTCAGCCTGTGTGGCAACGCCATGTGTTGGCGGATCTCGAAACTTAGCCGAGGCCTAGTGATGGAAAACCCTACACCTGAAAGGTGGCAAAGTAGGGACAATATCGGTGTTAGTAGGGAGGTTGGCTCAGCCTGTGTGGCAATGCCACGTGTTGGAGGATCTCAAAACTTTGCCGAGGCCTTTTGAGGAACAAAACCCCACACCTATATGGTGGCTAAGTTGAGGACAATATCTTGCGTGAATGGAGGTGCGGGTTGTTACATAATCAGTAGCATTCTAGAATGAGTAACTCGTTAGAGATAGGGTTAGAAATACCCTAGAACGAGTTGAGAGTGACAAGGTTATAAATAGCGTATCTATGATTATATGTATAATCTGGTTTTAGAAAATATGATTTTAATTATATAAAATTATATATTTGAAAATATAATCAATTAATTGATTGCTGGGTGTGTTGTGTGATTATTAGTTCAACTAATCAGAATATTGAATTGATAATGCCAATAAGAGAATGTAAGGTGAATTAGCCAATTTGAATCAAATACCGAACTGAATTGAAAATTTGTTTGAATTGCATGCATATACATGTGCTTACATTGAACAGGTCATAGAAAGGAGGCTAGAGTAGAGAAATAAAATTGTATGCCCGACAAATAGGTACATGTTTACCATAATTTAGTATTTTGTTTGGGTGATGATGATTTTATGAGCCGATTGGCTAGTCGCTTGGCCTTTTCTTTTTCTTTTTGAGATCAGAGGTCCTGTATGGCAATTTCTGGATTTTCACGGTGCTCCCGGTGCAGGGGAGGCTATGGCGAAATTTTAGGGTGTTAGCCAAATTTTTGAAAAATTTGAAAAGTTCTTAGAAACCGAAAAGTTGAAGAACTTAAGCCGTAATCAAAACAATGGAAGTTGAGTTGATTAGTTAAACAACTTTCGGATTCGTTCCTTTTCGGGGACGAAAAGTTTTACGTGGGGGAGATGTTAACAACCCGGAAATTCTGGGCCAATTTAAAATTTTTAAGTTGGATAAAATGATGGATTTTAAACATTTAAAACAAATATTTTAAATAATCACAATGAAAAGTGAGTTTGAATCAACGTTTGAAAACGAATATAATTAATTCTAATTATAAACAAGGCCTGAAATGGCGCGGCAGTTTCAAAAATTGAATTCAAACTTTGTCGGACTGTACCGGAACAAAACGGATTTGAGTGAAACCAAAAATATTTAAATCTATTAGTGAATACCTTTCTAACGAATCTGAAAAATCGAAGTTTCATAGCGGAAAGCAAAAGTTATGGCCAAACGAATTTTCAGAAAGGTCGCTATAGAATTTATATAGCCCGTGAAAATGGCCGTTTTGCAAACGACCTCGGAATTCGACGAAACCACTTTTGTTGGATCTGGGATGAGAAGTTATTGCTAGGTTTCAAATTTCATAATTTTTGAAGCTAGTATGTGAGCGTGGCAAAGGAAAACGTGTTTTGGTCAATTATAGTTAAATTGGATCGACCAGAAATGGGCCATTTTGCAAACGGTCTCAGAATTTGACGAAACTAGTTTTGTTGGGACTGTATCGTCAAAACATAGCTAGATTTATTTTTCTGGAATTTTTCGAATCAGTTTGTGGCCCTGGCGAATTGAAATGTACGTTCAAATTGAATATTAAATGTTTTATACTTTAATTTGAAAAATAACTGACTGTAACAGTCGAATTGGCCTACGAAACATATCCCATTGTGTCCTGGAAGGGGGTAATTAGCTAGGGGCGACAGTCGTTGGGTTTGATTTCGAGATCTTATGCGAAAACACATATTTTTGAAAATAAAATAATAAAATACTTTCTATATAACCCTAGAAACCCTAACTTCTCCATTTCCTTTATCAGCCGCCACGATAAAAAACGATGGCCCAAATTTTGCGACCGATTCTCCTTTAATTCTCGGAATCCGTCAATCGAATCGAGGAAATTCTTCTGCATCCTTGTTCGTCTCGCCGAGACCCTTCAGATCAATGGCCATGATCGTAATTTACAACGTGTGGAGGCTGAATTTCTTCCTCGTTCAAATTGGGTTTTCTGGCCGAGGTGGGGATCGGGATTTCCAAGGTTGGAGTCAAAGGGTAGCGCACGGTGGGGGCTTTCAAGTGGTGATGGTGGATCGTCGTCCGGTGGGTTTGGTGGCGCACGCTCAGGCCAAAGACGAGGTCGATATGGGTTTAACGAGGTGACGATGTACAGGGAAAGGGGAAGAAACGATGAGCAAGGGTAATTACGCTTAACAAAGTGATTAAGGAAAATAATTAATTATTAAAGTGTTTAATATTTAAATTGCTATATCTTATTCAAACAGCAACTGATTTGAATGATTTCAATTGTGTTGAAATTGTGGAAGCGAGCTCTACATTTCAGAAGTGACCAGAACAGGAACAGAGCAAATTAGAAAAAGAGGGAAATTTGAACGCGAACAGAAATTAAAACCAGTCAATGTGAGAATTCTTTCACTTTAAATTTTCTGTTCAGTTATTTATTTCATAACTGCATATATGAACTGTTCCCCGTCGTCCACAGACCATGGACGACTTGTTTGTTTGGTTGTATTCTGTGTGAAAATTGATGTGAAATGAATTATATATATCAGGAGTGTATGAAATATATATATACAATGTGAAATAAATAAATATATATTGAAAGTGAAAATATTGTATATAGTGAAAGTGAAAATATTATATATAGTGAAAGTGAAAATATCGTATATATTGAAAGTGAAAATATCATATATATTGAAAGTGAAAATATCGTATATATTGAAAGTGAAAATATCATATATATTGAAAGTGAAAATATCATATATATTGAAGTGAAAATATCGTAAAGTGAAAATATCATATATATTGAAAGTGAAAATATCGTATATATTGAAAAGTGAATATATATATATATATGAAATGAAAACGATGTGTATGAAAAATATTCGAATTTAATTAAATAGAAAATGAATTCGAATTGAACTGAATAGAAAATGAATTTGAGTTGAACTGAATAGAAAATGAATTCGAATTGAACTGAATAGAAAATGAATTCGAATTGAATTGAATAGAAAATGAATTTGAATTGAATTGAATAGAAAATGAATTCGAATTGAATTTGAAATTTGAATTGAATTGAAATGAATTTAAAACGAATTTATAAGGAAAAATTCAATTTGGATTTGAATTTGAATATGAAGTTGAAATCATTTTGAAAACGAATTTAAAACGATTTATAAAATACGTTTTAAAAGGAAATCGACGAAATATATATTATATATATTATATATATAATATAATGGCCTGAATAGAACGCGCCGCGCTGCGGTAGTTCGTGTATTTCGACCATTGACTTCGAACGGACATTACGGGAGATCCGACCGTCGGATTCTCCTGAAACCAGAACCGTTGGGTTTGTATCGAAAAGAGCTTTCCAACGAATATTAGAGATTTGAAATCTAACGGTTGGATTTGGAATTATGTCCAAATCAAATTTGGAAAAGGTCGCTGTAAGTGCAGTTCGATGGCCATTGGTGGAAATCGACTGTACGGGCCTTGATAAAATTATTAAAAATATCGATAATTTGTGTAAAATCATAAGAAATGATTTGTGAAGAATTGGGATGAAAAATCCCATATTTGAAAAGATAAAAATAGTTTTCTATCGAAATGAACTAGTTTTGAACTAGAATTATAATTCTATTTATTTTTAAAATAAATAAAGTGGATTTGAAATGGTTTTGAAAATAACCAGAATTTCCAATATATGAATTGGAATGGATTTGAATTGAAATTATCTTTGGATATTTTCGATATTGGACTCCGTGATTATACAGATATCGTGATGGGAATTTGGAAGATATCGATATCGTTATTCCCGATATGATATCTGTTAGTTTCAGGATTTGATGTTGAATATAAGTCGATACTATCTCTATTCAAAACCTTATATTTAATGTCAAATTTGATTGATTGATTGTTTGGATTGTGCTCGACCAGTTAATGAGCAAAATATGCTTTTACATTTAGCATTGGGTTGGGTTGAAAATATCTGTGTGCTAACGCCTTGTGAAACACTTCACGATTTGACAATAAGGTGTTTAGCGATGTTGTGTTCATTTCAAATTAAATGAATGATTGTGAAATGATATTTTACTTAAGTGAAAGGAAATGTATTCCAGATTTTGGACAGGGAATGTTTTATAAAACAGAAAGAATTTCGAGGCCCAAAACCCGATGATTTCTAAAATGATTTAGAAATGTATTATATGTTACATTGTGGTTCATCGCATATTCGATTAGTTGCTATTGATGATGTATCTGTTTGGTGGCGGAGAATTTATTCTCTTGCTTAACACCCTTCTTTGAGACTTACGAGCTCAAAGGTTATGTGATTAATAGTGACTGATCATATGTTTGAATTACTGATGTGAAGTACTATATTTTGAAAGTACTTGTGATTATTATGTTGTGAAATGATTTTCCCTACTTTGGGATATGAAATGATTTAGTATGTGGCTAAAGAGTCGGGTAACCCTGAGACTAAAAGTATGGGTGAGAGGGCGGTGTATGCTCTCCAGTGTGGGAGGTGCATCGTCGGTGTATCCTGCTCCTATGTGGGGTAGGTACACATTTATATATCGAGTTGCGAGGTGCGTACCCTTTGCCTTGTCGATGGGGAGCACGATATTTGGTTGCATACTTCTTTGTATGCATTGTTATGTTTTGGAATTCATATTTCCAAACGATTTGATTTGAAATCCCGAAGTGAAATCTACTTTGATATAGAAAGTTAGATAGGTATTTCAAATGATTTGAAATAAGAAATCGGGAATATAATCCAAAGGAATAATTTCTGTAAATTGAATTGTATTTGGAAAATCTAAGTGTAGTGATTAATCTAAGTGGGTAGATTGGGATATTGCATGTTGATTGATGCATAGTAGATCCATATATCTATATTGATTATTGGTTATACACTAGCATTCATGGGGGTAAATCCGTTCCGCGTTAGCGGCGTGGTCCCATGATAGGCCATATGATTTAATAAAGATTAATAACTGTTTGGAGTTTCTCACACCAGTCCCATGACTGACCTGTAGTTTGCTTTTCCCTTGCAAACTCGGGTGCCCCTATTTTCCAAGGGCAGTCGAGTAGTTTTAATTTGCAGATATGTTTAGCCGGATTCTGGATCGAAGCGAAAAGACGTGTCCAGAGTATTGATAGTCTTCCGCTGTGTAGTTTATATTTCCGCTGTGCAATGTATTACATTTATGTAAATTTATCTTTCGTTGTATTATTATTTTTCAATATACTCTGATATTCGGTACTCTGACGTAACATTATTATGATGTTTATAAAAGTCTTCTGTTATTTGTTCTGATGTGTTGTATCCCCAGAGTTAGCGTATGCGGGATTCGAACGGTCTTGGTCGATTTAGCGATCGATTAGGTCCGGGCGAAATCTGTGTCGTTACACTTAGCACATTATGTGTTTATGCACTTAGACCCCCTCACATTAGATTTACCACTTGTGGATGCTAGATATGCAGGGCGGTTTCAGACAGGCTTCTACCAGAAGTGTACCCTAACCTCGTGTCTAAGTGCAGTTACAGTTTCTAATTACTGTAGATCTAGGCATTTTCATTATTAACCGATTGTCATGTTTTATCATGCCCAAAATCCCTGTCCGTTCTACGATACAAGTTATGCCACAAACTAAGGTTTATATCAAGATACATATTATGCCCCCAAATCCAAGGTTTTGGCTCAAGGTACAAATTATCCTGAAATTCCCAATCATGTTTTACTATATGAATATGCACCAAATTAATCATTCCCAGAGATTCCCAATTTCGTGCGTTCATGTATTTCAGTGATAGGCCTAGGCTCGAAGGTAGCCTGGCTATAAAAATAAAAAGGGAAGGAGGGGGAGAAGAGAACAAGAATATGCATAATGAATAAAACTGGAATATGATGATAGAACTGGTCATACTAATAGAATAGGCATAAAGTGACATGATTAGGCGAACTAACATAATAGGCATATAGTGACATGATTATGCAAACTAACAGGATAGGGATATTATGAACAGACAATTGAGATCTAAACAGTAAATTAGATATACAAGTATAGGCAGATCTGTTGTGATTCAGATTACTAACAGGCATAGGCTTAGATCAAAACTTATAAACATGTCAAGATTACATTTTAGGTGTTTATATATAAAAATAACATAGACTCACTATGATTGGATCTAAAGAACAGAGAATTGATCTTATATCTTGTAGCACAGATCTCTGAATACATATAACTTGTTGTTGAAGAAGAACAGGCTAGATAAAACTAAGTTGGGGCAGCACCTCATTGTCACCATTGATTTAGATAAATAAAACAATGGTATTAAGGTCCTTTATATAGCTATCGGCCAGCGAAGCAGGACACACAGCAGGTCCAGATTCATCAGGGGGGTCGACATAGGTGTCGACACCCCTGTTGTGGTGTCGACCCATGGGTCGACACCCTTAGGGAACTGGGCCGACCCTCAACGGGCCGAGTTCTCATGCCTTCCCACTTCTAGTTTTCAAAATATTTTGAATGTTTTGATTCGTTTTGTATATATAATCCTCTTGTGCGTATATAAACTTCTAGCATTAATAACTTCTTCATACGATAACTCTTTTACGCAAACTCTGTGTCTATCTTAAATAGAATTCCGAGACGAAAGCAATGGAGCAGTCCATTTTACTTAATTCCAAATATTTAATTAAGTATTCTTTAGTTTATCATTATACTGTTGTAGGAATTACAGTGTGTTACATTGTACCCTACTTAAAGGAATTCGTCCCCGAAATCTCCAAGTTAAGAAGAATGTATATACTAACATCCATCATCCACCAATCATAGGCATCCATTGTCCTTAAAAGAATTCTAATGCTTATATGAACTTATGAAAAGGTGTGTGTATATGGCCATATACTAATGCGAAAGATCAGGTGGTCCACTGATTCAGTTGACCCCCTTAATGCAATGTATGTTAGTGCCATGAATCCAACATGTATGCAAATAATCCTATTATAATATGTAAGTTCTATATGTGTGTGAAATCATTCATCCAAATGCAACATCCACATGATGATACACCTACTTTCATCCAAAAAGAAAAAAAAATGCACACACATTCATATGCAGTATGGGAGTGATTGAGCCGATCTAGTGCCTAATGTGTGTATATGCATCCACAAGCAACTACTTGCATCCATCAAACATAACATGTTTCAAATACATGTTTACATACATGGGATTCCTATCTAAAGGTTGAAGATTAGATCGATAGGATATACTTAAACGATAGAAATAAACATGAATAAAAACTTTGGAAAGGAAGTTAAGAACATACCCTTGAAAAGAAAAGGGTACGAAGCGCGAGTCTTGTCTTCAGTCTCCCAAGCTGCATCCTCTTGGTTATCTCCCTACTGAACTTTCATCAACATGACCTCTCATTTGCGTATCTTGTTAACTTCTAATCCAAGAATACGGGTAGGAACTCGTCAAACTGTCGCCTCAGGTTCCACCTCTACTTCCCCAAGCATATTTGGCTCAACTACTTCTGCGGTATCATGCAAGCACTTCCTTAAACAAGAGACATAGAAAACTTCATGGATGCCAGAAAGTCTCTCTGGTAGCTTTACTCTATAGGCCATTTGGCCAATCCTTTCTGTTATGAGAAACGACCCTACAAACCTCGGTGCCAATTTCCCTACGGATTTAAAACGAACCACATTCCTCAAAGGTGATACCTTGATAAAAACCTTGTCTCCTACCTCAAACTCAATGTCAGTCCTTGTTGGATCCGGAAAGTAAAATTATTGCTAGATTCCAATTTTCATAATTTTTGGAATCAATATGTGAGTGTGGTGAATTTAAACGTGTTTGGTCATTTCAGTTTGAATTTAATCGACTGGAAAATGACCGTTTTTCAAATGGTCTCCAAATTCGACGAAATTAGTTTTGTTGAAACTGTATTTGAAAAACATAGAGAGAATTTCAAATTTTGTAATTTTTGGAGCTAGAATGTCACCGTATACAATATATTGTGTATCGATCAGTCATTTAAAATAGAAACAGAGCTTTCTGAGCAAACGGACTCGGAATTCAATGCAACTAGTTTTGTTGGGACCGTATCGTCAAGACATAGCAGCATATCAATTTTCATCGCATACGGAGATCGCGCGTAACCATGGCATCAATAAACGTCGAACGAAGAGAGCGCTAACTAGAGAAATAATAAAAAATTCATAAATCACCACAATATAACATCTTTTCTCTCCAAAAATCCTAACTTCTCTTCTCCCTCCAAAAATTGGCAGCAACCGCTCTCACTTCCTCTTTTCTGAAATTTTGCAAAAAAGCCTCTGAAACTAAACAATTTATATCTCCCAAACCGTAAAGAGTTAGGCCATGAAATTTTGTGAGATTGTAGAGCATGATGACTACTAGCTACTGTAAAAATTTGGTAGTGATTGGATTGGTGGTTTAGTCGAAATTGAGCTCGAAGTGCAGCAGGTCGGTTTTCATATTTTGGTTGCTACAGGCCCCACATAGAGAATTAAGTCGAGCGGTTTGGAGGGATGGTAGAGTGGAAGCATACGAAAGGTTTTGGCAGTGGTGGCATGGTCCCAGGTGGCCGGAGTTAGCGGAAATGTCAATTTTATTGGAAGGGTGCTGAAAACGGGACAGTCGCAAAGATGAGCAATTTCCCATCGATCCGTGCATTTTCAGGCAAAGGGACCAAAGGGAAAATTGTCCGTGGGTCGAGAGTAAGCTATTTTAAAAATTTGGGGGCATTTGGAGCATCGAGGTGGCCGCAGCACTAAGATGAATGGAAACAGCAGTTTTCCATTCAACTGCAGATCGTGGGGACCAAGTGGAGAACTGGAGGGGGAGACCACCGATCGTGGAAAGAGGGAGAGAAGCCGGAGAGAATGGCGCTGGTTTCGTGCAATTGCGACTTACGGTTTGGCCATGGCGAGCATTTTAAGTTGATGGTGTCGTTTAGAGAAGAAGGTGAATAGTAATCTTATTATTTAAATAATATTTGGTATTCGTATATTAATATCTTTTTGCCACGAACTCCAAATCGCATGAAACAGGATCAGTTGCGATCATGGAGTCGATAGCTTCACAACAAAACTGACCAGGTCCAAATTGGAGATTGTTTGAATTTGGAGTAAATTTAAATCCAAATGGTACCAGAACTGTCAATTAAAGACTAACGGAGTGGAAACCAAAGGTGAGAACTCCTTCTCACAAATTATTTTACAGTTAAATATATACTAGGTTGCAGACGGGGCTTAGTAGCTTCTGACACCGTCGTCAACAGACCTTGGACGGCTTGTTTGATTGTATTGTGCGTGGAAATGTACTGTACTGTGGTTGTTGATTGTATTGTATTGAACAAATATTAGAACTATATAAATATCATTTTTATTGAATGAATATAATATATAAAATATTCATGTATGGAATAAAATATTTGAACAATAAAAATATAATTTTTATTGGATATATGAACCATATAAAATGGTCATGTGTTGAAAATAAATATTCATTTACAAATAGGATGATTTGTATATGTACACCCATTTGACTGATATTGATTGGGACGATATATTTTACACATCGCCCAACTACACAAATAATAATCAGTGTTTATTGTTTGAAAACCCTACACGGTAGTTGGGATGATATTTGATATACACTAATCCCAATTGTTTAGTGGTATGTCGATCGTTTAGTTAACAGACTTTGTAAGCGTGAATTATTTATATTTAATGCTTATGCAGTTGTGTAGTGCACTCTGGATGATTGTTGATTGTTTATCATTGCTGTTATGTACATGTGTTATGAAATCCATATAAATCACATTATATAGTAATTGACTATTTCTGATTCCAGCTCAGAAAGAATGAATATTTTAAAATTATGAATATTTTAAAACAATGAATATTTTAAAATAATATCCAGTAAAAGATAAAAATATGATTTTGATGTCCGATTTGGGATGGACACGAAAATATTTAAATATATGAAGCCATGTTGATTATATTAACACCATTTCGACGTGAACGATATTTATATCAATTTTATTTATTTTTATACTGAAACTCGAAAAGGAAGTGATTTCAAAATCTAATGTTTTGAAAATATTATCATTTATATATTAATGATATGGAATATCCACTTTTGATTTAAAATTGAATATGAAGTTGGAATCATTTTTAAAATGAATTTAAAACAATTTATAAAATTCATTTTAAATGGAAATTGACAAAATATATATAATATATATATTATATATATTTAATGGCCTGAGTAGAACGCGCCGCGCCGCGGCAGTTCGCGAATTTCGACTATTGACTTCGAACAGAGATTACGGGAGATCCGATCATCGGATTCTCCTAAAACCAGAACCGTTGGGTTCATAAAAAGAGCTTTCCAATGAATACATGGGATTTAAAATATAACGGTTGGATTTGGAATTATGTCCAAATCAAATTTGGAAAAGGTCGCTGTGACTGCAGTTCAGTGGCTGTTATTGGAAACAGACTGTACGGGCCATGATAAAATTATTAAAAATATTAATAATTTTTGTAAAATCATAATAGATGATTTGAAAAGAATTGGGATGAAAAATTCCATGTTTGTAAAGATAAAAAATATATTTATCGAAATGAACTAGTTATGAACTAGAATTATAAATCCAATATTTTTAAATAAATAAGTTGGAATTGAAATGGTTTTAAAAATAACCAGAATTTTTAATATATGAATTGGATTGGATTTGAATCGAAATTATCTTCGGAATATTTCGATATTGGATTTCGTGATTATATAAATATTATGGAGGAATTTGGAAGAATATATATTGTTATTCCCAATACGATATTTGTTGATATCAGAATTGGATATTGAATATAAGCCGATATAATTTCTATTCAGAGCCTTGTATTTAATATCAAATTGGATTTTTGGTTTTCCGTGAATGGTATCTTTAATAATACTGTTCTTAAACTCAATGGTATTAAGAAAATTAGAAACTAACTGGAGATTAGCTAAGTTGAATGGTTTCCTGGGTATTGATCTGATGTTGGTTTCGGCCTTCGGGATTAAAACTTAGGGAATTGTTCTATTACTAATATACGGTTAGAGACTGATGGGATGGGGTCTTCAGTAACACTGTTCTTAAACCCCATATGAAAAGAATAAATCTTTTAAATAAGATGTAGAGAAGAATTACCAATTAATTAACATTTAATTGGACATTGAAATGGAATGTGAATTGGTTTTATCGTGAACTGTGTTTTTAACGACATTCGGTCTTTAACCAGATTTACAGGAAAATGTGATTTGGAATTTATAAATCTTTTGTTAAGATTTAAAATAGATTTTACAAAGTAAAGGTATCTACTTTAACATATTAAATTGGAATTGAATGGAATTCGATTTGGTAATAATCGAAGTGAACTTCTGTGGAGGTAGGCTGTTACTATATATGGAATTTAAAAGGTTTTCCGCTATTCCATTTATATTATCGGTTGGATATGGAAGTTTATGTCGATTATATATATCGATCTGTTTTCCATGAAAATTCCATTATTAATGGAGTGAGATTTTGGGTTTATCACGAGCTGTGTTTTAAATGACATTAGTTCTTTTACCCAGTTAAAGATAAGATTAATTTCTTAACTTTGAAGAAGATCATTAGCTAATGATTTTTGGAGATTAAAACTGAATTAGAGTTTTAATGAATCTTTAATTAGATTGAATTGTGAATCTGATAACTGAAATTATCAGATTCGAGAAATGATCAAGAATGGAGTACCACCAGTTTTACTCCAGGCGATAGTTAAATCTTTAATTAGATTTGAGCGTGAAATGGTAATTTAATTTACCGATAACACCGTGGTGTTGGATATGAAGTATTACCAGTTTTTCTTCATGGGATGAATAGGTTGGGATTAGGAAATTAAACAAATGATTACTTCGGTAAGGATCGCTAGTCCATACTAGTTTGGATAAACCATAATTTGGTTTGAATTGATATCCAAAGGAAGATTAAAGAATAAATTTAAAGAATTTATCTTTGATAAAATTAATGGGAACCTTTCCCAAAGGATATGAATATTTAAATAAAAGAATATTCAGAATTGGAATGAGGCGTATGTTGTGTTTTTATAGCACTTGTTTATTATGTACGCGAGTTATTCAGAAAAACCGGGTTTATCCCATTCTGAATAGCTGATTCGACGATAAGTCGAAGATGAAGACGGTGGTTGAAGACCAGAGGTCTTCACTGTTGGATCTAGATTAACCCTAGAGGGGGAGTGAATAGGGTTTATCATAGTTTTTCGCTGAATTAAAAATCTAACAAGATATAAAATAATAAACAGATCACATAATGCAGCAGAAGTAAAAAGCAGAAAGGAAATAACACACGGTGATACCCAGTTTCGGCAAAACCCAGCCTACTGCTGCATTCCTATGGTTTCTACTAGGTGTTAATAATAGATCCCGCTTAACTGTAAACTCGCACTCCCTGCTCCTATACTAAACCTACGCTCAAAACCCTAGACTGATCGATATCCCCTTGACTAGATTTTACCCCAGTTTTTATAGATTCTAGTAAACTGCCAGCTAACTTCTAACTGGATTCCCTAGATTTTTACAAAGACTAGAAAAACTGTTCGAATTGGTTTACAACTCAAAACAAATTAAAAAAACAACAAAATATAAATAAAAAACTCTCAAACCCTAGTTTAATTAAGAACAAAACTTCCCCCTTCTCACTTAAACACAATTGGCCAGCCCACTTAAGAAATTGGTTCACCCTTCATTTTGTCCCATATACTTCTTTTTCTCTGGAGAAATTATATGGCGGCGTCGATGAAAGTAAACTAGGGTTTGGATCCCCAAATTGATTTGCGATGCTTCCTCAAATCTGGATGAAACTTGTGCTGCTCGAATCCTTGTCGATTTCTGATGCTTTGATTTGCTGATTTGGGGTTTTGTTGCGATCGAAACTCTGGTATGTAATTTTGATTTTGAGTTTCTACTTGAAATTGTTTCCTTGAGGATTCTATGGTTTTCGATTCAATTTTTTTATTACAATCGATGCAAATAGCCGATGTTGTATAGGGTGTGTATATAATAGGGTAGAATCGAAACCCTAATTGATATCTCTGATTTTGTACGAAATGACTTGCCCTAATTTGTTGTGTTTCCTCATTTGTTTCGATTTAATGATTGCCTTGAATTGGAATATGCTTGAAAAAAAATGCCGTGACTGTTGAATTGTTGCCTTGGATTTTCTTGAGTGATTTCTACGGCTTTGAATGTTTTTACTGATGAGATTTTGTTGCCATAAAAAATTGAGCACTTCTGGAAAGTAATCTCGAATTTGATTTGTGCTCACTTGTGATTACCCTCTGCATTGATTGATAATTGTTGCCAAAAAAACTGCATTGATATCTTGGAAATAAATTTTCCCAAAATTGCTTTCCTCTTTTAAATCGATTATCACAAATACTTGAATTATTTTTTCTTAAAATAAAACATTTGTCTTGAACTTATTTTTGGATCCAAAGATTAATCACTTGCCAAACTTCACTGTGAATTCTAAACATATTAAATGCCTTGACAAAACACTTGCCAAAAATGTAAGAACTGATTTGAACCATCCCAATTCTTGTGCAGAAGAATAATCATTTCTGGAAATACTAATTAGTAATAATTATTTGCCAATATATCTTGAATCTTTGCCAAAAGTGATTTTCTGAAATCTGGAAATAATTTAGAAAAACGTTTGCCAAAGAATTGCTCCCTTGTATGATTGATTCCATTTTACTCCTGAGTGCACCATTCTTGTATTGCTATCATGCTTCTTGTGCTCGGCCCCCATGCATGTGCTTATGTAGCCTTGCCTGTATTGTACCATGTCCTTATTTGTATTTGTTCTTGCACCTTGAATATTCATGGTTTGAGCTCTTTCAGCTATGCTGTTGTATTCCCATTTGTACATGCAGCATGTAAGACTGAACCATATACATATGCTTACTTTACATGTCATCACCCGTATAGATGCTTTGATCTGTCCACTTGTACACAATTGTGCATAAACAAACTGCTAGCCACCATGTACACGTATGCACCATTGTCTTTACTTCCATGAACTTGCTCTATTATGTTGCATGTTTATTTGACTTTCAATTATCCATACTTGTGAACCATGCTGAAATGAGCCACTTGACCATTGACATGGATTTGCACCATGCATACCTGTAATCTGGTCCTTGAATCATGCATGTACACTTCATTTTGAACTTGCTGATTTTCCATGCAAATTTCACTTGAATTTTCTGAACCATATTGCCTTGCTGATCAGGCAGTGTACTTTAGTTTGCTCACTTGATTGTGATCCGATCCTTGTCATCAGCTGTGTGTATGTGAACACATACATGTCCACTTGCTTTGAACCTCAACTTGACATGTATATTAATGTTGCTGACTTGAATTCCATGTCATATTTTGGACTTTTTATGTTGCTCGACCATTTTTAACTTTGTTGCACTTTGTATTGTGTTGGCCACTTTGGCTTGCATTGTTCCTCTGTTGATTGTGCACTGAGTCGAGATGGTCCACGTGGCTACTCCTCAGTTGCACACTGATTGGCGAGGAAGAGCACACGTGTATATCTATACACGTGTGTATATGCAGCCATCAGATAAAATTTCTTCTCCCTGTGCTATACATATACAAACTGACTAGATACAGATGAATTAGATCAAGTCATGAAAAATGATGAGAAACAAACCAGAAATCTGAGGCAAATAAAATTTATATTCGCTAGAATTTAGAATATTATTTTTGTTCCATATACTCTGTGTGTGTGTGTATCTGTGTATGACAGGTATGAAGACTGGACGGACTGAAAGCTGTGAAAACAGAAGACTGAAGAGACAGTGTTGGTGAATGTATAAAACTCTGTATGAATGTGTCAATAAAAAAGTCTGTATATTGAAATGTAAACTGAGTGAATGTATGAGTGTTGTAGTGAGGAGCTGTATATATATACATGTATTGCACTAATGTTTGTAATAAACAAGTTTGATTGAAATAAAATATTATTTTATTGTGCTCAAATTTGTGTTCAAGCAAATTTGTTTATCGTATTCAGTTTATATACAAATACAATGTCATGTGAAAAATATATAAATAGTGGAGTTATAAATCTATATTGTATGAATGTTGAAATAGAATATTATATTCAGATAGAATACAGTTTGAATGTTCAATTCTAGTGCAGTAGTATTCCATTTAAATATAAATATTATATTCCCGTCTGTGATGTAGATATAGAACAGTACAGTAACAAACACATTTAAACTAATATTTATTTGGTTGTTATCATCAAATAAAAATCATATGATTGTGTATACAACTACGTTATATACAACATTCACATCATTTGGATGATTACTGATGTCTTGATTGGGCTGTACATCCAAGCGAGGTAATAAGTGGTGATCGTCCAGACGTACTTGGAGATCGACGGATATACGAGGGCCTCTCTCCTGTATTGGACATATGGGACGAGGAATAAGGTGCCTTCGGTTTCGTTCCGACCCAGAACGAACTTGTAAATGGACTATGTGTCTGACATCGGATTTCATTCTGTGTGATTAATAGACGTCAGTTACATGGCGTGAATTGCCTGTGTGGCATGCTGAGATGCAGATGATAAAGGCTTCTGTTGAAAAGTAGAGTCTTGTGGTTGATGATCAAAGCACGGCTTTAATATAGCATAATTCGCTAGCCTCGCACCCCGGTGTGAACCAGAAACGGGAGAGGACATCAGTGAGGACATGTGTTTCCTTCTAGCTAGGAGTGGTGTCCGGGTTTTGCATGCCCAGATGTTTTACTTATGTGGATGATGGATAGCGAGGCGCCTCGATTATATCGGTCTCTGCAGAGCCGATGGTTGATATGGTCTTTATACAGACCAGATTTACGCCACATAGGGCGGGGAAACGTAGTGTTCAGGCATTTTAATCCACATCGAGTGGACTGGTCCTGACGATCCAAAGGCTTGACCGAGTGCTTGCCTGAGACATAGGCTAGATTGTCTCGAAGCGTTAAGGACGATCCCTTGCCTTGGTTCACAGATGGAAATCCCACTTCCAATACATGACTTTGCGGTTTTGTAGGTAGTTACTAGTATTGGCGACATGATATATGGTACCCATGCCATCTTGGATTGATACATTTATATTTGAAGTTGTTTTGAACACTATGCACTTATAATAGTATCAAATGATTTGTTTTAACGTACCAAGCATGTTTGGCTATTATAAGGGAAAACCCTATCCTTCGGCTTGCGTTGCATTGTGTGATGGGACACGGGTCTTATAATAGCTTCACTTTTTCAAAAAGCATTGTGTTGTTTTGTTATATGCACTGGTATTCTTGGGAGGAAACCCGTTCTGTTTTACGGCGTGGCCCCTTGATTTACTTTATTTTAAAGTAAAGATTTAAATAACTGTTTTAGTTCTCACACCAGTCACATGACTGACCTGGAGTTTATTGTTTTAACCTAAACTCTAGGTGCCCCTATTTTCCACATGGGCTGCTAGGAGTTTCGGTTTTGCAGATTTATATTCACAGGATCTTGGTTTACAGCTGGAACTATACTCAGAAAGATCTATATCCGTGTATCTCTTTCAGTTGTGTTTTGCATTATTTTTCGCTTCATTGTAATTCGTAAATCTCTGATATTTATCAAATGTGCTATATTTATTCATACTCTGATATATTCTTGTACTCTGATGTAAATTGTTGTAATAAGCAATGAAATGTTCTTCTGTCTGTATTCTGATTTGTCATGTTCTCAACTCAATCCGGGCTTTCCTTTACAGGGAAGTTCGGGTTGTTTCATTTGGTATCAGAGCTTTGGTTTACAGAGCTCGGAGAACAAGACAAGTTAGAACCAAACGAAAGAATTCATCATAGATGGATTAGTAATATCCAATGAGAATGACTCGTTAGAGATAGGATTAGAATTATCCTAGAACGAGTGTGAAGAGTGAAAATTTTAAAATCAAATTTAGTTTTGAAAATTTAATCTAATTATACGTATTTGAGTATATTATTTTATTTTATTTTGGACAATCGAGCATATGAGATTTTGCATATACGCGTCATGAACGTATATTCAAAGTTTTAATATACTGGATAGATATAGAATCACATTCTAGTCGCCCGGAGAATATTCTAATGATTGTTCGGACATCATCTGCATTTATGTTCGAGTTTCGAAAGTGGGATATCTATATATTTCCAATTGACTTGTGTGAGAACCAAACTTAGATAGGGTCTATTTTTGTAAATTGGCATCAAAAACATGATTTTGTGTATATATATATATATATATCAAAGTTATGAATTTGAAAATTTATCAACTAATTGATTGCTGGTTGTGTTGTGTGATTGTTAGTTTAACTAACTAATAACATTGGAATAATAAAACCAACATGTGAATGAAAGGTAAATTTAGCCAACTGGATCAAATATTGAACTAGATTGTAATTTTGTTAGAGTTTCCTATATATACATGCATATACATTGAGCAGGTAAATGGATTTGCTGTTGAGTAAAGAATTTATTAGCGTGCCCGACCAATAGGTAAACCTTAATGAGTTGGATGCGCAATTTTATTTATTATACAAACTACTGTGAATGCCATTGGATGCAGAGTGCTGGTTGTTCCGTGTGAGATTATAAACATCGCCATAGGATAGTAACTATTAATTTTGAACTACACTACATGGCATACTGCGTGAAGATAGAATACTCTATCATATACCACATAAGCACTTGGAGCTGGTGTGATGAGGTTGAAGATTTACCGTACAAGCGAGAGGCTTGCATGGCGATGACTATATTTCAAGTTGAATCGAAGACTGATATGGACTATATAAAATGTAACGGTAAATTGTCAGATTAATAAAAAAAACCCACATGGGTCTGGAGCTGACAATAATTACGTCTCTCTAGTCATTAAGGCACAAAAACTATTTATAGGGTGACGAGAATTTATTCTCTGGAGTCATGATCTATACACACTCCCATGTGGACACAAAGTTATATCACTATAAATATGTGTATGCTTTTTAGGATTTATTAGGTGCCTAATACGGCCCAATAAATTTCCAAACCCCTCCCCGTATAAAGGAGGTTATGGCGAAATTTTTTGAAAATTTAGGGTGTTAGCCAAATTTTTGAATAATCTGAAAAGTTTTTAGAAACTGAAAAGTTGAAGAACTTAGGACATAATTAAAATAAGGAAAGTTGAGTTGGTTAGCTAAACAACTTTCAGCTCCGTTCCTTTTCGAGGACGAAAAGTTTTTAAGTGGGGGAGATTGTAACAACCCGAAAAATCAGAACCAATTTAAATTTTTTATTTTGGCAATTTTAATAAATTTTGGATAATTAAAATGAATTATTTTAAAGAATAACGATAAGAAATTTATTTTGAATAGAATTAGAACATATATATTTATCTAAAATCAAAATTAGAATATAAATAATTATTTTAATTATAAAATAAATTGGAAATGGCGCGGTAGTTTGAAAATTCGATTTCAAATTTCAAATGAATGTACATGATTCGAAATAAACCGGATTTTAGTGAAACCAAAAATATTTGAATCTGTTTGAAAATAACTTTCCAAAGAATGTAAAAAATCCAGATTTGATAGTGGGAATAAAAAGTTATGTCCAGTTGAAAGATCAGAATAGTCGCTACGGAAATATATAGCCCTTAGAAATAGGAATTTTGCAGACGACCTCCGTTTTTGATGAGACCACTTTTGTTGGATCCGGAATGTCAAATTATTGCTAGATTCCAATTTTCATAATTTTTGGAATCAATATGTGAGCATGGTGAATTTAAACGTGCTTGGTCATTTTAGTTTGAATTTAATCGACAGGAAAATGACCGTTTTTCAAACAGTCTCCAAATTCGACGAAGTTAGTTTTGTTGAAACCGTATTTGAAAAACATAGAGAGAATTTCAAATTTTGTAACTTTTGGAGCTAGTATGTGGCCGTATACAATAAATTGTGAATCGATCAATCATTGAAGACAGAAACAGAGCTTTCTGAGCAAACGGACTCGGAATTCAACGAAACCAGTTTTGTTAGGACCATATAGTCAAGACATAGCATCATGTCAATTTTCATCGCCAACAGAGTTCGTGTGTAACCGTGGCATCAAATAAACGTCGAATGAAGAGAGCGCTAACTAGAGAAATAATAAAAAATTCATAAACCACCACTACATAATATCTTTTCTCTCCACAAAACCTCACTTCTCTTCTCCCTCCAAAAATTGGCAGCAACCCCTCTCATTTCCTCTTTTCTGAAATTTTGTAAAAAAACCCCTAAAACTAAATAATTTATATCTCCTAAACCGTAAAGAGTTAGGCCATGAAATTGTGTGAGATTGTAGAGCATGATGACTACTAGCTACTATAAAAATTTGGTAGTGATTGGATTGGTGGTTTGGTCAGAATTGAGCTCGAAGTGCAGCAGGTCGGTTTTCATATTTTGGTTGTTGCGTGCCCACATAGAGAATTAGGTTGAGCGATTTGGAGAGATGGTAGAGCGTAAGCATACGAAGGTTTTGGCAATGGTGGCATGGTGCCCAGTGGCAGGAGTTGGCCGGAATGTCAATTTTATTGGAGGGCTGCTGAAAACGGGACAGTCGCAAAGATGAGCAATTTCCCGTCGATCCGTGCATTTTCAGGCAAAGGGACCAAAGGGAAAATTGTCCGCGAGGTCGAGACCAAGCTACTGTAAAAATTTAGGGGCATTTGGAGCAACGAGGTGGCCGCAAAACTAAGATGAACGGAAACAACAGTTTTTCGTTCAACTGCAGATCGTGGGGCCCACGTGGCGAACTGGTGGGCGAGACCACTAAGCGTTGAAAGGGGGAGAGAAGCCGGAGAGAATGGCAATAGTTTCGTGCAATTCCGACTTACGGTTTGGCCGTGGCGAGCATTTTAAGTTGAGGGTGTCGTTTGGAGAAGAAGGTGAATAGTAATCATATTACTTAAATAATATTCCATATTCTTATATTAATATCTTTTTGCCACTAACTCCAAATAGCATGAAACAGGATCCGTTGCGATCGTGGAGTCGAGAGCTTCGCAACAAAACTGACCGGGTCTAAATTGGAGCTTGTTTGAATTTGGAGCAAATTTAAATCCAAACGGTACCTAAACCGTCAATTAAAGACTAACGGAGTAGAAACCAAAGGTGAGAACTCCTTCTCAGTAATTATTTTACAGTTAAATATATACTAGGTTGCATACGGGGCTTAGTAGCTCCTGACACCGTCGTCCACAAACCATGGACGGCTTGTTTGATTGTATTGTGTGTGGAAATGTACTGTATTGTGATTGTTGATTGTATTGTACGGAATAAATATTTGAATTATAAAAATATAATTTTTATTGAATGAATATAATATATAAAATATTCATGTATGGAATAAAATATTTGAACAATAAAAATATAATTTTTATTGGATATATGAACCATGTAAAATGGTCATGTGTTGAAAATAAATATTTGTTTACAAATCAGACGATTTGTATATGTACACCCATTTGACTGATATTGATTGGGACGATATATTTTACAAATCGCCCAACTGCACAAATAATAATGAGTGTTTGTTGTTTGAAAACCCCACATGGGTGTTGTGATGATATTTGACGTACATTAATCCCAATTGTTTAGTGGTATGTCGATCGTTTGGTTGATAGACTGTGTAAGCGTGAATAATTTATATTTAATGCTTATGCAGTTGTGTAGTGCACTCTGGATGATGGTTGATTGTTTATCATTACTATTATGTACATATGTTATGAAATCCATATAAAACACATTATATGGTAATTGACTGTGTCTGATTCCAGTTCAGAAAGAATGAATATTTTAAAATAACGAATATTTTAAAATAACGAATATTTTAAAATAATATCCAGTAAAAGATAAAAATATGATTTTGATGTCCGATCTGGGATGGACACGAAAATATTTAAATATATGAAGCCGTGTTGATTAGATTAACGCAATTTCGACGTGAACGATATTTATATCGATTTTATTCATTTTTATACTGAAACTCGAAAAGGAAGTTGTAACACCCCGTAATTTTATAACATTAAAATTCACAAGTTAAAGTATACTTAATTTTTAGAAAAGAATTAAGTGAAATGGGTTGCACAGAGAAATATATATATATATATATTGATATATATATATATATATATATAAATTAAAAATTAAATAAATAAATATGCAAAAAAGTTCAAAACAGCGAATTGGGAGGGGGAATAACCGAACCGGCCCATTTTTGAGGTCGACCCGAGCTTTGCTGGGTCGAATAGGGGTTAATCCAGGGTGTTTGGCTGTCAACCCGTGGGCCGATTCGCTCAAATGCAGATTTTGCATTTGATTGGTTCTCATGGTTCAGGGTTAATCTAATGGTCCTAAATAACTTCCTACACCTATAAATACATCCTAATGCTAACCCTGAACCTAATTAAAATAGAATAGTTACCGTCATACCATCGCCATGGAAATCAATGGAGCCGCCGCCAACTAAGAAAGAAGAAAAACAAATTCAATTCTAATTCTCTCAACCCTAAAGCAAAGCATAACTCTCTCTTTTCTTCTCTAAATTGTGAGTATGATGATCTTAACAAGATTATTATCATTTTAATTAGGTTGAGTTATGAATGGATTATGAATAGATGATGCGAATTATCATATATATTGTTGTAAACCCCTTTTGCTATCATGTATATTGTAAATCCAATGTTATGTGATGATGATATCTTATATGTTGTAAATCATGCTATGATGATGTTATGTATGTTGAAAGTTTCTATGCTAAGTTGTGATGAATCATACATGTTAAAAAGCCATGATGTTACCATCTATGCAAGTTAGTTCATATTAATTAAATCATCATGTTTGGGTTATGTTGATCTATATGACAATTCACATATGCAAGTTAGATTGATTAGAAAAGTTATGAATATATGCCATGACATCTATTATGACATCTAGAATTATGCTATGATATATGTGATATCCTATGCTAGTTCACACCATCATTATGTTGCCTGAAAACCCCATATGCAAGTTTATGTATAGATTTGGGCTATGATCATATCATATAAATTGAGACATTTAACAAGTTGACACCTTTTGATCCTTAACATGTGTAGTTTATGCAAGTTTCACCCCTATTATGATTATATTTATTTTAATTGTCTATATGTTGTGATAATTTATCTTTGTGCTAGGTGTTAGACTATACAAGTCTAGCCTATATTATGCGTTGAATAAGCGAACGTATAGACGTGGGGTAGGGGTAATATTAAGGATTTAATATTAAAAAGTTGGGGTGCAATTGATATGATTTTGCATGCCATAAGTGGATGGCCATAATTGAGTCAATTATGGACATCATTAAAAGTTGACTTAATTAATAATTTGAATAGGGAATTATTAAAACTGGGGTAAAAGATTTTAAGTGTTAATCAATGCTTAGGACAAGAGGTTGAACTTATTTGTGACGTAAACCTGCCCGGACCCGCCCAGCAAATTCAGTGGTCACAAATGTCAGCCCAATGTGAGAGGTCCTAGGCCTAAACTAAAGCATAACGGTTGTAAAGACACGAGGTTAGACTCTTTTATGGTGTAAGACTGCCCGGACCCGCCCGGCAAATCCAGTTGCCATAAATGCCAGTCTAATGTGAGAGGTCTTTATGAGGTTATGGCCTGAATGAATTAAGAAATACTTAACCAGATAAACATGTAAGGTAGGACATGGGGGTTAAGTAGGTGCCTTGGGTGGCATGAGGAATCTAGGTCGTGCCCTTAGTGGCATGTGAAATACGATTAGTAAGACTTAACCAAACACACATGTAAATGAACATGACTAAGAGGGTTAAGTGGGATATACCAGTGACAAGCTTTGGTTGGTAGCTTGTAGGGGCCCATTTCGACCAGTATCCCAAACGTATCTTTGTGGGCTCGGCCCAAGTCGAGGACGGGACACGCATGTTGGGTTTGACTGTAAGAGGCCAAAACGGGGAGCGGTGGCAACGCAAGTCCAACGGGTTTCATATGCGTGTGTGGACCCGGGCTGGTAGATAAGACGTTGTTGCATCGTGTAGGTATAAGCCGTGCATTATCAAGTTGTATCGGGTTGCCACTTTAGGGGAGTGATACACCCCACTGTGGTGCCAGCACGGGTATCTACGAGTAGGGAGCCGATCGAAAGTGGGTAGTGGGGTACACCTAGTGGAGATAGGGGCAGACGGCACCTATGTAGTCAGCTAGGGGTACGTAAGGCTATTTATAAAGTTTCTGTATGAAGCAAGTGGGATCAAACAATAGGGTGACTGGTGTGGTGCAGTGTAGTAATGTGCGGTGCAGTGTAGTAATCATTCGTTAGTAATTAGGTGTGCCTTTAACGTTATCTTTAACGTTATCTTAAACGCTATCTTTATCTTCCTAAGAGTTCAGCTTATGCCTTAGTCTAGTTATTTTGATAATAGTATTGTTAGAATTATCATACTCGCCAGACTTTATGTCAGACCCCCTCTATTTTTATCCTTTTTCCCCCTCCAGGTCCTCAGGTTGGGCCCAGCTCTAGTGTAGTTTGATTGAATTGCTTCATCTCTCTTTGGAAAGCTTGGACCGTTGAAGTAAAGTCCAGCTTGTTATCTTTTTAATGGCTATTTATGTAATGGGATTATGTATTTTGTTTTTATGAAGATGGATATTGTACTTGGTTATGATCTATGGTTTTATAATGTAACAAACACGTTTAATTTCCGCTGCAATAAAATGAAGTTTTAGATTTCCAAGTACTATTTACTATCTGTCTTGTTGTAATTTTTCTGTTCTATATTCACTTATAACCTCCATGGAAGTTAATGCATTCCCTTCGTGAGTGACATTAATGGACGTGGGGTGTTACACGTGGTATCAGAGCTTAAGGTTACCAGAACAGATAAAAATACTTTAGAAAAATAGTTATTTTTGGAAGAAGTGTTTTCAAAAACATGTTTTAATGAGAAATTTAAAGAGAAAAGTTTTTAAGAAAAACATAATCCCCAATAGCCACATATCTTTATCTTTCGAATTCTCCATTCTGAATCTTTCCTTTTTCGTTTCAGCATGGCTGAAGATCTTAGTCTACCCGACGGTGTAACGATACCAGGATGGCATAGGAGGTAATTAGAGGCTAGGGTCGCTGCAGGTCCAGTCAATGTTCTTCCACCACCAGTTGCACCCGTCCTTCCTCCTCCTCCTCGCGTAGATACTTTTGCAAAGACATGCAAGGAATTCAAGGCTATGGGTGGAAAACCATTTCAAGGGTCAGAAACGTTTGTGGAAGCAAGAGATTGGCTTAAGGAGGTGGAAGAATTACTAGAAATATTTGAAGTAGAAGAAGGGATGAGAGTTCAATTAGCAGCTTGGTTGATGAAGGGAGAGGCCTCGTTTTGGTGGGAGGTCACTAATGGGGAGCGTCCTGTTGACTCTTGGGCTGATTTCAGACGTAGGTTCGAGGCGAAGTTTCTCTCAAGGGCGGAAGAAAATCTATATATGGAAAGGTTCTTGACATTGAAGCAAGGAATCTCATCAGTGAAAGAATATGTCAATAAATTTAATCAGTTAGCAAGGTTTGGCTTGGACTTAGTGAACACGCCGTAGAAGAAGGCGCTAAGGTTCGTGAATGGCTTGAATGAACCATTGAAAGGGTTGGCTATGACCCACATCCCTATGGGGGGCCACCTTTGAGAAGTTAGTAGAAATGGAGCTTATGCATGAGGAGAAAAGTACTAAAGCTGATAAGGCACCCGAGAAGAAGGGGGATCAGAAGAAATCACAACAGCCAAACAAGAAGGGTGGTAAAGACAATAACGGCAAGGGAAAGAAGAAATGTTTTAACTGTGGTACACCAGTCCATCTCAGCAAGGATTGCCGAAAGAAAAAGAAGACAGGCTGTTTTCATTGTGGCGACGCGGGACATTTAGTGAAGGACTGCCCAAAGAAGGGGCAGAGGGCAGGAGCTACCTCGGGAGGACAGGTGCAGGCTCTTATGGCACCAGGGCAGGCTAGGGGACAAGTTCAGGCTCTCGCGGTCCCACCGCTGCAAGAACGAGGTAGAACCATTTCTGTTGAAAGCTTAGTTTTTCTGTTTGATCATCCTGTCCGTACCTTATTCGATTCGGGCGCATCACATTCGTTTATCTCTACATCATTAGTTGAATCACTGCACTTAAACACCAGTTTAGTAGAGGATCCCTTAGTTGTTTCGAATCCAATAGGGGGCTCAGCTTATTTGTCCATGATATGTTTGGATTTGAAAATTTCCATACTTAGCGTTGAATTTAGATGTGATGCTTATGTGTTGGGCTTCACGGGCTATGGGCTAATTTTAGGAATGGATTGGTTATCCAGAAATAGGGCCGTTCTTGATTGTGAAAGGAGAGTAGTTAGGCTCGTGACTCGCCTTGGCAACACTCTCGAAATCTTTTGTAATCCCATAAATTCTGTTATGCTAAGTTATCTAGAATCGCTTGACGCGTCTGAGGAAAATCTACGATCTGTTAGAGTGGTCTGAGAATATTCAGATGGGTTTGAGGAGGTGAAGGGCTTACCTCCGAAGCGGGAGATAGATTTTCGAATATATCTTGTGGATAATGCGAAACCAATATCTTTGCCCGTACGTCACATGGCTCCGCGTGAAAGGAGGGAACTCGATAAGCAAGTGAAGGAGTTGCTTGAGAAGGGGTTCATAAGACGTAGTATATCGGAGTGGGGTGCTCCAGTAGTATTTGCCACGAAGGCGGATGGGTCCCTTAGACTTTGTGTGGAATATAGAGAACTTAATAAGCTTACTAAGAAGAACAAACACCCACTGCCGAGGATTGACGATCTCTTCGATCAGTTAGTTGGCGCCTCAGTGTTTTCGCAGTTGGACTTAGCCACTGGGTTCCATCAGTTGAGAGTGGCTGAGGATAGCATAGACAAGACTGCCTTTAGGACTCCGGACGTTTTCTATGTATGGCTAGTGATGCCCTTCGTTTTGACAAACGCCCCAGCATATTTTGTTGATTTGATGAGTAGGGTGTTTAGTGAGTACCTTAACAAATTCGTGGTAGTCTTTGTAGATGACATCTTGATCTTTTCTAAGGATGAAGAAGAGCATGCCCTACATCTTAGGGAAGTGTTGGAGACCCTACGAGCGCATAGCCTTAAGGCTAAATTTTCTAAGTGTCACTTCTGGAGGAAGGAAGTACGGTTCTTGGGGCACGTGGTTTCCAAAGAAGAGATAGCCGTGGATCCCGCGAAGGTGGTGGCCATCCAAGATTGGAAGGTCCCTAAAAATGCTACCGAAGTGAGAAGTTTCTTGGGGTTGGCTGGCTACTATAGGAAGTTTATCAAAGACTTCGCAAAGATATCAGCTCCATTGCCATGCTTGACGAAGAAGAACCTAGTTTTCACATGGGACGTAGATTGTGATGATGCATTCCAACGTTTGAAGAGAGCTTTGACTTCAGCCCCAGTCTTAGTATTGCCAGACGGGAGTAAGCCGTTTACCGTTTATACTGATGCTTGTGGGACAGGACTAGGCACAGTCTTAATGCAAGAGGGTAGGGTAATAGCCTATGGTGGAAGGCAATTGAGAGCGCATGAGAAAAATTATCCTACACATGACCTAGAATTGGCCGCTATTGTTTTCGCGCTTAAGTCTTGGAGTCATTATCTTCTTGGCGAGACATTCAAATTATTCACTGACCATAAGTCTTTAAAATTCCTATTCTCTCAAAAGGACTTGAACTTAAGGCAGCAAAGGTGGATGGAGTTCTTAGCGTCCTACGACTTCGAAATAGCCTATACCCCTGGCAAGGGTAACGTGGTGGCAGACGCCTTAAGTAGAAAAAGATTATCCTTAAGTCCTTTGTTTGTTGAGCGGCGAAGTTTAGAATTCAATTCGATGTTTGACTTTAGACCTTCCGTTGACTTCGTACCCAGTTTGCTAGCATCCTTGGAGGTCAGACCTACGCTTTTGGGACGGATTGGCGAGGCACAGCGAGACGACCCACAGTTAGTTGAGTTAGTAGAAAATCTCAAAGGAGGGGAGTCATCAAGCTGTCTCCGTAGGTATACCCTAGACGATAAGGGTTGGTTACGTAGGGACGGTAGACTTTGTGTACCAAAAGACGATGACCTAAGGAAGACTATTCTTGACGAAGCACATCATTCGAAGATGACCATTCATCCCGACGGGGACAAGATGTACAAAGACATGAAGAGAGATTACTTTTGGGCCGACATGAAGAAAGATGTGGCCGAATATGTCGCTAGATGCTTGGTGTGCCAACAAGTAAAAGCGGAGCAAAAGAAACCCAGTGGGTTGCTTCACCCATTGGAGGTTCCACTATGGAAGTGGGAAAGTGTCTCGATGGATTTTGTGGATGGGTTACCGCGATCAAGGAAGGGTAATACGGGAATTTGGGTTATAGTAGATAGACTTACTAAAAGCGCCCATTTTATTCCCGTGAAGAGTAAGAGGACTGCTCCATGGTTAGCCTTTCGTATACGTTCGAGAAATAGTTCGTTTGCACGGTGTTCCTTCTAGCATAGTGAGCGACCGCGATCCTATTTTCACTAGCGAATTTTGGAGAAGCTTACAAGAGGCGGTAGGGACTCAGTTATGTTTGGGCACCGCATATCATCCTCAGACGGACGGCCAGACCAAGAGGGTGAATCGCATTCTAGAGGATCTGTTGAGGCTATGTATCCTAGACTTTGGGGGTACGTGGGAAGAGCATCTTCCATTGGTGGAGTTCGCATATAATAACAGCTTTCAGTCCAGCATTGGTATGGCACCATTCGAAGCTCTTTATGGACGACCTTGTCGTTCACCTACATGTTGGTGGGAATCTACGGATAAGATCTTACTTGGGCCCGATATGATTAGGGAGACTTCGGAGAAGATCGACTTGATTCGAAGGAGGATGAAAGCAGCACAGGATAGGCAGAAATCTTATGCAGATAAGAGGAGGACAGATCTCGAGTTTGAAGTTGGGGACATGGTCTTTGTCAAAGTGTCTCCATTACGGAACGTTTTTTGCTTTGGGTCCGTTGGGAAATTAGCACCAAGGTTTGTAGGGCCGTTTCCTATTAAGGAGAAAATTGGACAGATGGCGTATAGAGTGGAGTTGCTCGAGAGACTTAGTGGTGTACACGACGTATTCCATGTGTCACATTTGGGGAAGTGCTTGCACGAGACCGCGGAAGTGGTAGAGCCGAGCTTTCTTAGAGAGGTGGAGATAGAGCGAGATGCGACAATTCGACGAGCTCCTACGCGCATTCTTGGGTCGGAGATCAAGAGGTTGAGGAATCGAGAGGTCAGACTAGTCAAAGTGCAATGGGGAGATGATGAGAGCAACGCTACTTGGGAGACAGAAGAGAAGATGCGTTCACGATACCCTTTTCTTTTTGAGGGTATGTCTTTTAATTTCTCCTTTATATCTTAGCTTGTACTTATCTTATCTTTAGTATAACCTATCGCTAGTATCTTTGACCTTTAGTTAGGATAATCCTATGGTTGAAACATGTGTTTGAGACATGTTATGTATGGTGGATGCAAAGTGGATGCAAGTGTTTGCTAGTGGTTGCTCGTGGATGCATATACACACACTATTAGGCACCAGATCGGCTCAGTCACTTCATATTGCATATTGCATATATATGGATGTATTTAGTAAAATGGATGTATAATGGTTGTATTATCATATAGTTGCTGCATTCGGGTGGATTGTTGTGCACGCATATAAAATTAATACTTATCATTAGGAATCTTTTGCATACATATTGGATGCATGGCACTATCATGAATTGCACTAAGGAGGTCGATTGAATCAGTAGACCGCCTAATTTTGCATTAGATATGGACATATACACGCACTGTGCATATAAACATTAAAGCATTAGAAGTCTTTTAAGGACAATGGATGCTGGTGTTTGATGGTTGAGTAGATGGACGATTAGATGGTAGGATATACATTCTTCTTGACTTGGAGATTTCGGGGACGAAATCATTTAAGGAGGGGAGAATGTAACACCCCGTAATTTTATAACATTAAAATTCACAAATTAAAGTATACTTAATTTTTAGAAAAGAATTAAGTGAAATGGGTTGCGCAGAGAAATATATATATATTGATATATATATATATAAATTAAAAATTAAATAAATAAATATGCGAAAAAGTTCAAAACAGCGAATTGGGAGGGGGAATAACCGAACCGGCCCATTTTTGAGGTCGACCCGAGCCTTGCTGGGTCGACTAGGGGTTAATCCAGGGTGTTTGGCTGTCAACCCGTGGGCCGATTCGCTCAAATGCAGATTTTGCATTTGGTTGGTTCTCATGGTTCAGGGTTAATCTAATGGTCCTAAATAACTTCCTACACCTATAAATACATCCTAATGTTAACCCTAAATCTAATTAAAATAGAATAGTTACTGTCATACCATCGCCATGGAAATCAATGGAGCCGCCGCCAACTAAGAAAGAAGAAAAGCAAATTCAATTCTAATTCTCTCAACCCTAAAGCAAAGCAAAACTCTCTCTTTTCTTCTCTAAATTGTGAGTATGATGATCTTAACAAGATTATTATCATTTTAATTAGGTTGAGTTATGAATGGATTATGAGTAGATGATGTGAATTATCATATATGTTGTTGTAAACCCCTTTTGCTATCATGTATATTGTAAATCCAATGTTATGTGATGATGATATCTTATATGTTGTAAATCATGCTATGATGATGTTATGTATGTTGAAAGTTTCTATGCTAAGTTGTGATGAATCATACATGTTAAAAAGCCATGATGTTACCATCTATGCTAGTTAGTTCATATTAATTAAATCATCATGTTTGGGTTATGTTGATCTATATGACAAGTCACATATGCAAGTTAGATTGATTAGAAAAGCTATGAATATATGCCATGACATCTATTATGACATCTAGAATTATGCTATGATATATTTGATATCCTATGCTAGTTCACAGCATCATTATGTTGCCTAAAAACCCCATATGCAAGTTTATGTATAGATTTGGGCTATGATCATATCATATAAAATGAGACATTTAACAAGTTGACACCTTTTGATCCTTATCATGTGTAGTTTATGCAAGTTTCACCCCTATTATGATTAGATTTATTTTAATTGTCTATATGTTGTGATAATTTATCTTTGTGCTAGGTGTTAGACTACACAAGTCTAGCCTATATTATGCGTTGAATAAGCGAACGTATAAACGTAGGGTAGGGGTAATATTAAGGATTTAATATTAAAAAGTTGGTGTAATGACCCGCATTGGCAGGGGTATTATGATTAATTTATTTAATTATATCAGTGGTGGTATAGTGAATTAAATGGTCGTGGAATTAAATAATGGTGAATATTTAAATTAAAATAATAAATTAAATAATACATTTAATTCTGAAACATCAGAATTGGCTGAAATGGCGATATGGTGTGAACCGGATCATCTGTGATATTTAATTCAGCTTGGAATTGAATTTGAATAACGAATATATTTAAATAACGACAGTTTGAACGTATAATTATATTATAATTATAATCGAACTTGAAATGACGCTGCAGTTCGTAAATTGGCAATTCGAACTTCAACTGAATGTATAGGATTCGTTTTGTAATGACCCGAAAATCCGGTCCAATTTGAGCTGACTAAATAACACAAGTCCAACCCCAAATTGCACTGAAAATTCAAGAAATTAATAGAAAGAAGATAGAGGGTGAGGATATATAAGATAGAACTAGTAGAATTGAAGAAGAAGAAGAACATCTTCATCAGAGTAACACGAATCTCACAGCGGAATGAATAAAATATAACATAACTTTTGAAATACAAAGTTATAACTGTTTATACATACCATTTTCAGAGTACAACATATAACATCACAGCGGAATAAATAATAGCTATCGACTGCTGAAGCCTCCTGCTCCAAGCTCTCCAAGTGCATCTGTAAATCCCAACTACTTGACTGCCCGTACAAATTTAGGCACCTAAGAGTTTAGGGAAGACAAAACAAATAAACTCCGGGTCAGTCATGTGACTGGTGTGAGTAAACTCAAATCATTTAAACAGGTATATGATATCTCATAAGACCACGCCGTGAATACGGAACGGGTTTTTCCCTTATGAGAATCCAAACATCTTTGAAAAGCAATATCATTCTGATATTATGATAATGTCTAAATACAAATAGATATCAGTCTAGTAGAAACGCTTGCATCTCACGTTCTACATATATAGTATACAATCAAAACCGCAGGTGCGTATTGGATGATTGGGTTTCCAACTATGACGAGGTATGGAATCCACCTTCCGATCAGTGTACTCTAGGAACGATACACTGGAGTTCAACAAGAACATCTTGCAACTCAGCCACACATGACCGACCACTCATTTCGCTTGAGTGTATCGAATGTACATCACCAACGGCTGGGATCAGCAACCGTTTCCCGTATATATATATATATATATATGGGACAACATTGATAGATTTAAGAAGCAAATGAATATTCTCTAGATAGGTGATTATACACCCTACTTCGGTGCGACCGACTTAGCCATGCTGCCTGCCTGATTTTTGTCATTTACCAGTTGATGAGGCTAAAAGCTACGCTTACTTTCCATTCATTTATAACACGATCACTTTGAATGCCACATTATCAGATCCGTTAATCATTTAGTTGGATCTGCACAAATAGATTTTGGATATTATGCGAAGGGAATAAATCCGTTGGCCACCATATATATTTGTACAGTCCAACCCATTCGATCATTGGAAATACTCTGTCAGACATTCATCCATATACGTTCGTTCTGGGACTGAACGAAACCGAAGGCACTATTCTGTAAACAGGATAGCCCTTGCACTTTACTCCGTCTTCCATTTCTTCATCGTATTTGATCACAACGCTTATGTCGATACGGAGTGGTTCTTCGGATAATAATCCAACCGGTCTCTCCATATTAACAACGTAAAATGGTCAAAACTTCGATAGTCTATGATTTAACTATCAAATGAAAATATGTCGGTGTACAAACAACGATCTTAATTCCAAATGGAATTATCGATCCAATCATCAATCATATATATATATATATTCATATTTCCTTATTTTCTAAAATTAGAAAATATATGTTTTCAACATTGGAAAACATTTCCAATCCTCATTTACGCATCACTATCATTCCACAACTATTAGTCCCTAACTGTAAACTAGTAAGAGAACAATTCTCTAAGTATAAACCCCGAAGGCCGAAACCAACATCAGATCAACATTCAGAAAACTATTCAACTTACTAATCTCTAGTCAGTTTCTAATTTTTTGTTTAACTTCACTTCTTAATTTCTATATTTGATTAACCCCTTTTTATAAACTACGTTTGATTAACTCCTTTTGATAAACTACGTTTTCCATTACAACTATTTCCCTTTTTTAACGGTTACTTACCGTTACAAATATTTCCTATTTACAACTTCTATTTACCGTTACAAATATTTCCTATTTACAACTTCTATTTACCGTTACAAATATTTCCTATTTACAACTGTTTGTTTATCTTCTAAATAAATATTCCTTATTCCTATTTATTTTCTAAATAAATATCCCTTTTATAAAACTCTATTTGTTTTATCAACATTTTTTTCCTTTTATAAACTCTATTTGTTTTATAAATACTTTCCTTTTATAAAATCGGTTGATTTTATAAAATTCCTTTATTTCAATATACATTGAAATATTCCATTTTACAACTCAGAGTTTCTTATGATATGTAAAATATCGAATAACAATGATTAATATCATTCTAACACACATAATCCAGAATAGATTATATAACACATCATATATCACAATATATGAAAAACAGTAAAATAAATGTTGAGGAATCCAGTTGGATTCCTCCAACCTGTTTCCCTACATCCACAGATGTTACCCAATATAATATATATCATATTTCATTTTGAAATGAAATATCCTGTTATACAGAACCATATTTGATTAACCGTACATAGATTAACTATAACTACGTTTTCAATCAAATCTATTTAACAGTCCAGTTTGACAATCAATATACAGCAGTCAATAAATAAAGTACAATTTATATAAAAATATAAATTGAGGAGAGTTAGTGAGTTTTACTCACTTTGGCAGTTCATCGTTAAAGAACGATAAACTGTTATTTGATTTGAATCAAACAATTTATTTCGCCATAAATTCAAACGAGCTCCACTCCACTCCCCGTCAGTTCCATTGGGTAGTGTCCATCCATACAATCCCATCGGATCTTGTTTCGCTCAATTCTTGGTTTAAACGGCCCATATAACCATTCCTCAGCCCACCCGCTAAAACACTATCTCGTCTTCCCCAAACTAATCTTCACGCTCCACTCCAAGTCCGGACAAGTTTGCATGTATTTTTGATTTAATTATCAGGCCTTAACCTTTTGAACTCGGCCCATGCTTTCAACCCAAGCCTGCACCCTTACAATGAAACCAACTCCACAGTATTAAACTGAAACACCCCTTCTTCTTCACTCCATCATCTACAACAATTCCAAGCCAGCCTTTATCACACAACAAACACAATACAGTACGTTTGCTTCCTTCTGTGTTTCGAACCAAGCTACCTTCTGTAAATCAAAACCCACACTACCATGAGTACACTGAACCCTTCATTCACCAACAATAGCACTGTCCTTTCCCATTTCATGTAACAACCCGAAAATCTGGGCCAGTTTAAAATTTTTATTTTTGGCAATTTTAGCAAATTTAGATTATTTAAAATGAATTATTTTAAATAATATCGACGAGAAATTTATTTTGAATATAATTCGAACGTATATATTATACGCGTCTTCGTTAGAATATAAATATTTATATATAATTATAAATAGAATTGAAAATGGCGCGGTAGTTCGATAATTCGATTTCAAACTTCAATTGAATGTACCGGGTGCAAAACAATCCGGATTTTAATGAAACCAAAAATAATGGAATCTAATAGTGAATATCTTTCCAGCGAATCCGGGAAATCGAGATTTCATAGCGGGAATCAAAAGATATGTCCAGTTGAAAATTCTGAATAGTCGCTATGGAATTCAGGCCCTTAAAAATGGACATTTTGTAGATGACCTCGGATTTCGACGAAACCAGTTTTGTTGGGTCCGGGATGTAAAGTTATTGCTAGGTTCCAAATTTCATAATTTTTCGAATCAATATGTGAGCGTGGCAAAGGAAAACGCGTTTGACCAGTTTCAGTTGATTTTAATCGACTGGAAATTGGCCATTTTTCTAACAGTCTCAGAATTCGACGAAACTAGTTTTGTTAGGACCGTATCGTCAATATGAAGCTAGAAAATATTTTTCGGGAAATTTTCGAGCTAGTATGTGGCCCCGGTAATTTGAAATGTACGTTTAAAATTCAATATAGTGATTTAAATGTAAGTTAAACGGAAACTGATTCAAACAGTCGAATCAGCTTGCGATATATATCCCATTGTGTTCTGAATGGGGGTAATACGCTATGGACGTCAGGCGGTGGGCCTCGTTTAGAGGTCGTTTGTGAAAGTCAACTTTTTGGCAATTAAAAATAAATAAATTAAATAATATAAATTTTATAAAACCCCCCCTTCCTTTTCTCTTCCCCGATTCAGTCGATAAAAAAAAAGAATAAAAAAAAAGAAAAAGCCCCCGTCGAAGTCCTCCACGCCGTCGAAGGTGGCAGCGCAACCATCACCGCCGTCAGGCCCCTCCCCTCATGCGCCATCCCCTACACCTCCTCCAGCCCTCGATTTTCCTCCCTTCGAACCCAAAATCTCTAAAGCTCCGGAACCCTAGGTCCCAACCACCGCATCTAGGCGCCTCCCGTGGCCTCGCCGACCCCCTCGAACCCAACTCCCTCAGTTCGACGCAAGGCGACCCCCCCTGCTGCTCGGCGACGCAAGGCGACCCCCCCCCTGCTGCTCGGCGACGCAAGACGACCCCCCCCCCTTCTTCAAAATACTGTAAGTATTTTATTGTATTTTATTGTATTTTATTTTTATTTTAATTCGTTAAAACTAATTTCGATTTAAGGTTTAAAACAGATTTTTAAGAAAGGTATAAAACTGATTTTGTTTTAAAAGTTAAAACTGATTTTTTTTAGGAAGTAAAAACTGTTTTTTTTATAGGTTTTAAAAACTGATTTTAGGAATTTTAAAAACTGATTTTAGGAATTTTAAAAACTGATTTTAGGAATTTTAAAAACTGATTTGTTAAGAATATAGAAAACTGATTTTTTTTAAGAAAGTAAAAACAGAATTTTTGAAAAGAATTATAAACTGATTTTTTTTATGAATTTTTAAAACTGATTTTTTATGAAGTTTTAAAACTGATTTTTATGAATTTTTAAAAACTGATTTTTGAAAAAAAAAAAGGGTTTTAAACTTTGAAATAGAAAAATATAAATTTTGAAATAGAAAAAGGTTGAATCTTTTAAAAGAAAAAGATTTGAACTTGCAAAAAAATAAAGATCATATTTTTAAAAAGAGAAAAGACGGAATTTTTGTTAAGTAGAAGAAGTAAGATATGATTCTTATATTTTTAAAGCAATAAAAATATAATTTTTACATCATAAGAATATTAAAAATATAACCTTTGTTTTTAGAATATGATCTTTATATATTGAATAACATAGTAAAAATTCGATTTTTATCTATGTAGAGAATACGGGAAACGAAAGCGATAAGAAGACGAAATAGGCGAAGATTTCCATAAAGGAAGAGTCGTGTTATTGGATAGCTATAGGTGAGAACTTCTCACCTTTCAATTTAATTTTTCTAGTTATATATATACTAGGATGCAGACGGTGCTTAGTAGCACCCGAGAAAATCGTCCACAGACCATGGACTTGTTTGTTTGACTGTTTGGTGATTGATTGCGATATTGGTTTGAATGTGGTTTGTGGTGTGAAAAATCGAATCGATAAATTGGTTAGGATTAGACGTGCGCCGTTATAAGGCGAAGGAGTAAGGCTAGGTTAGACTCTTACTCCAAATTTTGTGGTTTGCATAACGAATTGAGTTGATTGATGTGTGAATGGCGTGGGCCTTCACTAGACCGGGGATAAGGCTAGGCCTTGTCCCGTTTCTAGTATCGTGCCGTTATGCCGCCGAAATTTTCTAAAATAAGTTAGAAAAATAAAAATATCATTTTATTGAATAAATGAATTGTATAGAAATTCATAGGTTGGAATAAAATGTTTTAGCGTTAAAAATACAATTTTTAACGTGAATGTGAATAAATAAATATTCATTTACAAACCAGACGGTTTGTTTATGTACACTTATTTGAATGACATTGATTGGGACGATAAATTTTACACATCGCCCAACTGCACGAATAAAATATGTGTTTGATTGTTTGAAACCCCACACGGGTGTTGGGATGAAATTTGAAGTTCACTCATCCTGATTGATTAAATATGTCGATCGATTGATTGACAGGCTGTTATAAGCGTTGAATATCTATATTTGATGCTTATACAGTGTAGTGCACTTTGGTTGATGGTTGATTATTTTCAATGCTATTATATACATGTGTTGTATGGAAATCCATATAAAAATCTTTATATGGTAATTGATTGGGCCTCATTCCAATTTGAAACATAAAGAATATTATAAAATAAAAGTTCATGTGTTGATAGTACTCATTCATTGAGATTGGTCATGTGTTGAACGAAATATTTTAATATTAAAATTTACATCTTTATCGATATAAAATAAAAGTTCATGTGTTGACAGTACTCATTCATTGAGATTAGTCATGTGTTGAACGAAATATTTTAGTAATAAAATTTAAACCTTTATCGATATAAAATAAAAGTTCATGTGTTGACAGTACTCATTCATTGAGATTGGTCATGTGTTGAACGAAATATTTTGATAATAACAACTATTTTGAAAAAGAAATATTTGAAATAGAATATTTGAAAATAGAAATTTATGAAGCCGTGTTGATTAGATTGACGCCATTTTGACGTGATCGATATTTATATCGATTTTATTCATTTTAAAATGAAAATTGAAAAGTGATTTCGAAAACGATTTCGAAATGAATTGAATTGAAAACGATTTCGAAATGAATTGAATTGAAAACGATTTCGAAATGAAATGAATTGAAAACGATTTCGAAATGAAATGAATTGAAAACGATTTCGAAATGAATTGAATTGAAAACGATTTCGAAATGAAATGAATTGAAAACGATTTCGAAATAAATTGAATTGAAAACGATTTCGAAATGAAATGAATTGAAAACGATTTCGAAATGAATTGAATTGAAAACGATTTCGAAATGAAATGAATTGAAAACGATTTCGAAATGAATTGAATTGAAAACGATTTCGAAATGAAATGAATTGAAAGCGAATTGAAATGAATTCAAATTGAATTGAAATTTGAATTGAATTGAAATGAATTTTAAAACGAATTTATAAAGAAGAATTCAATTTTGATTTGAATTGAAATGGAAGTTGAAATTGCTTTTGAAACGGATTTTAAAACTATTTATATAATTCGTTTTAAATAAAAATCGACGAAATATATATTATATATATTATATATATAATATAATGGCCTGAATAGAACGCGCCGCGCCGCGGTAGTTCGTGAATTTCGACCATTTATTTCAAACGGACATTACGGGAGATCCGACCGTCGGATTCTCCTAAAACCGGAACCGTTGGGTTCGTATCGAAAAGAGCTTTCTAAAGAATATTAGAAATTAGAAATCTAACGGTTGGATTTGGAGATATGTCCAAATCAAATTTGAAAAAGGTCGCTGTAAGTGCAGTTCGATGGCTATTGATGGAAATCGACTATACGGGCCTTGATAAAATTATTAAAAATAATAATAATTTGTGTAAAATCATAAGAAATGATTTGAGAAGAATTGGGATGAAAAACTCCATGTTTGAAAAGATAAAAATAGATTTTTATCGAAATGAACTAGTTTTGAACTAGAATTATAATTCTATTTATTTTTAAATAAATAAATTGAATTCGAAAAGGGTTTTAAAGATAACCAAAATTTCCGATGATTGCATTGGAGTGGATTTGAATCGAAATTGTCTTCGGAATATTTCGATGTTGGAATTCGTGATTATACAGGTGTTGTTATGGAAATTTGAAAGATATATATATTTATATCGTTATTTCCAATACGACATTTGTTAGTCGTAGAATTCGATATTGAATATAAGCCGATATATTTTCTATTCAGAGCCTTGTATTGAATATCGAATGTGATTTGGGTTTGTCGTGAATGGTGTCTTCACTAACACTGTTCTTGAACCCAGTTGAGAAAAGATTAAGTCTTTTTATTTAGATTTAATAAAGTTTACCAATTAAATGATATTTAATTGGAATAGAATTGATATTGATTTTTGGGTTTATCGTGAACAGTATTTTAAATAACACTTGTTCTTTAACCCGATAATTAATGGAATGTGATTTTGGGTTTATCATGAACCGTGTTTTAAATGACACTGATTCTTTAACCCAGTCGAAGATTAAAACTAAGTGGAGTTTTAATGAATCTTTAATTAGATTGAAAAGATCGAAAATGGAGTATCACCAGTTTTGCTCCAGGCGATAGTTAAATCTTTAATTAGATTTGAACGTGAAATGGTAATTGAATTTACCGATAACACTGTGGTGTTAGAAATGAAGTATTACCAATTTTACTTCATGGGATAAATAGGTTGGGATTGGGAAATTAAAACAAATGATTACTTCGGTAAGTTTCGTTAATCCCGACTAGTTGAATTGATATTCAAAAGTAGATTAAAGAATAAATTCAAGAATTTATCTTTGATAAAATTAATGGGAACCTTTCCCTATGAATGTGAAATTTAGAAACTAACTGTCGGTTAGCTAAGCATAATGGTTTTCTGGATATTGATCTGATGTTGGTTTCGGCCTTCGGGGTTAATATTTGGGGAATTATTCTCTTGATTAATTTACAGTTAGCGACTGATGAATTGGAATGAGGCGTATGTTGTGTTTGTGTAACACTTATTTAAAATATACGCGAGTTATTCGGAAAGACCGGGTTTATCCCATTCTGAATAACTGATACGACGATAAGTCGAAGATGAAGACGATGGTCAAAGACCGGAGGTCTTCACGTCGTTTGGGTGATAACTGATGATCTTGATTGGGCTGTACACCCAAGAAGATGGAAACAGTTAGTGATCGTCCAGACGTACTTGGAGATCGATGGATATGCGGGGTACTAGGTGCCTCCGATTTCGTTCAGACCCAGAACGGACTTGTAAATGGACTGTGTGTCTGACATTGGATTTTAGTCCGTGTGATTGATCTCTATTAAATATATATCTGTTTGGCGGCGGAGAATTTATTCTCTTGCTTAACGCCCTTCTCTGAGACGTACGAGCTCAGGGGTTATATATTGATGGATATCAAACGCATGGAGTGAATTGCCTGTGTGGCATGCCTAAGTGGCAATTGATCGAGGCTTCTGTTGAAAAGCAAAGTCTTGTGGTGATGATCAAAGCACGACCTTTGTGGCGTAGCTTTGTGTAACGTTTGATTCGCGAGTTTCACACCCGGTATGAACCAAAAACGGGTGACGGACCTCAGGGAGGACTTGCGTTTCTTTCTAGTTAGAAGTGGCGTCAGTGGTTTTACACGCCCTGACGAGTTTGACTTATGTGGTTGTTGCTGTTGCGAGGCGCCTCGGATTGATCGGTCGTTCTCGAACCGATGGAGTCATTTAGTTGGCTCGTTTACGCCCCAAAGGGCGGGGAAACGTAGTGTTCAAGCATTTTAATCCACATCGATGGACCGGCCCTGTCGCTCCAAGGCTTGACTGAGTACTTGCCTGAGACATGGGCTAGATTGTCTCGAATCGGTTGAGGACTATCTTTTGCCTCGGTTCATAGACGGAAATCCAATTTCCAAATACGTGATCTTGCGGTTTTAGTTGTAATCCTATATATGGCGACATAGTGGGATGGGGCGCTCATGCCGCCTATGATTGATACTTATGATTTGAAGTTGTTTTATACACTATGCACTTATAATAGTATCAAATAATCTGTTTTAAACGTATCAAGCATTCTTTGGCTGTTATAAGGGAAAACCCTATCCCCCGGCTTGCGTTGCATTGTGTGATAGGACCTGGGTCTTATAACAGCTTCATTTTTCTTTATTTAGCATTGCGTTGTTGTTTTATGCACTGGTATTCTTGGGAGGAAACCCGTTCCGTGTTATACGGCGTGGTCCCTTGATTTACCTAACTTTAAAAATAAAGATTAACTGTTTTAGTTCTCACACCAGTCCCATGACTGACCTGGAGTTTATTGTTTTAACCTAAACTCTGGGTGCCCCTATTTTGACACGGGCAACTAGTAGTTTTGGGTTTGCAGATTTATATTCACAGGATCCTGGTTTACAGCTGGAACGATATCCGGAAAGCTTTGTATCCGTATATCTCATTCTAGTTGTGTATTGTATTATTTTTCCGCTGCTATGTATTTAAATGTAATTTAAATCTCTGATATTTCTGTGTAATATTCATTTATACTCTGTATATTCTTGTAATCTGATGCATTGTTGTAATATACAATGAAATGTTCTTCTATATGCGTTCTACTTTGTCGTGTTCTCAAACGATAGGGCGTTTCGAACGGCCTGGATCGGTTTAGCGACTAGTTCGGACCGAGCGAAATTCCTTGTCGTCACAGTTGGTATCAGAGCTTTGGTTTACAAAGCAGAGAACAAGGCACATTAGAACCATATGAAAGAATTCATCAGATATTGGGTTAGTAATATCCAATTAGAATGACTCGTTAGAGATAGGATCAGTAGTATCCTAGAACGAGTGTGAAGAGTATATTTTTCAAATGAAAACAATTTTTGTTTTGAAAATTTAAATCAATTATTCGTATTTGATTATCTATTTATATTGAGTTGGACAGTCCAGTATATAAAGATTTTGCGTATACGTCTGATCCACGTGTATTTGAAATTTTAATATCCTGGATAGATATAGGGTCACATTCTAGACACCCGGGGATAATTCTGATGATGTGGCCACATCATCAGTATTTATATTCGTGTTTCGAAGGTGTGATATTTATATATTTCCTATTGACTGGTGTGAGAACCAAAATTAGATAGGGCTTATTGTTGTGATTTGGCATCAAAATCTGATTTTTGTATATGTATCAAAATTATGAATTTGAAACTCTAATTCACTAATTGATTGATGTTTGGGTTGTTTGTTTAATTGTTTGATAATTTTGAACCATTATGCCTAATTTGGTCAAATATTGAACTGTATTGAAAATTGGTCGCATCTGCTTGCATATACATGTATATCATTGAACAGGTCATAGCAAGGAGGCTAGAGCCGAGAATAAAATTTGTTTGCCCGACAAATAGGTACATGTTTACTACATAATTTCCTGTTTTCTTTGGGTGATGATGATTTTGTGAGCCTATTGGCTAGCCGCTTGGCCTTTTCTTTTTCTTTTTGAGATCTGAAGGACCGGGGAAGCTATTTGAAATTCCCCGATGCTCCCGGTGCAGGGGAGGTTATGGCGAAATTTTTCAAAAATTTAGGGTGTTAGCCAAATTTTTGAAGTTTTGAAAATTCTATGAAACTAAAGAGTTGGAGAATGGAAGCCAGATCGAATGTAGAGCTTATTAATCAAACCACTTTCGACTTTGTTCCTTTTCGGGGACGAAAAGTTTTAAGTGGGGGAGATTGTAACAACCCGAAAATCTGGGCCAGTTTAAAATTTTTATTTTTGGCAATTTTAGCAAATTTAGATTATTTAAAATGAATTATTTTAAATAATATCGACGAGAAATTTATTTTGAATATAATTCGAACGTATATATTATACGCGTCGTCGTTAGAATATAAATATTTATATATAATTATAAATAGAATTGAAAATGGCGCGGTAGTTCGATAATTCGATTTCAAACTTCAATTGAATGTACCGGGTGCAAAACAATCCGGATTTTAATGAAACCAAAAATAATGGAATCTAATAGTGAATATCTTTCCAGCGAATCCGGGAAATCGAGATTTCATAGCGGGAATCAAAAGATATGTCCAGTTGAAAATTCTGAATAGTCGCTATGGAATTCAGGCCCTTAAAAATGGACATTTTGCAGATGACCTCGGATTTCGACGAAACCAGTTTTGTTGGGTCCGGGATGTAAAGTTATTGCTAGGTTCCAAATTTCATAATTTTTCGAATCAATATGTGAGCGTGGCAAAGGAAAACGCGTTTGACCAGTTTCAGTTGATTTTAATCGACTGGAAATTGGCCATTTTTCTAACGGTCTCAGAATTCGACGAAACTAGTTTTGTTAGGACCGTATCGTCAATATGAAGCTAGAAAATATTTTTCGGGAAATTTTCGAGCTAGTATGTGGCCCCGGTAATTTGAAATGTACGTTTAAAATTCAATATAGTGATTTAAATGTAAGTTAAACGGAAACTGATTCAAACAGTCGAATCAGCTTGCGATATATATCCCATTGTGTTCAAAATGGGGGTAATACGCTATGGACGTCAGGCGGTGGGCCTCGTTTAGAGGTCGTTTGTGAAAGTCAACTTTTTGGCAATTAAAAATAAATAAATTAAATAATATAAATTTTATAAAACCCCCCCTTCCTTTTCTCTTCCCCGATTCAGTCGATAAAAAAAAAAGAATAAAAAAAAAGAAAAAGCCCCCGTCGAAGTCCTCCACGCCGTCGAAGGTGGCAGCGCAACCATCACCGCCGTCAGGCCCCTCCCCTCATGCGCCATCCCCTACACCTCCTCCAGCCCTCGATTTTCCTCCCTTCGAACCCAAAATCTCTAAAGCTCCGGAACCCTAGGTCCCAACCACCGCATCTAGGCGCCTCCCGTGGCCTCGCCGACTCCCTCGAACCCAACTCCCTCAGTTCGACGCAAGGCGACCCCCCCTGCTGCTCGGCGACGCAAGGCGACCCCCCCTGCTGCTCGGCGACGCAAGACGACCCCCCCTTCTTCAAAATACTGTAAGTATTTTATTGTATTTTATTGTATTTTATTTTTATTTTAATTCGTTAAAACTAATTTCGATTTAAGGTTTAAAACAGATTTTTAAGAAAGGTATAAAACTGATTTTGTTTTAAAAGTTAAAACTGATTTTTTTTAGGAAGTAAAAACTGTTTTTTTTATAGGTTTTAAAAACTGATTTTAGGAATTTTAAAAACTGATTTTAGGAATTTTAAAAACTGATTTTAGGAATTTTAAAAACTGATTTGTTAAGAATATAGAAAACTGATTTTTTTTTAAGAAAGTAAAAACATAATTTTTCAAAAGAATTATAAACTGATTTTTTTTATGAATTTTTAAAACTGATTTTTATGAATTTTTAAAAACTGATTTTTGAAAAAAAAAGGGTTTTAAACTTTGAAATAGAAAAATATAAATTTTGAAATAGAAAAAGGTTGAATCTTTTAAAAGAAAAAGATTTGAACTTGCAAAAAAATAAAGATCATATTTTTAAAAAGAGAAAAGACGGAATTTTTGTTAAGTAGAAGAAGTAAGATATGATTCTTATATTTTTAAAGCAATAAAAATATAATTTTTACATCATAAGAATATTAAAAATATAATATTTGTTTTTAGAATATGATCTTTATATATTGAATAACATAGTAAAAATTCGATTTTTATCTATGTAGAGAATACGGGAAACGAAAGCGATAAGAAGACGAAATAGGCGAAGATTTCCATAAAGGAAGAGTCGTGTTATTGGATAGCTATAGGTGAGAACTTCTCACCTTTCAATTTAATTTTTCTAGTTATATATATACTAGGATGCAGACGGTGCTTAGTAGCACCCGATAAAATCGTCCACAGACCATGGACTTGTTTGTTTGACTGTTTGGTGATTGATTGCGATATTGGTTTGAATGTGGTTTGTGGTGTGAAAAATCGAATCGATAAATTGGTTAGGATTAGACGTGCGCCGTTATAAGGCGAAGGAGTAAGGCTAGGTTAGACTCTTACTCCAAATTTTGTGGTTTGCATAACGAATTGAGTTGATTGATGTGTGAATGGCGTGGGCCTTCACTAGACCGGGGATAAGGCTAGGCCTTGTCCCGTTTCTAGTATCGTGCCGTTATGCCGCCGAAATTTTCTAAAATAAGTTAGAAAAATAAAAATATCATTTTATTGAATAAATGAATTGTATAGAAATTCATAGGTTGGAATAAAATGTTTTAGCGTTAAAAATACAATTTTTAACGTGAATGTGAATAAATAAATATTCATTTACAAACCAGACGGTTTGTTTATGTACACTTATTTGAATGACATTGATTGGGACGATAAATTTTACACATCGCCCAACTGCACGAATAAAATATGTGTTTGATTGTTTGAAACCCCACACGGGTGTTGGGATGAAATTTGAAGTTCACTCATCCTGATTGATTAAATATGTCGATCGATTGATTGACAGGCTGTTATAAGCGTTGAATATCTATATTTGATGCTTATACAGTGTAGTGCACTTTGGTTGATGGTTGATTATTTTCAATGCTATTAAATACATGTGTTGTATGGAAATCCATATAAAAATCTTTATATGGTAATTGATTGGGCCTCATTCCAATTTGAAACATAAAGAATATTATAAAATAAAAGTTCATGTGTTGACAGTACTCATTCATTGAGATTGGTCATGTGTTGAACGAAATATTTTAATATTAAAATTTACATCTTTATCGATATAAAATAAAAGTTCATGTGTTGACAGTACTCATTCATTGAGATTGGTCATGTGTTGAACGAAATATTTTAGTAATAAAATTTACACCTTTATCGATATAAAATAAAAGTTCATGTGTTGACAGTACTCATTCATTGAGATTGGTCATGTGTTGAACGAAATATTTTGATAATAACAACTATTTTGAAAAAGAAATATTTGAAATAGAATATTTGAAAATAGAAATTTATGAAGCCGTGTTGATTAGATTGACGCCATTTTGACGTGATCGATATTTATATCGATTTTATTCATTTTAAAATGAAAATTGAAAAGTGATTTCGAAAACGATTTCGAAATGAATTGAATTGAAAACGATTTCGAAATGAATTGAATTGAAAACGATTTCGAAATGAAATGAATTGAAAACGATTTCGAAATGAAATGAATTGAAAACGATTTCGAAATGAATTGAATTGAAAACGATTTCGAAATGAAATGAATTGAAAACGATTTCGAAATGAATTGAATTGAAAACGATTTCGAAATGAAATGAATTGAAAACGATTTCGAAATGAATTGAATTGAAAACGATTTCGAAATGAAATGAATTGAAAACGATTTCGAAATGAATTGAATTGAAAACGATTTCGAAATGAAATGAATTGAAAGCGAATTGAAATGAATTCAAATTGAATTGAAATTTGAATTGAATTGAAATGAATTTTAAAACGAATTTATAAAGAAGAATTCAATTTTGATTTGAATTGAAATGGAAGTTGAAATTGCTTTTGAAACGGATTTTAAAACTATTTATATAATTCGTTTTAAATAAAAATCGACGAAATATATATTATATATATAATATAATGGCCTGAATAGAACGCGCCGCGCCGCGGTAGTTCGTGAATTTCGACCATTTATTTCAAACGGACATTACGGGAGATCCGACCGTCGGATTCTCCTAAAACCGGAACCGTTGGGTTCGTATCGAAAAGAGCTTTCTAAAGAATATTAGAAATTAGAAATCTAACGGTTGGATTTGGAGATATGTCCAAATCAAATTTGAAAAAGGTCGCTGTAAGTGCAGTTCGATGGCCATTGATGGAAATCGACTATACGGGCCTTGATAAAATTATTAAAAATAATAATAATTTGTGTAAAATCATAAGAAGTGATTTGAGAAGAATTGGGATTAAAAACTCCATGTTTGAAAAGATAAAAATAGATTTTTATCGAAATGAACTAGTTTTGAACTAGAATTATAATTCTATTTATTTTTAAATAAATAAATTGAATTCGAAAAGGGTTTTAAAGATAACCAAAATTTCCGATGATTGCATTGGAGTGGATTTGAATCTAAATTGTCTTCGGAATATTTCGATGTTGGAATTCGTGATTATACAGGTGTTGTTATGGAAATTTGAAAGATATATATATTTATATCGTTATTTCCAATACGACATTTGTTAGTCGTAGAATTCGATATTGAATATAAGCCGATATATTTTCTATTCAGAGCCTTGTATTGAATATCGAATGTGATTTGGGTTTGTCGTGAATGGTGTCTTCACTAACACTGTTCTTGAACCCAGTTGAGAAATGATTAAGTCTTTTTATTTAGATTTAATAAAGTTTACCAACTAAATGATATTTAATTGGAATAGAATTGATATTGATTTTTGGGTTTATCGTGAACAGTATTTTAAATAACACTTGTTCTTTAACCCGATAATTAATGGAATGTGATTTTGGGTTTATCATGAACCGTGTTTTAAATGACACTGATTCTTTAACCCAGTCGAAGATTAAAACTAAGTGGAGCTTTAATGAATCTTTAATTAGATTGAAAAGATCGAAAAT